>JARBWK010000007.1:1322513-1545013 GCA_030556195.1 Anolis apletophallus
TTTTGAAGATAAGATATCTTTATTTACTGATTCTCAATCTTGTATAGCAATATCAAATGCTGAAGGATTAAAGCAGAGAACAAAATATATTGGGGTAAGGTACCAAAATGTTAGAAAGTTAGTACAGGATGGTTTTATTAATCCTGTGTATGTCCAGTCAGATGAGAATATGGCTGATATGTTTACAAAATCATTGACTAATTGTAAATTAAATGTATTTTGTAAGAAGATATTGTTATTATAAGTAATGTGTGTACTTGTGTTGCTCATGAAGGAGGAGTGTCAGATTATTGTATTTTGAATGGCAATTCATGAGTCAGCACAAGATGTATTTTCTGCAGTGTGACATGTTTGACACCAGATGGCGCTGTCTCGAGACTGATAAATGGAATGTTGAGGATTTGTCAGTTAAGATTTGTCAGTTGGGATTTGTCCGTTGAAGAGAACAGTTAAGATTAAATATTTGTGAGGAAAGGATGTTTAGGAAGGTAGCTGTAATTGCTGTTGTTTTTCATGCTTAGCTTATTATTGTTAAACTCAATTCAATACAAAGTTATATTTTTACCTTGTGAATTGACTGAGAGTGTCATTATTCACACAAACAGAGACTGGAGTTTATTGGGCCGAATGGGGAATTAAACTTCTATATTTCTGTTGCCTATTCCGCTGTGGCATAAATACTCGACGCCGAAGAGAGAGGAGGGGAGCCAAAGGGGTATTGGCGACGTATTGCCTCCTGACAGCCGCCACCGGAAGTAGCCGCCGTGCGCTGAGGTGAACTCCCTCGCCAGGCCCAATCACATGTGAACCGTACCACACCCATCCACCTCCTCGCGCGCGCACCAGCTGGGAGCATCAAGGAGAGACAGGCGCAACTGCGCAGGCAAATAGCAATATATAATATTTTATTTTACTTTTTTTCGGGTTATTTGCGTTTTATAGGAGTAATGAAAATATTTAGTAGAGGATAATTTTATTTAAACAAATAATTCTATTTATTATTTTATAATAATAATAATATAATAGAATGTTATATTATATTATAATGTCAATATATTAAAATATAGTTATATTGTAATGTAGTATAATATAATTATGATATAATATAGTATGAGTATGTACTACAATATATTGTATATACATTGATACAATATAATACTACTATTGGTATTGTGATATTATAATTGTATATTTGTTTCACATGGGGGGGGGGCAAAATAATGTTCGCTTACCATATAAAATTACCTTAGACCGCCCCTGTCCCTGTTTCCCCCCTTTTGGGAGAGAATTGTGCCATGCCAAGAACCTACAACCTTTTAAGCCTGGGCTTCTGTTCTATGAGAGATTTTCTGCACTCTCCTGGGCTGCCATATTTGCAACTGACTGAAGCACTGTCCCTACAAAGAGTTAAAATGGTCATAAACACCACGGTGCATTTTGCAATTCAAAACCCTTTCTTTTTGTGTTCCGGAAGCAGGGTGTACTTTTGAGTTGAAAAGCTTGTTTAGCAATGCACAGCCATGAAGGAGTGGGAAGTTTTGCAAAACGGACTTGAGGACAGAAAAGAAAGGCTTAATTAAGACAGGAAATCCATATCAGTGATTTGGTTCGGCTGCAAAGCTGCAGAGTTACTGGTACTTGAATTATTATTCTTTTTAAAGGAGGCGAATAGGAAGAAATGGGAACGTCATGGTTTTGCAGCCAGAGGTCTTCTCTATACGCCTAAGTGCGAGACATTGAAATTACAGATTGGGAACAAAGATCTGCATAGGAAGAAAGGAATACATAAAACACACCCACAATTAAGTCATCCCTAACCCTAAAGTTACTGCAGAAGCAGCTGGAGATTAATACATGGCTGGGGAAAAATTGAAGACTAAAATTGAGTTCTCGCATTCTCCAAAACTATAGCTTCACCATAATACATAACGAAATATATCAAATATTTTCTCATACAGCTAACACACAAAGACTAATTCCCCTGTAAGTCAAACATGACCTCCTTGCATGCTACCTTATAGCCAGTAAAGTGCCAAATCATAGTAGTATGTGAAACACCCCATAAGCTACACAATCAATCAGTCAGTCTTTATAACATGCTTTATTTATTTATTTATTTACATCATTTATATTCCGCCCTTCCCACCCCGCAGGGGACAATGTACATTCAAATGTACAGGCAAACTTTCACTGCCATAGACCAGGCCTGTCTAACAGGCGGCCCGGGGGCCGTACACGGCCCCCTAGCCCCTTGGCTACAGCCCCTTACCCTCCTGCAATAAATAATATATTTTTAAATATTTTAAAAATATTTTTTCAATAAAAAATATATTATTATTTATTATTATTTTTGGTCCCGCCCCTTGGCTTTCTATTGGCCCCCTCCTCTTCTCCTGAGGGAGGGGGCCAATGGGAGGGAGTGACGTCTCTCGGGCCCCGCCCCCTTGGCAGCAAACAGGAAGAGCGACCCGGCCGCATGGCTTTCCCCCTCAGCAGTGCTCCTTGCTCCTGATCATCCTCCCTCCCTTCCCAGGGAGGGGAGTTATTGCAAGGAAGCATTCAGAGTTAAGGTGAGCCACATTTCTTCTCCTCCCTCATTCCATTCCACCCTTTCATCCTTCTTTCTTCCCTGCCCCTTCCCTCTCTCTCTTTCTCCTCTCGCTTGCTTCCTCCTCCTCAGGATTGCTGCTGCTCCGTCTCGGAGGCGCTCAGGCCCTCAGCGCCAGGGAAGCAAAAGGGGGGTGGGAGGGAGGGGGAGTGTGTCTGAGCGTGAGTGAGTGAGTGACACAGTGACAGAGAGAGAGAGAGAGAGAGGAGGGGGACCTGCCCTGGGCACACCTCTCCCCAGCGCAAAGGGAAGATCTCTCTGGCTCTCTCTCTCTCTCACACACACACACACACAAGCCCCTTCCTTTCTGACCCCTTCATTTGCATTTCATGAACTGTCTCTTTAATGAGAAGGAGAGAACCGGCCAGCCATACGAGAGGGGGAGGAGAAAAGGAGGAGGGGGGAATTGAATGAGAGGAGCTCAAGGAAAGGCCTCCCACCCTTTCCCCCTCCTTTTCCTCCCCCCAGAATTATTTACATTCTTTGCAATTACCTACGTTTACTTTGATGACTTGCACTGAATGGAATCAGCCAGGGGTAAACTGGCAAAATGAAAGCACACAGACCTTTCAACTGCAAGGCCATTCAATGCTGATCAATGTGGCCAGTGGAACAGTCATATATTCCAGTTCAAAGCAGTGATTGTGGGATGTTCTGGCTTGATATTCTGTATATTTATGCCCCTCATGTGTTCCATCCATCCCTCCCTCTCCCCTTATTTAAATAATATAATATTTAATTGTATATTTATGCAATGCTGGGGGCAGGGAAGGGGCGGAGCTGGGGGAGGGGGCGGAGCTGGGGGAGGGGAGGGGCGGAGCCAGGGCTTGGCCCCCCAGGTGATCAGTGACCGGAATTCCGGCCCAAGCTCCGGTAGAAGTTGGACAGCCATGCCATAGACCAATGATTTTCAACCTTTTTAAAGCCGCGGCACATTTTTTACATTTACAAAATCCTGGGGCACACCACTAACCAAAACGACACAAAACGACACTCTAACACAGTAATACATATAGTTAATATGTTATTGAATGTATTTATACACTCACTTAGTGTAAAATCTGGGCCTGTTTTGATGAACACAAAATAGATATACTGGCAGGAGTGGTAGAAAGACACACACGTCTGTGTCATAATTTTGTCCAGGGCCCTGTTCGCCATTTGCATTTTCCCTTCTCAAAAACTTCTCCATCACTGTCACTCGCTTGTCTTGCTGTGATCCCAAATTGCCACTGTCACTTGACGCGCAGCTGCAGCACTCACTCTAACTTTGTTTACTTTGTCTGAGCGAATCCAAGATAGTGCAACCGTAGCATTCTCGCGTCCCTTCTTCGGTGACGCGAGAGTGCTATGGTTCCATTTCTTAAAGAGACAGATGCACCTTATAGTTTATATATGAATGGAGTTCGAAAATAATTTCCCACAGCACACCTGATGATCTCTCACGGCACACTAGTGTTCCGTGGCACACTGGTTGAAAATCACTGCCATAGACACACCACATATATAGACAGACACTCAAGAGGCTATACAACATTCCAGCTTCTGGCCACCAGGGGGAGCTGTTGTATTATTTATTATTTATTTATTTACTGTATTTCTAACCCACCCTTTTCAAATGCCCCGAGGGGGCACTCAGGTTGGCTTACAAGGCACAATTAGATGCCGGCAACAATACACAATATAAAACACTAATACAACAAGATTAAAACATCAACATTACAACATTAGCTATCCAGTTCGTTTAAAATTCTATCTATACAATGCACATTCAAATAATCAATCAATAGCGGAAGTCGTGTTTCATGTCCGTCATTAAAACAGTCCGTTCCACATAAAGTGCTGCAGTTACGGTGTGAAAGCCTGGTCCCACAACCACGATTTTAATTTCTTCCTGAAATTTCATTATTTTATTTATTTACTTCAAACACACAAGACAGACAGAGGCAATTTAACATCTGGCCACCAGGGGGAGCTGTCGCACTCCTTCATTCCTCGGTGTGTTTTCTGGAGATCTGTTTTATGGCAAATCAGTTAAGTTTAGCCTCCCCACTAAGTGGTACCTTAATTTCCTACTTGACAGATGCAACTGTCTTTCGGGTTGCAAAGGTCGACAACAGGCTACACAATAGGTCGAGAGCCCACCTTGACCCGGGCAGGCCTCGAACTCATGACCTCCTGGTCAGTAGAGATCTTATGCAGCTGACACCGAGCCAGCTGCGCCACATTCCCATTGCTAGGAGGGATGGTGTTGATCATATTTCGCTTGGAAGTGTATTCCACATGCGGGGGGCCACAGGCAAGAAGGCCCTGTCTCTCTTCCCTGCCAGCTGCAGTGAGTTGCTGGCGGAAGCGAGAGCAGGGCCTCCCCGGATGATCTTAAGTTACGAGGTGGGATGTAGTGGCAGATGCGTTCGGACAAGTAAGCTGGGCCAGAACCGTACAGAGCTTTATTCCTTAATTCTTTTTCATACTTCCTAGAGATTTATGGCCTCATAAATCAGTTAAATTAGCCTCCCCACAAAGTGGTACCTACACTTCCTACTTGACCGATGTAACTGTCTTTCGGGTTGCAAAGGTCGACAACAAGCTACACAATTTGGTCGAGAGCTCATAAAATATTTTCCAATTCTATCTAGTTATTTCCTGATGCTGGGCATAGCACAGTGTCATCATAACACCTCAGTGCACAGAGCAAATACTGTATATACTACACAAAGAAGCTCAGTTGGAGACAAGAAGTATCCTCAGCCATCCTTCAGATATTTAACATTTAAAAGCCCATAGAGAACAGACTGAAATCCTGAAAAATGGCAACTGTAATGGGGAAAATCCTCAGAAAGCATTGCATAGTGGTGATCAAAAATCTATTGAAAGGGTTTGTTTTCCCTCACTCTCAGATTGTATCCCAGCATTGCAGCGCCTTTTTTCTCCGGTGGTTTAACTATTAGACAAAACGTTGGGAGTCCACGATTCAAATCCTCACTCAGCCAGGGAACCCACTGGGTGACTTTGGGCAAGCCAGGCTTCCTCGGCCTCAGAGGAACCAAACAGCAAGCCTTTCTGAACGAGCCTTGCCAAGGAAAAGCCACAAAAGGCTTGTCTTGGGATCACTATAAATCAGACAGAACTATTGACATCATATGTTAAAAATCACCTGCTTTTAGCTGCACTCTTGGATTTATTTCCTGTCCAAAATAGAATGAGATAAAATGCTGAAAACTGGCCTAGCTAGACCCATCTATAATGGGCTGTTCTTACAAATACATCAGAAAAAGTTATGCCCAGATTTTCGTATGTCATTCTTGTCATTAAATACACCACTAAAAATCTATCTGTATTTTCAGGAAGTGAGTCTATTTTATTTTTCTTGTTTTTAAAGCTATCTATTATATAAAGGGGTTCCCATCATGGAACGACTATCCCAAACAGAGAAACCTTACAACGCAGAAACACCAAACTTGCCAACAGAAATAGGCCTCAAGCAAGGTACATTTGTAGCAAAGAAACTCCTCCCCCCCAAAAAACCTAGAAGGCCCCCAAAACAACGAGTTAAAAAAAGTACATTTCCCAGCATCCTCCGGGGCTGCCAACGACTCTCCCAGCCTCTACATTCTGAAAACATGATTGGCTGCCAATAAGGGCGGATTTGCATAACTCCTGGCCAGCCAACATGAACATTCCAACCCATAATAAACTGTCAGAGGAGGATAAGGCAAAGGGCTGAGGCACAAACACAAACACCCAATTCACTTCCCACAGAAAATCACAGACCACGCCCAAAATTGACAGTAAGACTTCATTAACTTAATTTCCCTGACTAGGCCTCACTTAATGGAATGCTGTTTACGCTCTGAATTCACAGTAAGGCTTCATTAACTTGATTCTCCCGACTAGGCCTCAGCTCATTGGACATTGTGCATGGCCTGAATTGACAGTAGGGCTTCATTAACTTGCTGTTCCTGACTAGGCCTCAGCTCATGGGACATTGTGTATGGCCTGAATTTACAGTAACCAACCTTGGCACACAGAGCCCCTATGACCCATGCTACATTCTACTACAGTTTGGAGGAGGGTGGACCATGGATGATGGGACTTGAAGCACCTCCATGGATAATGGGATTTGTACTACTTCAAAACCCATCATTCCCCACAGACCACTGTGGCCCAGAACCAAGACCGATAAAGACCACACTTGGCATACAATGCCCCCCATGACCCACACTCCATCCGACTGCAGTTCAGAGGAGGACACACCATGGATAATGGGATTTCAAGTACCTCCACTCACTTCCAAAGTTAACTTCGAAGCATCAACCTCTACATCAACACAGCAGACGGAAAGACAAAAAACATTGTATATCCACAAGCTATGCAGAACGCCAGCAACACCACACACCGACAACTCCCCAGGACTTCAACATCCCACCCACCAGAACAACCCGCAACGACACAGCCATGACCCCACCAAGACCATGGAGGTACTTGAAATCCCATTATCCATGGTGTGTCCTCCTCTGAACTGCAGTCGGATGGAGTGTGGGTCATGGGGGGCATTGTATGCCAAGTTTGGTCTTTATTGGTCTTGGTTCTGGGCCACAGTGGTCTGTGGGGAATGAAGGGTTTGAAAGTACTACAAATCCCATAATCCATGGAGGTACATCAAACCCCATCATCCATGGTCCACCCTCCTCCAAACTGCAGTAGAATGTAGCGTGGGTCATAGGGGCTCTGTATGCCAAGGTAGGTTACTGTAAATTCAGGCCATACACAATGTCCCATGAGCTGAGGCCTAGTCGAGAAAATAAAGTTAATGAAGCCTTAGTGTCAATTCAGAGCTTAAACAGCATCCCATTAAGTGAGGCCTAGTCTGGTAAAACAACTTAATGAAGCCTTACTGTCCATTTTGGGCGTTGTCTGTGATTTGTAGGGGTTTAAATTTTCTGTGGGAAGTGAATTGGGTGTTCGTGTTGGCGACTGCCTTGGGCCTTTGTCTTATCCTCCTCTGCCAGTTTAGAGGGTCAGAATGTTCCTGTTGGCTGGCCAAGAGGCGTTATGCAAATACTCCCTCACTGGCAACCAATCATGTTGTCAGAATGTAGAGGCCGGGAGATTCGCTGGCGGCCGCGGAGGATGCTGGGAAATGTAGGTTTTTGTATCGTTGTTTTGAGGGCCTTCTAGGTTTTGTGGGGGAAAGTTTCTTCGCTAAAAACCTACCTTGCCTGAGGCCTATTTTTGTTGCCAAGTTTGGTGTGTCTGCCTTGTAAGGTTTCTCTGCCTATGGCAGTCATTCCATGACGGGACCTCCTTTATATAATAGATATGGATAGATAGATAGATAGATAGATAGATAGATAGATAGATAGATAAGAGAGAGAGAGAGAATGTAGGGTGGTGGTGGTGGTGGTGAGAATGCTGAAAATCCTGCAACAGCTAAACTTCCTCAAACCTTTTTGACATTCACCCTGTTTTTCATTCAAATTAAGAAAGCTAATAGCAACAAAAGTGTCATTGCCTTCCTTTAAGCAGCACATGTAACCCAATGCTTCCTAAGCCGATCAACTCAGATAAGGAAGGAGGGAAGGAAGGAAGGAAGGAAAGAAAACCAAATGAAATATAGGATAGCTTCAGAAATAATGCCTAGATTGAATGAGGTTGTTAAGGAAGTTGCTATAATGAAAATGTGCTAAATGGGGTTATTGTTCTTATCAAGGCTCAAAGGGCAACGGAGAGAAGAGATTGGCGAGACAGAGATTCACGTAGAGGTTGGGCTGTCGTCGTGGTGTCCGTCCCCCAGCGTATCAACAGAAAAAGAGCATTGCCATGCTCATCGGCTTGTTTGCATGCATCCTAGTTTAATTTTTTCTTCTTCCTTCGAGCTCTGGCATTTCATCAGTGAGCAGCTGAAGCATGAAACACTGTTTTACTAAGCAGATGTGGAAGTGGTAATAAAGGGCTACAGGAAAGCAGACTTTCTTTTTTCCCAAGCTAAAATAAGATTCTCGGGGAAAATAGTTCAGGTTTACTACTCAGTCTATGGAATGATAATAGCTGCGAAGCTTAGCAACAGGGTGTAATAGGGCTGTTCCCTTCACCAGAGGCATATTGGTGCAATTTATACATCTTGGCAAAGCATCGTCTTGGCATATTATGCCCCAGGGACCATTTTTCCCCTTTAAATATTAGGAACGTGCCGCATGCAGAGCTTCTGGTACTTTTTCTGAACTCAGATTATTCTTTGGAAATTATTTAATAACATACTTTGTCTACTAGTCTTCCATTGCGCTTGTATCATTCAGACAGCTGTGGCTTAGATTACGGGGGGAACTCATTTGTTATGGAGAGAGTAATAGGTTCAGGGGATTTCTGTGAAAGCATGGGAGATTCTGTTGTCGGACGCAATTTAGGAGACCCTGCTCAGATGGGGCTAGGGCCCAGGCCGCCTCTAAATGCGAGGTTTTCAGCCGGAGAAAATAGATCCAGGTGAAATCTTTAAAATGCGCTAAAATTCCCACCAAAGTCCTACTAAAATCCCAATAGCAGTTTCCTCACCCAGATCCAGAAGCACGCCAAAACCGAAAGAAGAGTCTTTACCAGCTGGAAAGGATGAAGCCGGAAACCTGAGTTCCAAAATGGCTAACTTTTTTTTTTGAGGCAAATACAGTCATATTTATGCCTTAAGGTCCATACATATTCAAATTTTTGGGGCCTGTCTTGGCTAGGTGTGCTCTCAGCCGATTGGATGGAAACAACTTGAGCATCACAAAAATGCCAGCTGGAGATCCTCCCAGCCTATTGCAAACTAGCGCATTTCGCAACCCAACTAATGAGGAACACCAGGGAGACAGGACAAAGGTCAAAAAGAAAACAGTGAAACTGGCCTGTGATGAGTTTCAGGTGGGTTTTGGTATGACCTAGTGGCAAACGAGGGCTTCTTGCGTCCTACAACCTCACCTGGCTATGGTCTGTTTGAAAACAAATGGCTTATATTGTCCTAAGCCGATACTTCCTCTGTGTTTGAGTATTGGCCAAGCGGGAGCATGGTTTCTTTGTTAGGACAGGTTTTATTACAGCTACATATGGGGGTCCGAAGCCCATAGAGGCAACCTTACTTATGAAAAATATGACTGTGTGTGTGCCCAAGTATATGTCCTCTTTTGGTGGACAAGCTCCGAGGCCAATGGGGTCATATACAGGTAGATCCAGGTGCATAATGCAGAATAGCCTCTGCGAAAGGACCTGGCCTCTTCCTAAAATATTATTTGTGCAAGGGAAATGGCTAGCAGAAATGTAATGGTATGTTAGTCTTTGGAACTCCCTGTTGGGGGCATTTTCTTACACATAAAGTACCAAAAAGGAGATCACAAGAGGGAGGGGTACTTAAACACAACAGCAGAATATAGGGGAGATCTCGTCGCAATTTTCCCCCAAAACAATCCCCATGCAGCTCACCCTCCCAGAGAAAGATCTTTTAAAACAACCATACAAATGCTGCATCTCTCTGGGAGACATAGCTTCCCTCGTGGTAGGGGAAAGAGCCAGTGTCCTTGATGTACTACAGAGTCCATGAGAGGCATAGCTGCCCCTGGGGTGCAAGGGTGGTTTTTTGCAGGAGAGAAAAATCCTTTGTAGAACTAGAAAGTCCCGGAGGCAAAGGAAAAGCGGGGAATAATCAATAGAAAAAGGCCATGGGAATGAGTCCTGGCTCGTTCAAAGTGGCCCTTTCCCCCTAAGCCAGAAGGAATCCTGGGTCCCCCCTTGGCCCTTCTGGAAAACACCAGGCATGGCTGGCCAAAGGAAGAGCCTTTGGGGTCCCTGGGTCTTCAAGTTGTAGCATGGCTCTTGGCTGAGATCAGCCAGGGAAAGGTCAGAAACAGTTCAGGACCGGGTAAAAGGTCACTCCTGGCCCCCACCTTTGGAGCAGCTGTGTGAGCCTTTGTTTTGAACAATGTGGCCGAGGGCAGGTGATGCATGTGTGCCCTCGCGGGGGGGGGGGGGACTGATGTTGAGACAGGAATGGGGGCTGACTGTCGTGGCTTCAATGAGTCAGGAAAGAATTGGGCAGAGGCAGAGAGAAAGAGAAGGGAGGGGCCATTTTACTGGTCTCTGTCCTTGGCCTACCTGGCCCAAGATGGAGGGAAAGAACTGTGGAACTCCCCGCGGCTGAATCCCGTCCGTCACGGCATCAATTCCACCAAAGAATTGATCAGGCCATCTCTTTTTCAAAGCCTGTGGCCTAGACTGGGGGGTTTTTCCCCCTCCCCTGGATATTCAGTCACTCCATTTGTGCAGGATAATCACAAAAGTGTATGGCTGGAGGTTATGAGAAGGCAATCAAATCCAACCTACACCAAGACTTATTATGGTACAAAAAGCATCTCCCAACATAGGTCCAGATCATCTAGAAGATAAAGTCCCCCTCAGGCAGAAAAGAACACACACACACACACACACACAAAAACACAAACACACACACACACACTAGCTGAACCCGGCACGCGTTGCTGTGCCATGTCTCTCTCTCTCTCTCTCTCTCTCTCTCTGTGTGTGTCTCTCTCAGTCTATCTCTCTCTCTCTCTCTCTCTCTCTCTATCCCTATCTATCTCTCTGTCTATATATATATAACTTCCTGTGTCTGTCTCTCTATCTATCTATCCCTATCCTTATCTATCACTGTCTCTCTCTCTGTATATTATTCTCCATCACTCTCTCTCTCTATCACTCGCTCTCTCTGTGTCTCTCTATCTCTCTGTACTCACTCTGTGTGTATCACCCAATCTCTCTCTATCTACCACTCACTCTCTCTCTATCCCTATCTATCACTCCTTCCCTCTCTCTCTCACTCCCCCCTCTCTCTCACTCCCCCCTCTCTCTCACCCCCTTCCCCCTCTCTCTGTCACTCCCCCCCTCTCACTCTCTCATTCCCCCCTCTCTCTGTCTCTCTCACTCTCTCACTCCCCCCTCTTTCTCTCTCCCTCTCTCTCTCACTCCCCCCTCTCTCTCTCCCGCCCCTCTCTCTCTCTCTCCCCCTCTCTCACTCCCTCTCTCACTCCCCCTCTCTCACTCCCCCCCTCTCTCTCTCACTCCCCCCCTCTCTCACTCCCCCTCTCTCTCACTCCCGCCCTCTCTCTCACTCCCGCCCTCTCTCTCACTCCCCCCTCTCTCACTCCCCCCTCTCTCACACTCCCACCCTCTCTCTCTCACTCCCCCCTCTCTCTCACTCCCCCCTGTCTCTCACTCCCCCTCTCTCTCACTCCCCCTCTCTCACTCCCGCCTCTCTCTCTCTCACTCCCCCTCTCTCCTCCCCCTCTCACTCCCGCCCTCTCTCTCACTCCCGCCCTCTCTCTCTCACTCCCCCCTCTCTCACTCCCCCCTCTCTCACTCTCTCTCTCCCCCCTCTCTCTGTCTCTCTCACTCCCCCCTCTCTGTCTCTCACTCCCCCTCTTTGTCTCTCACTCTCTCTCTATCACTCCCCCCTCTCTCTCCCTCAGTCTGTCACTCCTCCCCCCCCCTTTCTCACTCTCTCTCTATCACTCACCCTCTCTCTCTCTCTCGAAGTCCCACCTCACCAGGGGAGAAGTCCACCACGGGACAACATATCCCCAGAAGGCCCGCACGACGGCTACTTCCGGCTGCGGAGGTTTCTGGAAGTGTAGTGCGGCGCCCCAGAGCTGCTCCAGGACAGGGGACGTGCGGGCGGCGCCATTCCTGCCTCTTGCGCTTGGTCTTAGGCATCCTCCAGCGTCCTTGAGGGGCTGCCGGACCCGGGGGCCGTGGCTGGACCCGGGTGGTATGGGCGGTGTTATGGCCGGCTCTTCCGCGGCCTCCTCGCTTGCTTCCCAGGTGGTCCCGGTGGCGCCCGAGCGGGCCGGGGCCGGGAACGGCAGGGAGACGGGCGAGGAGGCCGAGGAGGCAGAGAAGGAGAGGGCGACAACACCGGCCGCAGCACCCGGCCGGCGATGGGTTGGTTTGGTGGGTTGGGGGGGGGCTGAGTGCGCCTGCGCGATTGCTCTCCCTCTGTCCTGTGCTCGCGGCCAGTGTAGAATGGGATGCAATGGGCGGTTTTGGGGGGCCGTTTTTAGGGGGGTTGAAAGGTAGGAAGGTGGGTTTTTTTGTGCCATGAATGTTCCCTGTGGTCTGGGGGAATGTGTTGGGTGGGTTTTGTGGTTGGGGGGGTCTATAGTTTTCCCGTGCATAAGCGTCAAAAACGGATAATCTCTTTTTATATATATACAGTAGAGATACACACACACACACACACACACACACACACACACACACACATATATATATATATATATATATATATATATATATATATATGGCTGATTGTGACATACTGCCTAATCCCATTCATGATAACTCATAACTATTTGGCCGAAGGAGCCTTATTTCCAAAGAAGTGATCATAACATTGCAATGTTAAACAAACCTCATGTACCAAAATAATCAATACTGCCTACACGTTGGGCTGCTAGCAAATGGTGGAAAGTAAAAGGATAATAACTTCCAAACACATAATACTCAACCCATCCTTTATTATTATTGCACCTGAAAAACTGGTAGAATGGGGAACCATCTATCAGCTGAGAATTTTGCTACCTGGGGCAAATGATAAGAAATCACCCCACTCATTTTGATGTAGAAAAGCCAATTGTCCTAGTAGTTGCACCTTATTTCAATAGTGATAAAATATATCTATTAGGCTTGGTTGATCCATAAAAAAAATGGTTCTAAACTACAAATGGGGGGTGGGTGGGATTTTTTTTAATTAGTAATAGAAATACTTACAAAAAAATTCCAAAAAATTCTTAATTGATATGTAATTAATAACGAAATTCGTTATTACTTATTATTCCAGTGCATGCGCACAGCAGGAAAACAGGGCTGATATCACAGGTAAAGTAAGTAGACAAGCAGAGCGTTCCACAATCGGCTTGGGGTGATGCATTAACTGTTACCTTTGGAGGCATCACCCCAAGCCGATTGTGGAACGCTCTGCTTGTCTACTTCCTTTGCGGGAACCACCCTTGTTGACCCGCTGGCTCAGCTGGCCTGATGGCATTCTCTCCCCCAGCCAGCGCTGCAGCCTGGGCTTCTTCCGCGTTTTCCCTCAGCGCGGCTATTGAGATCACTCCCAAGTGGATTACAACACATGTAATTGTGGATTACAAGTAACTGACCCCTATTCCTGCAAAGATTACCTGATATTCTGATTGGATAGACTACTACCCTCGCGGAAACCACCCCTGTAGACTTGCTTTCCCCACACACCTGCGCTCAATACATTGTGATTGCACCAGCCTCCTCCTCCTTTTTGCTGCTTCCAAGAATACCCCCCCCCCTCCTATTTGGAGTCCCGTCTAGAATTCAGTGTGGTTTACCTAAGGTTTGGGAAGCAGGAGAAGCTAAAGCTTTGGCAAAACCACATACATGAGCAATGGATGGCAGAGGCAATGGATCGATCCATTCCCTCTGGCATCCATTGTATTGAGGAGCGCAGGTGTGTGGGGACAGGACTCTGGTGTGTGTGTGTGTGTACTGCGTAAGTTACCCTGAAAAGTAATTTTGGAGGACATAGATATTCCTGTTAGAAGAATCTCTTCTGAGAGGGGAAGAGATTCTATGCATAGCCCGTCATGTCTGTAACCCTTGCTTTTAATTTTGTTGTTTTAGATTGTATTGTACAGTATTTTGCCGTTTTTAACCTGTTTTTAATACGTTGTTTTTATCCGGCGCTTGTGAGCCGCCCCGAGCCTCCCAACAAACAAATAAATAAATAAATAAGATACGATCTAATTACAATAATTAAGAAAAATGGCGGCCCCCAGGTTCGGTATAGATATTTCTCTTCCGGGTTGGGCCTTGAGGGTCAAAAAACTATGAAATTAATTTCATATACGAAATTAAACCGATTTCAAAGTAATTTAAATTGGAGATATCCAACCCTAATATCTATTCCTCTGCAATAACTCAGGGCAATGGGCTACTACTTAGGGACTGAAAGGGAGGCTTTGAGCATGAACTACTCTGTTTCCCAAGAGAAATGAGAGGCGAGTGGCTTTGCAAACAGTGGGGAGGCTGTCTGCGTTACCCTCCTGCATCTGCCACCCTCGTCAACGACACCGCCAGTTCAATTCAGTTCACATCTCATTAGAAAGCATTAGAATCACCTGCCGGTCTCTGTGGTTCAAGCTTTCCTGCCCTTTCAACTGAAATACCAAAATGATCATACTAGCTAGCTACCCCCACCCAACATGTCCTTGATATCCTCATGATTGAAGGCAAGACATCTGGTGGGGGGAAAAAATCTTTCTTGGTATCCAAATGAGGAGCCGCACCGCTGGAGATCGCCCTCCACCTGCATCTACACAAGCCCCCTTGCACATAAGAGAGAGGGTTTGGAAAAGAAAAGGAACGATACTGAGGGAAGACGCAAGTGGCGTTGCAGAAGCAGTGGTGCTAAATAGAAGACGTTTGCAATGCTCGAAAGGGAATATTATGTCTTCCCTGAACTAGGGACGGAAACCCATCTCTCCAAACTAGTTTGTTCATCTATTAGGCAAATGAAGCAACCATTTTGGATTTGGAGGTGCAGGACATCCGCGGTGATGTTTCTATGTGGAAAACAGAGCTATGCAGCATGCCATACACAACTTGCCCTTCACCTTGGTGTGGTAGAGGTCACACTATTACTGCTAGGATTGAAATAAGATTCAGCTCACATCCCAGCTATTCTGTATAGGAATATGAAAAAGGCACATCGCTTTGTCTTCTTGCTGAGAAAACTAAATGTTTTGTGTTGGTCTTGTTCTTTAGCATGATAAAATCAGATGGTCAACAGTTATAACTTACTCCTTCTAAACTCTGGGGGTGTTTCACACGCATCAAACCCAATGTTCTTAATATTCTTAACTTCCACAAGCACTACAAAGATCAGGGTTGTGATACAGTCCACATTACATGGGAGTGAATGCTCTAGGCAATTATTTATTGATTTATTTGTTACTTCAAATTTATATACCACCATTCCCAATGGCTCACGGTGGTTCACAGTACATACACAGTACAATAAACCTGGATAGGAAATAAATCCCTAGGATTAGGTCCATCATTCAACACAATATACGCAATGGGGCTAAATCCTCCTGATCTCAGTAGGGCATACTCTCCAGGGCGCACTGAGCTCAGAAGTGAACTACATGATGTAATGCAAAGTCAATAAAAACATTTTCTCCTCCGAACTGTGCAATGCGTACAAGCCCAGATTACCCATAAGGCCACCCTAGGCCATGGCCTAGGGCGGCAGCCATGAAAGGGCGGCAGATCCAGACCCCACAAAATTGAAAAAATGAAAAAAAAATTAAAAATCCGATCTTCAGGTGCTTGCTTTTGCACCTGCGCACTGAAGGAAGAAGGGGCGGGGCCAGCGCGAGCGAGAAGGAGGCGGGGAGAAGCCACGTCAGACACCCTAGGGGCAGGACTTCCCCCCGGCTCCTTCTCCCACCGTTTAGGGCATCCGCCCCTCCTTCCTTCACTGAAGTGCCCAGGTGGCAACACCCGGGCCAGCGATGGGAGAAGGAGCCGAGGGGAAGTCCCGCCCCTAGGGCGTCTGACATGGCTTCCCCTCGCTGCCTCCTTGCTCGCGCGGGCAGGCACCGCTCCTTCCTTCAGTGAAGGAAGGAGGGGCGCCCGTGCGAGCGAGGAGGTGGTGGGGGAAGCCACGTCAGATGCCCTAGGGGCGAGACTTCCCTCCGGCTCCTTCTCCCTCACGCCGGCCCCGCCCCCCACAAGCGGCCACATCCCCTCAAGCGGCCCCACCCCCCGGGGGCAGCATTTACAGAGTGTGGCCTAGGACACCACAAAACGTTAATCCGGGCCTGAATGCGTAGGCCAATCTCCTATATGTTTGCACCCAAATTAAGTCTTATTTGAATCTGTTGGTTTTACATTCTGTGCCCAGGGTGTTGCTGGGGGGGGGGGGCTGGGCTTGAGGGGCTCACCCCCCCCCCAATTTCTCAGGGTGGTCCACGAGAAGGCCTTACTGGTACATTATTTAAACTTGTATGTGTATTCATATCATGATCTGATCACCATGCTCAGTATATCCCATATGCATGGGGGTATTATTGGGATAACGATACAAAAGGTTTGCTAGGGTAGGTCCTCTCTTACTCATACTCAGCCCCCCCCAATCAAACTCAGCCCCCAACTCAAAATCCTGCCTATGGTACTATGTCTGTGTCATTAGTCTTTAGGAAAAGAACACTAGATTTATTTAGAACATTAAATATTCACTTCCTTCTCATATGTGAAGGAAGGAAGGAAGGAAGGAAGGAAGGAAGGAAGGAAGGAAGGAAGGAAGGAAGGAAGGAAGGAAGGAAGAAGGAAGGAAGAAGGAAGGAAGGAAGGAAGATAGATAGATAGATAGATAGAAGATAGATAGATAGATAGATAGATAGATAGATAGATAAAGGGAATTTTATTTTGTGGTGCAATCAACTGAAAAAGAAATTATGTAGAATAGTTGTGTGATGAAGACATTCTCCAAAGAATATAATGTAATTATTCAACATCACGAATACTGGGATACGGAGCAAGGTGATACTCCCCCAAATAAATTGCCGAGCTCTTAATTTGAACGGCCTAGTTGGGTTGTGCTTGCCTCACCTTCCCTTACTCCTTCATTCCCTTCCCAGCCTTCCTTTTTGCCTTCCGTTGAACCAGCCTCTGGAAAAACTCTTGATTTCACTAATGTGGATAAATCACTACAGCGCCAACAGAAGCCCTTCAGTGACCAAGTTGAAACAGACAAGTGATCCCCTATCTTCTTCATTTTGTCACTGGAGAACTGATTCTCAAGTAGGCAAAGTAGAAATTAAACTTGTAGAAGACAAGCCAGACCCTCCTGTGTCCCCCCCCCAATGGGGGCACCACGTCCCCCTGAAGGGCACTGGGGCCAGAAGTGGTACGAAGCCACCTGAGAGGTGAGTCTGCTACAAAACTGAAATACTCCCAATTGAGACCCCCCTCTTACAGTCCCATAGCTAGGATTTTGATTCGGGAGGGGCTGAGTTTGATTCGGGAGGGGCTGAGTCTGAGTGGGAGGGGGGGCTACCCTACCAAACCTTTTGTATTGTTATCTTAATACCCTCATGAATATGGGATAGATTGAGCATGGTGATCAGATCATGATATGAATAAACATAACAGTTTAAATAATGCACTTCTCAAGGCCTTCTCGAGGACCACCCTGAGAATTTCGGGGGGGGGGGGGCTGAAGCCCCCAAAGCCCCCAAAGCCCCAGCTACATGCCTGCCCTCTTACATTTGACAGTGGAAAGCAGAACTGCTGTTGCTCCAGCCTTCCCCTCAACCCAGGGCCGTAGCCAGGATTTTGATTCGAGGGGGGGGGCCGAGTTTGATTTGGGGGGGGGTGAGTTTGAGTGAGTCTACCCTAGCAAACCTTTTGTATTGTTATCCCAATAACAATACCCCCATACATATGGGATAGATTGAGCATGGTGATCAGATCATGATATGAATAAACGTAACAGTTTAAATAATGTACCAGTAAGGCCTTCTCGTGTAAGGACTACCCTGAGAATGGGGGGGGGCTGAAGCCCCTCAAGCCCCCCTCCCCCCAGCTATGACCCTGCCCCCATGCATATGGGATAGATTGAGCATGGTGCTCAGACCAAGATATGAATAAACGTAACAGTTTAAATAATGTACCAGTAAGGCCTTCTCATGTAAGGACTACCCTGAGAATTGGGGGCTGAAGCCCTCAAGCCCCCTGCCCAGCTATGACCCTGCCCCCATGCATATGGGATAGATTGAGCATGGTGCTCAGATCAAGATATGAATAAACGTAACAGTTTAAATAATGTACCAGTAAGGCCATCTCATGTAAGGACTACCCTGAGAATGGGGGGGGCTGAAGCCCCTCAGCCCCCTCCCCAGCTATGACCCTGCCCCCATGCATATGGGATAGATTGAGCATGGTGCTCAGATCATGATATGAATAAACGTAACAGTTTAAATAATGTACCAGTAAGGCTGTCTCATGTAAGGACCACCCTGAGAATAGATTGAGCATGGTGCTCAGGGGCTGTTTAAATAAGTACCCCCTCAAGCCCCCCCCCTCCCCCCAGCTATGACCCTGCCCCCATGCATATGGGATAGATTGAGCATGGTGCTCAGATCAAGATATGAATAAATGTAACAGTTTAAATAATGTACCAGTAAGGCCTTCTCGCGGAAGGACCACCCTGAGAATTTGGGCAGGGGGCTGAAGCCCCTCAAGCCCCCTCCCCCCAGCTATGACCCTGCCCCCATGCATATGGGATAGATTGAGCATGGTGATCAGATCATGATATGAATAAACGTAACAGTTTAAATAATGTACCAGTAAGGCCGTCTCATGTAAGGACTACCCTGAGAATTGGGGGGGGGGCTGAAGCCCCTCAAGCCCCCTCCCCCCAGCTATGACCCTGCCCCCATGCATATGGGATAGATTGAGCATGGTGCTCAGACCAAGATATGAATAAACGTAACAGTTTAAATAATGTACCAGTAAGGCCGTCTCATGTAAGGACTACCCTGAGAATTGGGGGGGGGGCTGAAGCCCCTCAAGCCCCCTCCCCCCAGCTATGACCCTGCCCCCATGCATATGGGATAGATTGAGCATGGTGCTCAGACCAAGATATGAATAAACGTAACAGTTTAAATAATGTACCAGTAAGGCCGTCTCATGTAAGGACTACCCTGAGAATTGGGGGGCTGAAGCCCCTCAAGCCCCCTCCCCCCAGCTATGACCCTGCCCCCATGCATATGGGATAGATTGAGCATGGTGCTCAGACCAAGATATGAATAAATGTAACAGTTTAAATAATGTACCAGTAAGGCCGTCTCATGTAAGGACTACCCTGAGAATTGGGGGCCCCCATGCATATGGGATAGATTGAGCATGGTGCTCAGATCATGATATGAATAAATGTAACAGTTTAAATAATACACCAGTAAGGCCTTCCAGTGGAAGGACCAGTCTGAGAATGGGGGGGGGGGCTGAAGCCCCTCAAGGCCCCCCCTCCCCCAGCTACATGAGATGTATACTGCCCAAGCTAACAAAAACCTCTTTTCCTTCCTATCCCTTTTCCCTTTGCGATTCAATCTCTTTCATTTCCCAACATCTTTGCTCGCAAAACAGTCCCGTTCACGATTCTATTACATCCCCGTTCTACCCAGACCCCCCCCCCCCCCCACACACACACACACCTCCATGCAGTTAACTCAAAGCCGCACAATAGAAAACCCAAGGGACGCTGCTTAAGATCTAACCACCACCTGCTGTCTTTCGGTGCGTGGATAGCAAATATATTCTTGCAAATATTACAACTCTAAGAGATTCGATATGAGGGGACAGTGGCCAGTTTGTGATGCGCTGCTCATGTCACAAACTGGTCACTTCCCTCTAACATCTAATCTCTTAGAGGTGTGATCTTTGCAAGGATGCAGTGCATTCCTTCACACCTTCGGCTGCCCAGGCCACTTACTGTACACATGAGAACCAGGTCTGAGTGTCCAGCCATTGAGAGCAGAGAAAACAGGCAATGCACATCCATGTATGAATCAACCCTATGAGGTAATGCTAAAGTATATATTCTCCCCCCCAGTCCTCACCTATCGTATAGGGCAGGGTTTCCCAACCGTTTTTGAACTGCGGCACACTTTTTACATTTGCAAAATCCTGGGGCACACCACCAACCAAAATGACACAAAACGACACTCTAACACAGTAATACAGGTAGTTAATACGTTTTTCAATGTATTTATACACTCAGTGTGAAACCTGGGCCTGTTTCGATGAACACAACATAGATATCCTGGCAGGAATGACAGAAAGACACAAACTTCCCACACAGAACTCCCATAACCAAGAGAAAATGCTATAAGAGTTTGGTAGGCATTGACCTTGGGTTTTGGAGTTGTAGTTCACCTACATCCAGAGAGCACTGTGGACTGAAACAATGTTGGATCAGGACCAAACTTGGCATGAATACACAATATGCCCAAATATGAACGCAGATGGAGTTCGGGGAAATAGACTTTGACATTTGGGAGTTGTATTTGCTGGGATTTATAGTTCCCCTACAATCAAAGAGCATTCTGAACCCCACCAATGATAGAACTGGGCCACACGTCCCACACAGAACCCCCAGGAGGCAAGAGGAGGTCTCTACTTGGGGAAAGGGAGGCGGCTCTTCCCAATGCATGGAGAGGGAGAGACCAAGTAGACAACGGGTGGGGAGGGGGGTGGTTGTAATTTTGTGCCTTTGTAGGTTTCTTAGGGTTTTAATACTTCAACACACTAGACCCCCCCCCCCTTCCTGGAGTTTCCAATTTCCCACGGCACACCTGATGATCACTCATGGCACACTAGTGTGCCCCGGCACACTGGTTGGGAAACACTGGTATAGGGATCACTTTTTCACCTGGTGAGCATAATGGTCACTTAGAAAGCACATGGGAAGACACCTTCTACACAGGCCCGGATCATGCCCTTTTGGCACCCTAGGCCAAGGGCTCTGCCCCCGCCCTGCCCCCGGCTCTGCCCCCGGCTCTGCCCCCGGCTCCACCACGCCCCCCACCTCCGCTCCCGCCTCCTCGCCAGCACAAGGAGGAGGAGGAAGGAAAGGCCCACCCGAAGGACACGTCGGCAGCAGGGGCGCACGTGGGTGGAGCGCCTGTGCAGAGGGAGCAGGGCGTCCGCGGCCGCGTGGTCCCAGCCAGCCCTGGCCCAGCCCACATGCCCACACGCCCAAGCGCTTCTCCTTCCCAGGCGGCGCATGCGTCCCGACGGGGCGCCCGTCCCTCCCCGAAGGGAACCCCCGCGCGGCGCTCCCTCCCTCCCACCCTTCCTGCGGCGAGGTTTGGGAGTGAGTGCAGCGAGGAGGCGGAGCCAGGGGTTGGGCGGGGCAGAGCCGGACGCAGGGGCAGAACCTTTGGAGCAGAGCAAAGCGGGGGCAGCCGCACGCGCTTGCGCAATTTTTTTGAATTTATTTTATTTTATTTTTTGAATTTTTAAAAAATAATTTAACTTTTGGGGTGATCCGGACCTGCTGCCCCACCATAGCTGCCACCCTAGGCCATGGCCTAGGGTGGCCTTATGGGTAATCCGGGCCTGCTCTTACAGAAGGCCTGGGCAAACTTCGACTGTCCAGGTGTTTTGGACTTCAACTCCCACAATTCCTAACAGCCTACCGGCTGTTAGGAATTGTGGGAGTTGAAGTCCAAAACACCTGGACAGCCGAAGTTTGCCCAGGCCTGTTCTACAAGGTCAGTGCCATTGAGTTTCACACGGAGTACCAGGCGCTTTCCAATGTTTCCTATCATGAAAGGGATTAAATATGGGAAGGTTGCCTCGCGTGTATCCTATGCAGGCATTAGATAAGCTTGAACAGGCTGCAGTGTCCTAGGATCATAGGCCAATCGAGTTGGAAAGGGACCACACGGGCCATCTAGTCCAACCCCTGCCATGCAAGAGAAGTATAATCAAAGCACCCCCTGACAGATGGCCACCCTGTCCAAAAAATAAGACCTCACAACATCTGAGGATGTAGGTGAAACATCAGGAGAGCATGCTTCCGGGGCATGGCCGGGCAGCCCGGAAAACTCACAGCAACCCCATGATCACATTGTTTATGACAGTGTTTTTCAACCTTTTTTGAGCTGCGACACATTTTTTACATTTACAAAATCCTGGGGCACACCACCAACCAAAATGACACAAAATGACACTCTAACACAGTAATACATATAGTTAATAAGTTTTTAAATGTATTTATACACTCAGCGTGAAACCTGGGCCTGTTTCGATGAACACAACATAGATATCCTGGCAGGAATGGCAGAAACTACACAAACTTCCCACGCAGAACTCCCATAACCAAGAGAAAATACTCTAAGAGTTTGGTGGGTTTTGGAGTTCACCTATATCCAGAGAGCACTGTGGACTCAAACAATGTTGGATCAGGACCAAACTTGGCATGAATACTCAATATGCCCAGATGTGAACACAGATGGAGTTTGGGGAAAATAGACCTTGATATTTGGGAGTTACAGTTTCTGGGATTTATAGTTAACACACAAAGAGCATCCTGAACTCTTGCAACAATGGAATTGAACCAAACTTGGCATATTGAACTCTCATTACCAACAGAAAATACTGAAAGGGTTTGCTTGGGAATTGACCTCGAGTTTCCCACAGCACACCTGATGATCGCTCACGGCACACTGGTTGGGAAACACTGGTTTATGACATGCCAGGAAAACCTTGCTGTTCTGGAGGACACAAGAGAATGTATGACCCAAGGACACATAGATCACAAGGACTTCTATACAGCTCACATTTCACAAAATGGTTGTCAGGGATCCCATCTACACAGGTGAGTGTGGGAAAAATGAAAGATGGCAGTGGACCAACACCCAGCAAGGAACAGAAGCCGAGGTGCCTTGTAAAAGGGGGGGGGGGCATGCCATGATATCTCAGAGCTGCATTTTGAATGAGACGTGGAGCAGAGGGAGCAGGAAACCCACCCGAAACCAGTCCACTGCGCCCTGTTCTCCTGAGCATCACACAACCCTGGCTAGCTCGCCTTCCTGTTTCTCCCCCTCTGTGGAAACTTGGAAGACCCACAGGCACAGAGGCTGTGGACACTAGGGGGGATCAGGGACACCTTGTGCTATTGAAGAAAAGGAAAAGAGGGACCAAGACACCTGCCTGGTTGGTGAAGACCATTCACCTTCAGAGAGACATGCCACTCTTCCCTCCTTGGTATTACTATTATTATTATTATTATGCATACTTAGGGGGGGGTGAGATCAGGGACCCCTTGTGCTATTCAAGAAAAGGAAAAGAGGGACCAAGACACCTGCCTGGTTGGTGAAGACCATTCACCTTCAGAGAGACATGTCACTCTTCCCTCCTTGGTATTATTATTATTATTATTATGCATACTTAGGGGCGGGGTGAGATCAGGGACACCTTGTGCTATTCAAGAAAAGGAAAAGAGGGACCAAGACACCTGCCTGGTTGGTGAAGACCATTCACCTTCAGAGAGACATGCCACTCTTCCCTCCTTGGTATTATTATTATTATTATTATTATGCATGCTTAGGGGGTGGGCGAGATCAGGGACACCTTGTGCTCTTCAAGAAAAGGAAAAGAGGGACCAAGGCACCTGCCTGGTTGGTGAAGACCATTCACCTTCAGAGTATTACTATTATTATTATTATTATTAGACATGTCACCTTGTGCTCTTCACCTCCTTGGTATTACTATTATTATTTATTATTATTATTATTATGCATACTTAGGGGGCGAGATCAGGGACACCTTGTGCTCTTCAAGAAAAGGAAAAGAGGGACCAAGACACCTGCCTGGTTGGTGAAGACCATTCACCTTCAGAGAGACATGCCACTCTTCCCTCCTTGGTATTACTATTATTATTATTTTTATTATGCATACTTAGGGGGGGGCGAGATCAGGGACACCTTGTGCTATTCAAGAAAAGGAAAAGAGGGACCAAGACACCTGCCTGGTTGGTGAAGACCATTCACCTTCAGAGAGACATGTCACTCTTCCCTCCTTGGTATTATTATTATTATTATTATTATTATGCATACTTAGGGGGGGCGAGATCAGGGACACCTTGTGCTATTCAAGAAAAGGAAAAGAGGGACCAAGACACCTGCCTGGTTGGTGAAGACCATTCACCTTCAGAGAGACATGTCACTCTTCCCTCCTTGGTATTACTATTATTATTATTATTATGCATACTTAGGGGGGGGCGAGATCAGGGACACCTTGTGCTATTCAAGAAAAGGAAAAGAGGGACCAAGACACCTGCCTGGTTGGTGAAGACCATTCACCTTCAGAGAGACATGCCACTCTTCCCTCCTTGGTATTACTATTATTATTATTATTATGCATACTTAGGGGGGCGAGATCAGGGACACCTTGTGCTCTTCAAGAAAAGGAAAAGAGGGACCAAGACACCTGCCTGGTTGGTGAAGACCATTCACCTTCAGAGAGACATGCCACTCTTCCCTCCTTGGTATTATTATTATTAAAATCATTAATAATTATTTATTAATTATTGATTATTGATTATTAATATTATTATTAATTATTAATTATTAATATTAATTATTATTATGCACTGACTCTCTTTCAACCCTGACATTTTTAAAGCCCAACGTTATTGGGGGGGGGGGGGATTTTCCTCTTACCATCCTGAGTCATCCCTCTTCCTCGGTTTGGCATCCCTTGAGTCTCACTCAAGGGAGTGTGAGTACTGAAGGAGAAAAGGAGACACGGGGGCACGGGTGGGGATGTGTGTGTTCTCTTCTCGCCTGCTTCTCTCTAGCTGCCTGCACACATGCCCACCAACACACTCTGACTTGGCTTGAAGTGATGTCTTGGCCACGAGTGGGCAGGGGAAGCTCTGCGTCTCTCTCTCTCTCTCTCTCTCTCCTCCCCCCCCCCCATCCAAACCTTCCGCCCCCGTTTTGCCAGCTCTCCTCCCGACCCAAAGGTCCATTCCCCGCCTGCCCCCCCCTAAACCCCACGCCTGAGATCTCTCTCCCCAAAGGAGCCAAGAGGGGACGGGGGGGGGCTTACCTAGACGGCCCGCCTAGGCAGGAGACTTGCGCCTGCCCTCCAAGTTTCTGTCGGCTCCCCCATGAGTTGAGAGGGAGAGAAAGAGCGAGAGAGAGAGAGAGGGCTGGGCTGCGGGTGGGGGGGGGCGCTGCGGTAGACGGGCCGCCCCCTCGGAAGTGGAATGGACTCGCCCCCAGTCGGAACTGAGTTGGAGGGGGGGAGAGAGAGAGCTCTCTGCCTTCTCCGAAGGTGGCAAGAAGGTGACTCACTCAGGTCTGGCAAGGACGTGCCAGGGAAAGAAAAAAGGGGGGGGGGGAGGCAAGGACACCCTCCCGACGGAGGTCTCTAAGATCGAAGGAGTCGGAATCTTGCCATGACTACAGTATTTTTCCAAAGATGGGATCAGAAGCCCCGGGTGGGAGGTCACAAGTAGGGGCGCAGGCAGGGCAAGTCAAGGGGTCCCCCTCGGGGAAGGATGGGGGGGGGGAGGTCCGGGCCCCCAATGTGGTCTGGAAGAATACCCCAAGGGGAAGGGGAGGACCCCAGGACCCCCAGGAGGTGCCCCTCTGGCGTCGCTACTCTCCCTTGACCTGTGGGCTTGGCTGAGAGCGCCTCAGGAGCCAAGGGGGCCCCCGATCCTGACCCACGCCTGCCAAGGAGAAGGGGGAAGGACTTGGGGGGGGGGGGCGAAGGAGAGATGGGTCTTCCTTCTGCGGGGAGGGGAGGGGGGGGTCTCTAAGCAGCCCCGCTGGCTTTAGTCAGAGAGGAAGGCAGCCGCTGCCTCTTGCCTGACCTGGCCCAGCCACCCCCCCGGCCCCATGGAAAGAAGAGTCCCTCCTGCCCAGACACCCTCCAGCCCAACCCTCCTCCAGGGGAGACCTTTTGCCCAGCCAGGCCCAGCCACCCTCCTGTGACACCCTCCCTCCCAGCCACCCTTCCCTTTCCACTTTTGACACCCTCCTGCCCAGACACCCTCCTGTCAAAGGACACCCTCCCGGCCCCACAGATTCAGCACTGGCAGACCTCCCCCAAGCCCCCCAATCCCCCTCTTACCCCCCATAAATATATCTCACAACAACTCTGCATGAGAGGACAGTCAAGGGGCAGAGACTGAGGCTGGATTCTAGACTTACCCTATATCCCTGGATCTGTCTATCTACCCATCACAACCAGGATTTTGGTTCGGGGGGGGGGGGCTGAGACTGGGTGGGAGAGGGTCTACCCTAGCAAACCTTTTGTATTGTTATCCCAGTAACCCCATTAATATGGGATATAATGAGCATGGTGATCAGATCATGATATGAATAAACATAACAGTTTAAATAATGTACCAGTAAGGCCTTCTCAGGGACCACCCTGAGAATTTCGGGGGGCTGAGCCCCTAAGCCCCCTTGACTACATGCCTGATCACAACAATCCTGCATGGGAGGAGAGTCAAAGAGGGGCAGAGACTGAGGCTAGATCTATACTGCCTTATAATCCCAGGATCTCTCTCTCTCTCTATTTCTCTCTCTCTGTGTGTGTGTGTGTGTGTGTCTCACCACAACCCTGCATGGTAGGACAGCCGAGGGGCAGAGGCTGGGGCTGAGTCTACACTGCCCTATAGCAGTGTTTCCCAACCAGTGTGCCGGGGCACACTAGTGTGCCGTGAGCAATCATCAGGTGTGCCGTGGGAAATTGGAACCTCCAGGAAGTTGGGGGGAGGGGGGGGTCTAGGGTGTTGAAGTATAAAAACCCTAAGAAACCTACCTCGATAAAGGCACAAAATTACAACCCCCCTCCAGACAATTGTCTCTCCATGCACTGGGAAGGCCCACCTCCTTTTTCCCAAGTAGAGACCTCCTCTTGCCTCCTGGGGGTTCTGTGTGGGAAGTTTGGCCCAGTTCTATCATTGGTGGGGTTCAGAATGCTCTTTGATTGTAGGGGAACCATAAATACCAGCAACTAAAACTCCCAAATGTCAAGGTCTATTTCCCCGAACTCCATCTGCGTTCATATTTGGGCATATTGAGTATTCATGCCAAGTTTGGTCCTGATCCAGCATTGTTTGAGTCCACAGTGCTCTCTGGATATAGGTGAACTACAACTCCAAAACTCAAGGTCAATGCCCACCAAACTCTTATAGCATTTTCTCTTGGTTTTGGGAGTTCTGTGTGAGAAGTGTGTGTCTTTCTGCCATTCCTGCCAGGATATCTATGCTGTGTTCGTCGAAACAGGCCCAGGTTTCACACTGAGTGTATAAATACATTTACAAACATATTAACTCTATGTATGACTGTGTTAGAGTGTCATTTTGTGTCATTTTGGTTGGTGGTGTGCCCCAGGGTTTTGCAAATGTAAAAAGTGTGCCGCGACTCAAAAAAGGTTGGGAAACCCTGCCCTATAGGATCCGATCCCAGGTTATCCAGGCTACCTGTCCCTGACCCTTTGGCAGTGTAGACTGACCCCTATCTCACCCACGACTTCACATGGCATCACACAATTGGCGTCCAAAGGCCCTTCCCTGTCGATCCCGGACTGAGCTGTTGCTTCCAGATCCCGGCCCCAGCCCAGGAATCCAGGGGGCGAGACTCTTCTGAAAGGGAGGGGCGCTCCTCCCTCACCCCCCTCCCCCAAGTTTTCAGGTGAGATCAGTGTGTAAGTAAGTTAAACACTTGCCAAGACTCCAAAGTTCCTCAAGGAGCGAGGGTGGGCCATTGGGTGCCCCCTCTCCCCTCCCGTTATAGATTGTGTTGGGTGCACACAGCCCCCCCCCCGCGCCCACTCCCAAATGGCAGGAAATGGATGAAGAGCCCCGTCCAGCTCAGGTGAAGAATGCTTCGCCCTCCCTCCCTCCCTCCTGCTCCGGCCCTGGGGTCTGCCCCACACCCATGGATTTCACTGCTGCCGAAAAGGAAGGAATTCCGCATCAAGAAAGGGGGGCTGGAGAGAGGAAGAGGACATGGCCCGCCCCGCTTGCAGCAGCAGCAGGAGGACCCCTGCGCCCCAGGCTCGCCCTCCGGCGGCACCCCCAGCCCCCCAAAACCTCCTCGCCTTCTTTGGGGAGGAGGAAGGCGGAGAGAGTCGCTCCTTCTTGGCCCCCGCTCCCTCCAGGCTCTGCCAGGGAATCCAGCCATGTAGCCGGGGGGGGGGCTTGAGGGGCTTCAGCGAGGAGGCCTTACTGGCTGGGACATTATTCGAACTGTTCTCTCTATTCCTATCATGGTCGCATCACTAGGCTCAATATATTATCCCATATGCATGGGGGGGGGGGTGTTATTGGGAGAACCATACAAAAGGTTTGCTAGGGTAGACCCTCTCTCACTCAGGCTTAGCCCCCCCGAATCAAACTCAGTCCCCCATCAAACTCAGTCTCCCTGAATCATACTCAGCCCCTGAATCAAACTCAGCCCCATCAAACTCAGCCCCCCCCATCAAACTCAGTCTCCCTGAATCATACTCAGCCCCTGAATCAAACTCAGCCCCACAATCAAACTCAGCCCCCCACCCGAATCAAACTCAGCCCCCCCATCAAACTCAGTCTCCCCTGAATCATACTCAGCCCCCCCGAATCAAACTCAGCCCCACAATCAAACTCAGCCCCCCCACCCGAATCAAACTCAGCCCCCCATCAAACTCAGTCTCCCTGAATCATACTCAGCCCCCTGAATCAAACTCAGCCCCACAATCAAACTCAGCCCCCATCAAACTCAGTCTCCCCTGAATCATACTCAGCCCCCCGAATCAAACTCAGCCCCCCGAATCATACTCAGCCCCCCGAATCAAACTCAGCCCCCACCCGAACAAACTCAGCCCCTCGAATCAAACTCATCAGCCCCCGAATCAAACTCAGCCCCCCAATTCAAACTCAGCCCCCACCCGAATCAAACTCAGCCCCCCCACCCGAACAAACTCAGCCCCCCTCGAATTAAACTCAGCCCCTGAATCAAACTCATCACCCCCCCGATTCAAACTCATCACCCCCCATTCAAACTCAGCCCCCCACCCGAACAAACTCAGATCACCCCCAGGGCCCCATTCAAACTCACCCCCCCAATCAAACTCATCACCCCCAGGGCCCCATTCAAACTCAGCCCCCAATCAAATCAAATTCATCAGCCCCGATTCAAACTCAGGTCCCCACCCGAATCAAAATCCTGGCTGGGGGGCTGAGCGAGCCAAGGCTCGCCCCCGGCAGAGGCAACTCACAGGACACTCAGAGTCAGCTTAGAGAGACCCTTCCTCAAAAGCAAGAGCTTAGGCTTGCCTGACAGTCCTTTGTATCTTCAAAAATTTTTTAAATAATCGAGGGTGATGGGACCCCCACATCAGTGTTTCCTATCTCCCCCCCCCCCCCACACACACACACACTTTCTCCCCAACCACCATTTCCTCCAGACAGTGGCTTGGCCAGACCACCAGTACAAAAAAAAACCCCACGGAAGGAGGAAAGTCCTGGGTCGGGGGGGAATGTGTCTCAAGTGAGCCAGCTAAGGCTCCCCCCCCCCCTCGCAGAGCCAACTCACGGGACACTTCCCTTCCAATAGGAGGGGGAGAGAAAAGAAAGCTGTCCACTATTAAACCGCCCCCCCCCCCAATGTATAGACACCTATGCCCTTACCTATATATACCCCAAGGTATGTCTCTCTTCCCTGTTGCTTTTGGCGCATGATTGGTCTGGCTGAGGCCCCCCCCCAGGGCAAGGCAAGAGGAAGGAGAAGGGACGGAAATCTCTAGTAGTGCCCGATGGATATAAGTAATAGTATTAGTAATATTAATAGTATTAGTTATTAGTAGTAGTAGTAGTAATAATAATAGAAATAATAATACCAAAATAAAGGGGGGGGGTGGGGGGTGCAGAATGCAGCAACCGCTTTTCCCAAAAGCAGGAACTCACCGGGAGGGGTTTCAGGAGGCGAGGCGCCCGGGCAGCGAGCGGTCCTTGGACACGAGTGGGTCGTCTCCCATGCTAGAGCTTCCGGTTCTTTTCCCAAAAAAAAAAATCACACCAGACAGAGAGGTTGCTTTGGATTTCCACGCGGGACCGAGGCGGCCGGGGGCAGCAGCAGCAGCAGCAGCAGCAGCAGAGAATCCACCTGCCTTGGGTCCTGGCAGCCGGGCAGACGCGGCGTGGAAGGAGGGAGTGGGTGGGCTCTGTGCGCGCGAGGCTCCCACCCGGAGCAGAAGAGGCGGAGAGAAGGGATCTCGAGGAGGCCCAAGGTGAGCGAGGGTGGCGAGACCGCGGACCAGGTGCCCAAGGGGAAGGAGAGCCCAGGTGGGGAGGAGGGCGAGCGAGGCGCCTTGGAGACAGACACCCACCCACCCGAGAAACAGCCTTCGCTCCCTCTCTCTCTCTCTCTCTCTCTCTCGCCTCCCGAGTGGGGAGAGACCAAGAGCAGGAGGAGGAGGAGGAGGAAGGGGGAGGGCAGGGAGCAGCCTCCGGCCGGCCTGGGCTAAGCTCCGAGCAGCCCCCACCCGCGCCTCCACGCACGCCCCATCCACAGCCTCTCCTGCTCCCTCTCAAAAGCACACTGTGCTCCTTGCCTGGCTACTCTAGGCACAGGCGAGGAGGGGAGGGGGCTGGCGGGCGAGCGAGAGAGCGAGAGAGCCACCCCCTCCGTGTTTTCGCCCTGACCGTGGCGTGGGTTTCATTCCCCCTCCTCGTGCAAGAAGCCGGAGGATCCTAGCGCCCAAAGGCCGCCCGGTCTAAGGTGGACTTGGCTGTTGTGGTAGGGGGGTGGCAGGGGGCGAGCCAGAGGAACCAACATCGCCCACGCTGCCACTCTGCTGCATCCCCGCGAGAAGAGGGGCTCCTTTGGGGAAGCTGAGTGGGGAGAAGATGAAAGGGACTGCGAGCCCATGAGGTCCTTGGGAAGAGCAGGGGGGGGGGGACTTGTCTGGTCTGCCCGGGGCACCCACGTGACGTCTCAGCGTGGGGTGTGGGGGGTCTGCCAGCTGGGGAATCATCTCTGTAGGGGTGCCACCAGGGGCGGTCTAAGGTAATTTTAAATGGTAAGCGAACATTATTTTGGCCCCCAAAACATTATTTTGCCCCCAACATTAAAACATTATTTTGCCCCCCTCAAAAAACATTATTTTGCCCCCTCAAAAACATTATTTTGCCCCCAAAACATTATTTTGCCCCCCCAAAACATTATTTTCCCCCCAAAAACATTATTTTGCCCCCTCAAAAACATTATTTTGCCCCCTCAAAAACATTATTTTGCCCCCTCAAAAACATTATTTTGCCCCCTCAAAACATTATTTTGCCCCTCAAAAACATTATTTTGCCCCCTCAAAAACATTATTTTGCCCCCCCTCAAAAACATTAATTTGCCCCCAAAAACATTATTTGGCCCCCAAAACATTATTTTGCCCCCTCAAAACATTATTTTGCCCCCCAAAACATTATTTTGCCCCCTCAAAAACATTAATTTGCCCCCCCTCAAAAACATTATTTTGCCCCCAAAAAACATTATTTTGCCCCCAAAACATTATTTTGCCTCCCCAAAACATTATTTTGCCCTCAAAAACATTATTTTGCCCCCAAAACATTATTTTGCCCCCCTCAAAAACATTATTTTGCCCCCCCAAAAAAAACATTATTTTGCCCCCAAAAACATTATTTTGCCCCCTCAAAAACATTATTTTGCCCCCAAAAAACATTATTTTGCCCTCAAAAACATTATTTTGCCTCCCCAAAAACATTATTTTGCCCCCAAAACATTATTTTGCCCCCCCAAAACATTATTTTGCCCCCTCAAAAACATTATTTTGCCCCCTCAAAACATTATTTTTGCCCCTCAAAAACATTATTTTGTCCCCAAAACATTATTTTGCCCCCCAAAACATTATTTTGCCCCCTCAAAACATTATTTTGCCCCCTCTCAAAAAACATTAATTTGCCCCCAAAACATTATTTGGCCCCCAAAACATTATTATTTTGCCCCCCAAAACATTATTTTGCCCCCAAAACATTATTTTGCCCCCTCAAAAACATTAATTTGCCCCCTCAAAACATTATTTTGCCCCTCAAAAAACATTATTTTGCCCCCAAAACCATTATTTTGCCTCCCAAAAACATTATTTTGCCCCCTCAAAAAACATTAATTTTGCCCCCTCAAAAACATTATTTTGCCCCCAAAAACATTATTTTGCCCCCCAAAAACATTATTTTGCCCCCTCAAAAACATTATTTTGCCCCTCAAAAACATTATTTTGCCCCCCTCAAAAACATTATTTTGCCCCCAAAAACATTATTTTGCAAAACCCCTCAAAAACATTATTTTGCACCCCAAAAAACATTATTTTGCCCCCATGTAAAACAAATATACAATTATAATATCACAATACCATTAGTAGTATCATATTGTATCAATGTATATACAATATATTATAGTACATACTCATACTATATTATATCATAATTATATTATACTACATTACAATATAATTATATTATAATATATGGACATTATAATATAATATAACATTCTATTCTATTACTATTATTATTATAAAATAATAAATACAATTATTTATTTAAATAAAATTATCCTCTACTAAATATTTCCATGACTCCCATAAAACTCAAATAACCCAAAATAAAGTAAAAGAAAATATTTTATATGACTATTTGCCTGCGCAGTTGCGCCTGTCTCTCCTTGATGCCGCCGCGGCTGCCTGCTTTTAGGCCCCGGCCTTGTGCACTCCGGCCTTGTGCGCGCGCTGAGGCGTGGGGTGTGGTGGGTCTGCCTGCTGGGGAATCATCTCTCTAGGGGTGCCACGGGTCTCCGAACTCTCCTTTGCCCCCTCGACTGACTCTGGCTGGCCTCTGCAATTCTGAAATGCCAGCTTGTATTATTTATTTACTAGCTGAGGACCCGGGTTATTTGAGGAAGGCATTGTGTGCCAAGGTTGTTCCGTATCAGTTGTTCATTTGGCTCGCAGTGCTTTCGGGAAGCGAGTGAAGGTACTTCAAGTCCCATAATCCATGGTCCATCCTCCTCCAAATTGCACCAGGATGTAGGGGGTTCTGTGTGCCAAATTTGGTCTTGATCCATCATTGGATGAGGGTCGCAGCAGTCTCGGGAAATGAGTGGAGGTACTTCAAGTCCCATCATCCGTGGTCCATCCTCCTGAAAACTGCACCAGGGTGTAGAGTGGGTCATGGGGGCTCTAAGTGCCAAGTTTGGTCTTGATCGGTCATTGGATGAGAGTCGCAGTGGTCTCAGGGAGTAAAGGTACTGCAAGTCCCATCATCCATAATCCGTCCTCCCCCAAACTGCACCAGAATGTTGAGTTGGCCATGGGGGCACTATTTGCCAAGTTGTGTCTTTATTGGTAATTGGATGAGTGTCGCTGTGGTCTCAAGGGAGTGGAGGTACTTCAAGTACCATCATCCATGGCCCACCCTCCTCCAAACTGCAGTAGGCTGTAGAGTGGGTCATGGGGGCTCTCTGTGCCAAGTTTGGTCTTTATCGGTCTTTGTTGGGGGCCACAGTGGTTTCTGGGAACCAGTATCCAAGTCCCATCATCCATGTCTGTGTGCCCCCAAACCTCACCATGATGCGGACCTCACCATGATGCAGTCAAGGGGGTTATGTGTGCCAGGTTTGGTCTTGATCAGTCATTGGATGAGGGTCGCAGCAGTCTCAGGAAGTGAGTGGAGGTACTTCAAGCCCCATCATCCATGCTCTGCTCTTCTCCAAACTGCACCAGGACATAGAGTGGGTCATGGGGGCTCTGCGTGCCAAGTTTGATATTAATCGGTCTTTGTTGGGGGCCACAGTGGTCTCTGGGAAGCAAAGCACTTGGAAGTACTACAAATCCCATAATCCATGGTCCATCTTTCCCAAACTGCACCAGGACGTAAAGGGCATCATCGGGGTTATGTGTGCCAAGTTTGTTCCAGGTCCATCACCCATGCTGGGCAGAGTAAGTGAGTGAAGGTACAGCAAGTCCCATCCTCAATGGTCCACCCTCCTTCAAACTGCACCAGGATGTAGAGTGGGTCTTGGGGGGGGGGGGAATCTGTGTGCCAACTGTTGTCTTGTTCTGTCATTGTTGGGGGCCTAGTCTCGAAAATCAAGTTGGGGAAGCCTTGCTGTCAATTCAGGCTGAGGCCTAGTTAGAAGAATCAAGTTGAGGAAGCCTTACTGTCAATTCAGGCTGAGGCCTAGTCAGGAGAATCAAGTTGAGGAAGCCTTAATGGCAGAGAGAGCCCTCCTATCCTACCAAGAAGCCCTAGCCGGGGCCCGATCCCTTGCCTGAATCCCGCAAACACAGCCTCTACTCACCACTTGCCTTCTTGGGCTTCCTCCTCCCCTCCACTCCTTCCTCAGCCTCAGAAGGGTTTGAGCTGAAAGGCGGGGACTGCGTCAGGCGGAAAGAGCCGCGCTGAGAGAGAGAAGATCCTGGGATGGGACTTCCCCGGGTCCCCCGGCTGCCTGGGGGCGGATCTACGCTGTAGCATTCATGCAGTGAGGGCTCAAGGCTGGGGAATCCCGGGATTTGTAGTTTGAGGAGGCTCAGGATGGTGTCAAACTACCACTCTCGTGATTCCCTGGCACTCAGCCAAGGCAGGTCAAGGGGCGTTCGGGACACGGGGTTGAGGCACCTTTAAGCAGGGGCCAAAAACTAACAGGGTTTGCTCACTTAAGGCAGGCATGGGCCAACTTGGGCCCTCCCTCAAGGTGTTTTGGCCTACAACTCCCACCATTCATATATGTGTGTGTGTGTGTGTATATACATACATACATACATACATATATATATATATATAGGCTGTATAAATTTATTAGCTGTACCCGCCACCTTCCCTCCCTCTGTCTTTCCTTCCCTCCCTCTTTCCTTCCTCCCCTCTTTTTCTTTTCCTTCTTCTTTCCCTTTTTCTTTCTTCCTTCTCTACCTGTTTCTTTCCTCCCTTTCTTTGCTCTTTGGTTCCATTTTTCCTTCTCTCTTCCCTTCCTTCCTTCCTTATTGATGCATAAGAACACAAAGAGAGACTGACGGCTGTTGAGCAAGACCTTCGTGTGTGTCTTTCTGCCATTCCTCCCAGGATACCTATGTTGTGCTCATCGAAACAGGCCCAGGTTTCACACTGAGTGTATAAATACATTTAGAAACATATTAACTATATGTATGACTGTGTTAGAGTGTCGTTTTGTGTCATTTTGGTTGGTGGTGTGCCCCAGGATTTTGCAAATGTAAAAAGTGTGCCGCAGCTCAAAAACCACGGCACACTGGTTGGGAAACACTGCCCTAGAGTAGACCATACAAGGCCTTGAAGGTCAAAACCAGCACCTTGAAAACAATCCGGTACTCTATTGGCAGCCAGTGCCATTGCTGTAGGGTGACCTTAGAACAGTGTTTCCCAACCAGTGTGCCATGGCACACTAGTGTGCCGTGAGCAATCATCAGGTGTGCTGTGGGAAATTGGGACCTCCAATACCCTTTCTTCCCCCTCCTGCTCTCTGGGTGTAGGTGAACTACAACTTCCAAACTCAAGGTCAATTCCCAAGCAAACCCTTTCTGCACTTTCAGTTGATAATGAGAGTTCAATATGCCAAGTTTGGTTCAATTCCATTGTTGCAAGAGTTCAGGATGCTCTTTGATTGTGTGTTAACTATAAATCCCAGAAACTGTAACTCCCAAATGTCAAGGTCTATTTTCCGCAAACTCTGTCTGTGTTCACATTTGGGCATATTGAGTATTCATGCCAAGTTTGGTCCTGATCTAACATTGTTTGAGTCCACAGTGCTCTCTGGATATAGGTGAACTACAACTCCAAAACCCAAGGTCAATGCCCACCAAACTCTTATAGTATTTTCTCTTAGTTCTGGGAGTTCTGTGTGGGACGTTTGTGTCTTTCTGCCATTCCTGCCAGGATATCTATGTTGTATTCATCGAAACAGGTCCAGGTTGGTCTACTTGGTCTCTCCCTCTCCATGCATTGGGAAGGCCCGCCTCCCTTTCCCCAAGTAGAGACCTCCTCTTGCCTCCTGGGGGTTCTGTGTGGGAAGTTTGGCCCTGTTCTATCATTGGTGGGGTTCAGAATGCTCTTTGGTTGTAGGGGAACTATAAATCCCAGCAACTACAACTCCCAAATGTCAAGGTCTATTTCCCCTGAACTCCATCTGCGTTCATATTTGAGCATATTGAGTATTCATGCCAAGTTTGGTCCTGATCCAACATTGTTTGAGTCCACGGTGCTCTCTGGATGTAGGTGAACTCCAACTCCAAAACTCAAGGTCAATGCCCACCAAACTCTTATAGCATTTTCTCTTGGTTATGGGAGTTCTGTGTGGGACGTTTGAGTCTTTCTGCCATTCTTGCCAGGATATCTATGTTGTGTTCATCGAAACAGGCCCAGGTTTCACACTGAGTGTATAAATACATGTTTAAAAACATATTAACTCTATGTATGACTGTGTTAGAGTGTCATTTTGTGTCATTTTGGTTGGTGGTGTGCCCCAGGATTTTGCAAATGTAAGAAGTGTGCCGCAGCTCAAAAACCATGGCACACTGGTTGGGAAACACTGCCCTAGAGTAGACCATACAAGGCCTTGAAGGTCAAAAGCAGCACCTTGAAAACAATCCGGTACTCTATTGGCAGCCAGTGCCATTGCTGTAGGGTGACCTTAGAAGGCCAGGTTAGTCCAGGGACACTCCCAGATCCAAAGGGACTGAGATGATCCTCACTTCTCTTTGGATGATAAGGGTGCTGTGTGTGTGTGTGTGTGTTAGAGACAGAGAGACTGGAATCTGAGACGACTAGCAAGAAATGAGTAAAAAGGAATTCTGCCGAGTCATGTTTTCTCCCTTGCTGAGAAATTATGCATTCTGGAACTGCAGCAGGCGCAAGGCGAGGACACTGGGCGCATTAGTGCAGAAAAGGGAGAGCCCAGGGATGCCTGGAGAGGGGAAAGGCCCCTCGCGCAGGAGTCAAGTGCAAATTACCCTCCTGGTATTGAAAAACCTGGGTCGGGCAGGAAGGTAGCCCATCAGGTCTGGAAATTTCACAGCGTGGCCTTCTGGATTTAGCAATAAAAAAAGGAAATGGGGAAAAAGACAGGCAGTCTGGTGGCACTCCCTTTTCTTGCTTTGAAGCTAATTGGAGAGCAAGTGAAAGCAGGGGGATGGAGTTGGGGGAGACAGGGAGCGGGGGAAGGAGGCGAGGGAGTGAGGTACATGTATTACCTGAAACCAGCATTGCTAAGCTCTCCTTTTGCATATTTTCCCCATTCAAACTGAAAAGAAGTGTCCCCCTGTCATGGTTTGCTCTCTCTCTCTCTCTCTCTCTCTCTCTCTCTCTCTCTCTCTCTCTCTCTCTCTCTCTCTCTCTCTCTGTCTATCTCACCACAACCCTGCATGGTAGGACAGCCGAGGGGCAGAGGCTGGGGCTGAGTCTACACTGCCCTATAGCAGTGTTTCCCAACCAGTGTGCCAGGGCACACTAGTGTCCCATGAGCGATCACAGGTGTGCCGTGGGAAATTGGAACCTCCAGGAAGGGCCGGGGGGGGGGGGAGTCTAGTGTGTTGAAGTATAAAAACCCTAAGAAACCTACCTCGATAAAGGCACAAAATTACAACCACCCCCCTCCCCACCCGTTGTCTACTTGGCCTCTCCCTCTCCATGCATTGGGAAGGCCCGCCTCCCTTTCCCCAAGTGGAGACCTCCTCTTGCCTCCTGGGGGTTCTGTGTGGGAAGTTTGGCCCAGTTATATCACTGGTGGGGTTCAGAATGCTCTTTGATTGTAAGGGAAATGTAAATCCCAGCAACTACAACTCACAAATGTCAAGGTCTATTTCCCCTGAACTCCATCTGTGTTCATATTTGGGCACATTGAGTATTCATGCCAAGTGTGGTCCAGATCCCACATTGTTTGAGTCCACAGTGCTCTCTGGATATAGGTGAACTACAACTCCCAAACTCAAGGTCAATGCCCACCAAACTCTTATAGCATTTTCTCTTGGTTATGGGAGTTCTGTGCGGGAAGTTTGTGCTTTTCTGCCATTCCTGCCAGGATACCTATGTTGTGCTCATCGAAACAGGCCCAGGTTTCACAATGAGTGTATAAATACATTTAGAAACATATTAACTGTATGTATGACTGTGTTAGAGTGTCATTTTGTGTCATTTTGGTTGGTGGTGTGCCCCAGGATTTGGTAAATGCAAAAAGTGTGCCGCGGCTCAAAAAAGGTTGGGAAACACTGACCTATAGGATCCGATCCCAGGTTATCCAGGCTACATGTCCCCAACTATTTGGCAGTGTAAACCCCTATATAACCCACTACTTCAAAGCAGGCCACCTGTAGATCCCGGAGTGAGCTGTTGCTTCCGGATCCCGGCACCAGCCCAGGAATCCAGGTGGCGAGACTCTTCTGAAAGGGAGGGGCGCTCCTCCCTCACCACCCCCCTCAAGTTTTCAGGTGGGGTGAGTGTGTAAGTAAGTAAGTAAGTAAGTCTCTCTCTCTCTCTCTCTCTCTCTCTCCCTGCTTTTCTCAAGTTTGCTTCCCACCCCAAGGATTTCTGAAACGACAGTCTTCACATTCTGGTGCAGAGGAGGGCTTTTATTCCAAATTAATTAGGCTGCAAAAAGTCGGACACACGGCAATAGCACTGTGTGATCGATGAAAAAAAATGTTTTAAAGCTCATTACAACATGCAGGCCCGGATTACCCATGAGGCCACCCTAGGCCATGGCCTAGGGCGGCAGCCATGGGGAGGCAGCAGATCCAGACTCCCCTCCCCCCCAAAATAAAAAATAAATTTAAAAAATTTCAATTTTTCCCCCAAAAATAATGCACATGCACACGGCGGCGGAAGCACCATCCCCGGCCTCCCCCTGCCCGCCCCTTTGAAACCTGGGCCTGTTTCGATGAACTCAACATAGATATCCTGCCGGGGATGGCAGAAAGACACAAACTTCCCACACAGAACTCCCATAACCAAGAGAAAATGCTATAAGAGTTTGGTGGGCATTGACCTTGAGTTTTGGAGTTGTAGTTCACCTCCATCCAGAGAGCACTGTGGACTCAAACAATGTTGGATCAGGACCAAACTTGGCATGAATACTCAATATACCCAAATATGAACGCAGATGCTGTTCAGGGGAAATAGACTTTGACATTTGGGAGTTGTAGTTGCTGGGATTTATAGTTCCCCTACAATCAAAGAGCACTCTGAACCCCACCAATGATAGAACTGGGCCAAACATCCCACACAGAACCCCCAGGAGGCAAGAGGAGGTCTCTACTTGGGGAAAGGGAGGCGGGCCTTCCCAATGCATGGAGAGGGAGAGACCAAGTAGACAATGGGTGGGGAGGGGGGTGGTTGTAATTTGGTGCGTTTATCGAGGTAGGTTTCTTAGGGTTTTTATACTTCAACACACTAGACTCTTCCCCCCTCCCCTCCTGGAGGTTCCAATTTCCCACGGCACACCTGATGATCGCTCACGGCACACTAGTGTGCCCCGGCACACTGGTTGAGAAACACTGCACAAGTGTGCCGTGAGCGATCATCAGGTGTGCCTTGGGAAATTGGCATTCTTCCCCCTCCTAGCAGCTCTTTCTCCCTCTTTCCATCCCCAAAGATCCTCCCTGAGGCAAAGGAAGGGCTCCGCCGAATGCCAGAAGCTCCACGTCGGTGAATTGGGCAGTGAGCGAACCTGGGAGCATCGGGAGGCTGAAGCATTCACAGGTTTCCAAGAAACAAACTGAGCCTCTCCGCTTGGAAATGATTTTTTTTACTATTTTACTGGATTTTTCTAGAGTTGCCTCCCCCCCCCCCCCAAGGAACTGTTTATAACAGCTTCATGACATCCATAGTTATCCGGAAGCAAGTTTCACACTGGATGAAATTTCACAAGGCTCTGGAGAACAAGCCCTATGAGGAGCAGCTTGAAGAGCTGGGCAAGTTTAGCCCGAAGAAGAGAAGGCTGAGAGAAGACATGATAGCCATGTATAAGTATGTGAGAGCAAGTCATATATATGTTGTGTTCATCGAAACAGGCCCAGGTTTCACACTGAGTGTATAAATACATTTAGGTCTACCATCCCACTAGACCTCTGCGCTCTGAAGAGCAAAACCTCTTGGTCATCCCTAGTGCTAAGACCTACCGGCTGACCGCGACTCGCCAGCGGGCTTTCTTGATCGTGGTTGAAAAACACTGGTCTAGGGAAGTCACACTCTATGAGTCTAAGATGAAGGCCATGGCAAATCTTCTCTGAGAGAAAGAAAACCTGACTTGAAGGTAAATAGTAGCAACAGTAAACCAATGACTGTTGGCCATAATGGCTGAAGTTTATGAGTGCTGTAACCCTGGGCTGCCCAACAGGCGACCCGTGGGCCGCACACGGCCCGCCAGCCCCTTGGATGCGACCCGCACCCTCCTGCAAGATATCAGCTTTTTAAAAAATTTGGAAAAAATTTGATCTCCGGGGGGGCAGGGGCGCCAGGGGGGGGGCCGCTCACGGGCATTTTCAGCATGGCGGAAGCGGCAGCGGGGGGCCTCCGCCATGTCCCTGGCTGCTGCAGCGGCCGCCCCGGGAGCTTACCTTCCTTTCTCTTCCTTCTGCTCCCGGGCGCGGCAGCTGCAACAGCCAGGGACATGGCGGAGGGCCCCTCGCCGCTCCCGCCCTGCCATGCATGCCTGCAAGCGGCCCCACCACCGCGAGCGGCCCCGCCCTCGCTGTAGCCCCCCAGGTAATCAGTGACTGGAATTCCGGCCCTTAGGCCGGTAGAAGTTGGACAGCCCTGCTGTAACCCAAATTATTAAATAGTTAGTCACTATGTCGTTTGCCCTTTCCAATGTTTGCAAACGATGATCTTGGAGTACTGGCTAGGAAGAAACAACAGAGGCCTAAATACCCTGAAGGTACTGTTTGAACTTAGAAAGTAAGGAACCACCAAAACATGGCAAGTGAACGACCACATATGCGGACTGAGTTGCACATGATTTTATTGGCGATTTGGCTTATATGTATTTTACCTATATCTATTTTAATCTCGTAATCTTGTATTGTTGTAGGATGTTTTAATTTATATTAGTAGCATTGAATCCTTGCTGTAAGCCGGTCCTGAGTCTCTCTACAGAGGTGAGAAGATCAGGATATACAAGTTTTAAATAAATAAATAAATAAGTGCTATATGCCAGTGTTTTTCAACCTTTTTTGAGCCGCGGCACACTTTTTACATTTACAAAACTCTGGGGCACACCACCAACCAAAACGACACAAAATGACACTTTTTACATATTTAATATGTTTTTAATACACTCAGTGTGAAACCTGGGCCTGTTTCGATGAACACAACATAGACCTCCTGGCAGGAATGGCAGAAAGACACACACACACAAAACATACTAATACTAACCCAAAATGACACTCTAACACAGTCATACATATAGTTAATATGTTTTTAAATGTATTTATACACTCACTTAGTGTGAAACCAAAATGACACAAAATGACACTCTAACACAGTAATACATATAGTTAATATGTTTTTAAATGTATTTATACACTCAGTGTGAAACCTGGGCCTGTTTCGATGAACACAACATAGATATCCTGGCAGGAATGGCAGAAAGACACACACGAAGGTCTTGCTGTCAGTCATGGGAAAACTTCGGCCCTCTGGGTGCTTTGGACTCCCAACTCCCACCATTCCTAACAGCCTGAGGCCCTTTCCCGCTTAAGTGGCTGGGGGGGGGGGGAGGAAAAGGGCCTGAGGCTGCTAGGAATGGTGGGAGTCGGAGTCAAAACACCTGGAAGGTCCAAGTTTGCCCATGGCAGCTTTCGATTCCATCGCCACATCCATCTTCAGCCTCTGGTGGTTTGAATATATGTGATTATCTACGTGATTTTCTACCTTGTCGCTATGATCATGGTGCTGCTTCTTTAAATTGTCCGCAAACTGACTGTGTTATTGTGCGGATCCTGGAACTGACATTGGATAACATCGTGAGGATACACTTTGTTTTTTGCACTCACTTCCGTGATTTCATCAAATATCGTGAGTTTTCCGAAGAAGAGTGCACCGTGAACTCGCTACTTCCTGGTTCTCAAGTCCTCCGCTCTCTGTGGCGACCACGCCAAACCACCTTACGTAAGACTTTTGATTTTCTCCAGCAGGATTGGGTACTTTGAATGTGTTTTTTGCGTATGATTATGTATGATTAATTGTGCATTTTGTACTGTGACATAGCGGCGCTCCTTTTATAAGTAAGGGTATTGGAGGTTCCAATTTCCCACGGCACACCTGAGGATCGCTCACGGCACACTAGTGTGCCCCGGCACACTGGTTGGGAAACACTGCTATATGCTATATTTCAAAGGAAGAAACTGGCAACACTACCTTTAAGTATTCCTAGTTGATGATAACTTTTGGGAATTAATGGGGGGCCACCATAACTCAATAAATCACTTGGCAACACATATTTATTTATTATTTATTTATTTATTTATTACATTTCTATACCGCCATTCTCAGCCCTAGGGCAACTCATGGCGGTTTACAAAGTGGCACAATTTGATGCCAACAATATAAAAACAGATAAAACAATTAAACATAGTTAAAAATTACAATAACATATAAAATATAATAATAAAACCATAAATCCACATACATGCAGGCAGGACGAAATCCAATACTCTCAGATCCACTTGATGAAGTCGACGCCCTCATCATCCTCAGGTGTTACTCTCCCAGCAGCTGCTGCCCTTTGACTGACCCTCCAAGATTTCCACCTGTGGTTAAGACTTAGAACACCCCACCCATTGTCTGGGGACTCTGAGGGCCAATCCTGATCATCAGTGAATCCTATCCAGGTGTCTGAACTTGTGGGCTCCTCAATTTCTCTTACTTGAGTCCAATCCATTTCAGTAGGAATGTCTTCTGTACTCTGACTCCCATCATTCCCAGAGAATCCCTCAAATGTCTCAGAGCCTGTGGGTGCTGTAATTATTTTCTTGACTCTCTTGAGTTGCAAGCGATCCTTTCACTTGACCCACTTGACTCACGAGTAAGCCTCTTACTCCTGTTACAAACAGCCCCACCCAGTTCCATACTCTCCCCAGATGCTGAGCCATCAGAGTCTTCTGAATCACTACTATCAGTAGCAGCTGGAGGCTCAATCACAACAGTCCTAGTGTGCCTTTACACTCATGCCTATAGTGAGAAAAAAGGGGGGGGGCATTGAAACATTTTTAAAGCGAATCATAACACACACAAAATAAATTCAATGACCCATTCTATATTTTTATATAGACTTAATTACCGTGAATCAAATTTCTACTTCAGCTACAAAGTTTCAAGTCTAAAAAAAACTCCTGAAAATTGACTCTTAATTGGTAATGTAGTAGTTACAAAATAATACCACAACGCCTGTTGAAAACACTTGAAAGCTGTGACAATAATACACTTTGACAAAAATCAGGCTCCATCGATAAAGTTCAATGGACAACTCAAGAGTGCGAGGCCAGCCAGTCTTTCTTGCCCCATTGTGCTTCTTGTGCATGTTTTCAAACGTTTAAGAGTTGAAAATGACCTTTCATTTCTAGCTGTTGACACTGGCCATGCTGCAGAAATCTAATCAAGCTTCCAGGGCCATTTCAGTTTTCTTCACATTTGGAAAAAAAAAACCCTGTCTATCATAGACAAGATATGCTTCCAGTGCATTTGACAGACTTTTTTTTTTGCAGGTGTAATCTTTTTCCATTTTCTACACCACAGGTCAAGCCATTCCATCAGTGTGTCAGTATCTTGAAGGGATTCGTTGTAAAGTTCTGTGCACTTGTTTAAATTGGATTTTAAATGGCCACAATTAATAGGGAGGAACACTTGCAGTTTCTGAACTACTTCCCTGTGCCTTGTAAACCTTTCTTGAAGCTGACGGCAGAAACTGTGCAGAAATGGGATGTGTACATTTAGCCTATAATATTCCATTGGTGTTGGTGAAGTTGCCTGAGTTTTTCTTTTACAAGTCTGTCTTGAACAGATTTGAGGAATCCTCACTTCACCACCCACAGACCCCACCACTTATTTCACAGATTCTGTGCGCATCTCCTTTCCTTTTTCTGAGAGACTGTTGACATGTTGCAGAATACAGAACATGTCCACATCTACTCTTCGTAAGCTGAAAGGATAATGACAGAAGCTTTCTTAGAGTTTGTACGATTATCACAAATTCATTATATAGAACAGCTACAAGGTGTCCGGCTTCTCTATACTGCTATATTGTCGCCCCCTTGGGCCCCTTGGCACTTGACCTCCCCGGACAACAAACAAGGCAGCTGAGGTACAACAAGCTTTATTGATTATAAGGTAGCAAGGTAAGTATATAGTCCAGGAAGCCTTTGATATGCAGCCTCCGGATAGCAGCAAATACTGGAATCAGCAGGGCTTGAGTATCCGCAACGGCAGGATCTCAAGCGGAGGAAATTCAGGAACAAATGCGGGATGCGATAGATAGTCTCTGAGCCCCCAACCGGCGCAAGAAGGCTGGGCGGCTTTAGGTACTGCAGGCAAAGTCAATGCAAAAGGATCACGGCTTCTCCACAGGGTTCGACGATGAGCAGGAACAAGGCTTGGTGCTGGAATGAGGCAGCTGCGGAAGGCAGGCTGGCAGGGTCTTAGTAGCTGGCCGAAAGGCCTGGTTCACAATAGCATCATGGCAATAGCGGTCGTTGGTACGAGATGCTGGCATACAGGATCTCACAGCCTTTATAGGATTCCTGACCATAGGGCCCAGTGCGTCGAACATTAAATCGGATGATGGATGGGCCTCGGGTTGTTTTGAGAACCTCAGTCTTGAAGAATGCAGCACCTCGTTAGCGCGAACCACCTGGGCTGGGGAGTAACACTTGGTGCTCCGAGTACCCGCTTCTGCTATCAGTCTAGTGGGCTCCGTTCGGCCTTGACATGCCTTCACCATAGCATCTTCCCTGGGAGGCACGAAAGAGCAGCAAAGAGGCCCATGGCAGGAGCCGGGAGTTAATCCAGCTGTGCTGGAAAGTTTCTTGGAGTCAAGCAGGCAAAATGCAGCCCCTAGGAAAGATGCCGTCTGAAGCCCTTGGGGTGTGACATATATAGAGCAGTGTTATTCAACCTTTTTTTGAGCCGCGGCACGTTTTTTACATTTCCAAGCGGGAAATCACTTTTCTTCACAATTCAGTTCGATTTATTTTTCAATCTTTCAATCTTTCAAACTTATTTTTAGTGGATAGTGGAATGCAGATCTATATGGCATCAAGACATTGGTATATTTCCTTCACAAAATTATAATCCAAAAGGCAATTTTTAGCATCATCCTTATATAATCCGGATCAAAACCAATGTCGGGTCGACGGTTTTATAGGCCCTGCCGTTTCGTCATTTCCGGCTTCTTCGGGACCTGTCACACAATAATCCACTGCACAAATCCACTGGTCCGATATCTATTAGATAAAACATCAAAAGGTCTCACATACTTATACATGGCTATCATGTCTTCTCTCAGCCTTCTCTTCTTCAGGCTAAACATGCTCAGCTCTTCAAGCCGCTCCTCATAGGGCTTGTTCTCCAGACCTTTTTGAAATTTCATCCTGAGTGAAACTTGCTTCCAGTTAACTATGGATGTCATGAAGCTGTCATAAACAGTTACTTGGGGGAGGGGGAACTCTCAAAAAATCCAGTAAAATAGTAAAAAAAACATTTCTAAGCGGAGAGGCTCAATTTGTTTCTTGGAAACCTGTGAGGGGGCTGCTAGGAGGGGGAGGATAGTGCCAATTTCCCACGGCACACCTGATGATTGCTCACGGCACACTAGTGTGCCATGGCACACTGGTTGGGAAACACTGATATAGAGGACCCTCTTTTAGTTCTTCAAGTGTTCTCACCATCACACTAGAATTCAACACAATGTAAAACTGCAGCATGTTGCTCAACCTAACAGGTTTCACAAAGCAGCTACATGTTGTCTGCTCTTGAGTCAGGGAAACAGTATTTTGCATTTTTCTTCAGCAGTTCCACCCTGATGGATGATGCTTTGAAGAAACTGCACAAAGATGATATTATTCCTTGGTAGTTTCTGACAAGCAGGATGCCGTAAATCTTTGCTAAGGCTAGATTTAGTGAGTGAGTACTGCAGTGGATGTAGACACCCATTGGCTATAATGGCGTGTGCGCCACTAATATGACCACTTATATTAACAGTTCCATCAGCACTGGGAATGTGGCACAGCTGGCTAAGTGTCAGCTGCATAAGATCTCTCTGACCAGTAGGTCATGAGTTCGAGGCCTGCCCGGGTCGAGGTGGGTTCTCGACCTTAAGTGTAGCCTGCTGCCGACCTTTGCAGCCCGAAAGACAGTTGCATCTGTCAAGTAGGAGGTAAAGGTACCACATTAAGTGGGGAGGCAAATTTAGATTGATTTATGATGCCTTAAAGAATAGCTGAGGACTGTGGAAGAAACAACAAAGGGACGCTGGAAGGAAACACTGAGTGAGATGAGGAATGCGTCAGCTCCCCCTGGTGGCCAGAAGGTTTGCCTGTGTTTGTCCATATATGTATATTATATGTCAAAATGTATGTAGTGTACTGTGATAAATGTCACATGTTTATATGTTATATGTTGAACTGCAGGGATTGTCTGCAAAGTATGTGTACTGTAATCCGCTCTGAGTCCCCTTCGGGGTGAGAAGAGCGGAATATAAATAAAGTAAATAAATAAATAAATAAATCTCTTCCCCTATCAACCCCAGAGGTCACTTCGTTCCGAACAACTGAACCTCCTGGAAGTGCCGACCTTCAAAGCAATTCATCTCACATCGACACGGCGCAGAGCCTTTTCTGCAGTAGCGCCGTCCATCTGGAACACCCTTCCAAGTGATGTGCGGGCCTTTCTTTCCGCAAGGCCTGCAAGACCCAGCTTTTCTGGCTAGCCTTTGATTGCTAAGCTGGAAAACCTTCTTTTAGTCTAGTTTAATATGTTGTTTTACTTCTGTTGTGTTTTTACATGATTGTGAGCTGCTCCGAGCCCTCGGGGATTGGTGACCTACAAGTCCAAATAATAAATAAATATATAATAAATAAAATAAGTTCCGCAGGGCCCGGGCTTCTGCAGATAAAGCGTCCCATAGTGATGGAGCCACAATCGAGAAGGCTCTACGCCTAGTAGCTGTTAGGCAGATTATCTTAAAATTGGGGATTTTCAACAAATTTTGATCTTCAGAACGAAGTGAATGTGGGGCGGGATGTGGCGCAGCTGGCTAAGTGTCAGCTGCATAAGATCTCTCTGACCTGTAGGTCATGAGTTCGAAGCCTGCCCAGGTCAAGGTGGGTGCTTGACCTTAAGTGTAGCCTGCTGTTGATCTTTGCAGCCCGAAAGACAGATGCATCTGTCAAGTAGGAGATAAAGGCCCCATAAATTTAATGGCCCCATAAATTTTGCCTCCCCACTTAATGTGGTAACATTAAGTGGGGAGGCAAAATTTATGGGGCCATTAAAAAAAACCAGGAATGCGGAAGAATAACAAAGGGACGCTGGAAAATGCTGAGAGGGGTGCGTCAGCTCCCCCTGGTGGCCAGAAAGTTTGCCTCTGTATGTGTATATGTGTATGTAATATGTTAAAATGTATGTAGTGTACTGTATATGTCATATGTCTATATGTCATATGTTCAACTGCAGGGATTGTCTGCAAGTATGTGTACTGTAATCCGCTCTGAGTCCCCTTCGGGGTGAGAAGAGCGGAATATAAATAAAGTAAATAAAATAAATAAATAACCCTGTCCACACAAGTTTTGCAAATTCAGCCCATTGTTTCCAGTGTTTTCAAAATAATGGCTCCAAGTCCTCCGCCTGTCATGCCACTTATCTTCACAAAGCTTCTTAAGCCTTCTCTTATTCATGCAACTTCAACATCAATGTATCTTACAGAGAGGGAGAACTGTACTGAAGTATTCACATCTAAAGTTTCAAACACAGAGAAACACTGTGGTGCATTGCATCTTTCAACATTTCTGACTATCTTGCCACCACAAATGACTATTGGTTCATTCTGTATCTGAGGACTAGTATACTGGGTATTTATAGCGGCAGTTTCAAGATGACTTTCCAGGCCCGTGTTTCCTGATCCTGCATGAGATCTCAACAAGGCCCTGAAATTACGACCATTGTGCAAAGGTTCTTCCCAGGTAATAGATCCCGAATCTTTGCTCCCTCTTAAAGCCAATTCTTGTCGCCCACAAAGGACAATAATTCCCCCAATTTGCAGACATTTCTTTCTGTTTTTTTCCCTGCTTTTTATTATTATTTCCTTTACCATGATGGGTTACATCAAGACATTTTCCACTGTGGATTAGCAAGATATTAAAAGTTGGTCACTTCCACTATGTCACCTATGGCTGCTATTTCAATGTAAATTGGCAGAAAAGTAGGTGTGACAGTGTGAATAAATTATCAAAATTTGTTTGAGATTGTGCTTGCAGTTCTGTAGGAACTCTAGTTTTTGCTTCTCATAGACATAGCATGGGAATTTGGATAACCAATTAAAATTAATGAGTAAACCTGAATTTTTGTAACTTGATTGGGGGGGGGGGGGTGAACGTAACTCACCCATCCCTTGGCTATGAGCTTGTAGAACGAAATGCAGTATGCCATGGCTTGATGCTATAGAGTTATGGGAATTGTAGTTTTACAAAATCTTTAGCTTTCTCTGCTCAAAAGTACTGGTACCTCACCAAACTACAAATTCTAGAATTCCACAGCATCAAGCCATGGCAGCTAATGCGATGTCAAACTGCATTAGATGTACCCCAAGTCAGTGGCATCACTAAAGTTGGTGTCACCCAACGTTTAGGAAGGGAGGCAGCTCCTGAGGTTGGTAGTCCACACAGATTTGGTCATTCAGCCGCCACCACCCTCACTGCCCCTAGGGCAGTGTTTCCCAACCTTTTTTGAGCCGTGGCACACTTTTAACATTAAAAAAATCCGGGGGCACACCACCAACCAAAATGACACAAAATGACACTCTAACACAGTAAAGAATGGCTGGGGTTGGTGGCCTGCTGGGAACAGCTGCTGGGAGTGCGAAGCCGGGAGGGGCGGAGCCAGGCTGTGCCATGCCCCGCCCCTCCCCGCTTCACCTCTCCCAGCAGCTGCTCCAGCCTTGAGGGGCAGTGCCAAGCCAGCGGTGCCAGAGCCAGCACAATGATGGCTTGGCACTGTCTCCTCAAGGCTGGAGCAGCTGCTGGGAGTGACAAAGCTGGGGAGGGGGCAGAGCCAGGCCGCGCCAGGCCGCGCCATGCCCCGCCCCCTCCCTCCAGCTTCAGCTCTCCTACAGGCCGTGACATGCCCCGCCCCCTCCCCCCCAGCTTCAGCTCTCCCACAGAGGAGGAGCATGAGCGGTGGACGGGCTTCAGTGGGCGGGGCTTCTCCTTCACGTGGCTTCAGCGAGCGAGGGGCGAGAGTCATGGTGAGAGTCATGGTGGATTGGAGGCTGGCTGGGGAAACGGCTGAAGGAGGCGGTGCCCCGGTCCCTTCTTTTTCTTCGCCACTGCCTCGGCCCTTCCTCCTCCCCCAAGCAGCAGGAGTTCGGCAGGAGTGGGGAGGAAGGGGGGCAGAGAGCTTTTCTCACGGCACAGCAGGAGGTCCGTCACGGCACACTGGTTGAGAAAGACTGCCCTAGGAGGCCAAGCTGGCATCCTCAGAGCAACTTGTGCTGTGGGTCCTCTGGGTACTACAAGTGCCATTTGATAAGGAGGAGTGGTGAGGCACCACTGAACATCTGGAACTTCACTGCATTCGGCCAGTACCTGGTTCAGTACCAGGACTGTGGGAGGAAAGGATATGTGGTTGAGGAAGTCTTCTGGGAGAAAGGGAGGATGGAGAGAGAAAAGCAGGAAAGGAAGACCCTCCACCTGGAGTACGTGGAAGGCCAGAAAAGGCACTTTATTTGGTGATTGTGTTATTTATTTATTTATTTATTTATTATTCACTCTTATATACCGCTCCTTCCGGCAGGCTCGGGGCGGTTTACATAATTCACATACAGTATCACAATGACAGTTTAATACATCTTACTAAAAGCATGAAACATAAAAGCAGAAAGGCATAAAATACAACTATCCTAAAACAGACATCTACAATGATGGCAGATTAATTCTAAACTTATGTCAGACTTCATGGGCCGGTGAGGTTTAAAGCTTGTTTGGACAAGAAAGTCTTACAAGCTCTCCGAAACGGGGCTAAGTCAGTGATGGCGCGAACCTCAACCGGCATGGAGTTCCAGAGGGATGGTGCAACCGCATAGAAGGCTCTCGATCTCATTGATGATAGCCGACAGGAGTGGATCGATGGGACAGCTAGGAGATTTTGTTCTTCTGAGTATAGTGATCTCGGGGGAACATATGGGGTGAGACGGTCCCTCGGGTACACTGGCCCTAAGCCAAACAAGGCCTTAAAGGTCAACACCAGCACCTTGAAAACAATCCGGTACTCTATTGGTAGCCAGTGCAGTTGCTGCAAGATGGGTGTTATGTGCTCTCGGACTGACGCTCCCGCCAGAAGTCGAGCAGCAGTATTCTGCAGCAGCTTAAGTTTCCGGATTGTTGCCAAGGGAAGGCCTATGTAGAGGGTGTTACAGTAATCCAGCCTCGAGATGACCGTCGCCTGGATCACCGTAGCCAGGTCATCCCTGGACAAGTAGGGAGCCAGCCGCCTAGCCTGCCGCAGATGGTAGAATGCGGTCTTGCATACCGTGGAGATTTGTGTCTCCATCGATAGCAATGGGTCCAAATGGACCCCCCCAAGCTCTTTACGGAAGACGATGGGCTTAGAGGCTCGCCATCTAGGGTAGGCAGCCGGCAACCACTCAATCCAGGGGATCCCAGCCATAGGATCTCCGTCTTCGACGGTTAACCTTCAGTCGGCTAGCCCGCAGCCCTCCAGTCACGGCTTCAAGGCATTGATGGAAACCATTGGGTACGGTCTCCGGCCTGCCATCCATTCTCAGCACCAGCTGGGTGTCATCCGCATACTGATGGCACTCCAGACCGAAGTCGCGAACCAGCTGAGCCGGTGGGCGCATATAGATGTTGAACAGTAGTGGGGAAAGGATGGCCCCCTGGGGGACCCCACAAGTTAGTGGGAGCCTCCCAGAAACCATCCCCCCACCTCCACTCGTTGTCCCCGGTCCTGGAGAAAGGAGGCCACCCATAGAAGGGCCGTCCCCCTGACTCCTGACACGGCTAAACGGTGGGTCAACAGCGCATGATCTACGGTGTCAAAAGCTGCTGTCAGATCTAACAAAACAAGCAGCGCTGACCCAAAACAAGTGGCTATCTGATGTAGTCCCCCCTAGTAATGCTGCTAGCCCTAGTCCAGCATTCAAACTCTTGCTTCCTCAGCAGTAAAATAGGATTATTTTATTGTTACCTTACAGTTACATGCAATTATTCCTGATAACACTTCAAAAGCAATTGTCTTAAGGCAGTGTGGCATTATTGGACTGAAATTGTTGGACTGGCTGGGATTTGGGAAAGACGTATTCAGTTCCATAAAACCCATGGTGCCCTCACTGCCAGCCTGGCCCAACGCACAGGGTTTTCCAAAGAGCTCTGTATCACCTTGAAACAGAGGAAGGAAAGAAAAGACCTGAATGCAGCAAATAAAAGCTAATGCGTGAATACATTTCAGCAAGCTCCAATTTTCAGATCCAACTATGGCCATTCGTTTCTGAGTAATGAGAAAGTAAGGGATCAAATGAAGGCTATTCACATGTGAGAGCATCCTACTAGAAGCTTGAATAAAAATTAGTCATCCCAAGAGGAAATTTACCTGAATGCATTTTCCTGTCATCTGGGATGCTTGCTGGAACAGGAAAATATTCTCCAATTCTGCACTGCAGGAAAATGGATCGAAATGCATATTTGAAACAGAAACAAATGTAATAAAAATGCATTTATTGAGGAGCAGCAGGAGATGAACAATCATTAGTAAACCAGGTTTTATTTCTCTCTATGTTTAGTACTCTTCTGAAAAGGTCCTTTGTTCACACATTTTCCAGAGACAGAGAAAAAGAGACTTCTTAGTCCAGTGTTTCTCAACCTGGGGGTCGGGACCCCTGGGGGGGTCACAAGGGGGTGTCAGGGGGTGTCACCAAAGGCCATAAGAAAACACAGTACTTTCTGTTGGTTATGGGGATTCTGTGTGGGAATTTTGACCCAATTCTATTGTTGGTGGGGTTCAAAATGCTCTTTGATTGCAGGCGAACTACAACTCCCAAATGTCAAGGTCTATTTTCCCCCAAACTCCACCAGTGTTCACATTTGGGCATATTGAGTATTCATGCCAAGTTTGGTCCAGATCCATCATTGTTTGAGTCCACAGTACTCTCTAGATGTAGGTAAACTACAATTCCAAAATCCAAGGTCAGTGCCCACCAAACTCTTTCAATATTTTCTGTTAGTAATGAGAGTTCTGTGTGCCAAGTTTGGTTCAATTCCATCATTGGTGGAGTTCAGAATACTCTTTGATTGTAGGTGAACTATCAATCCGAGCAACTACAACTCCCAAATAACAAAATCAATCCCATTCCCAACCCCACCAGTGTTCAAATTTGGGCGTATCAGGTATTTGTGCCAAATTTGGCCAGTGAACGAAGGTACATCCTATGTATCAGATATTTACATTACAATTAATAACAGTAGCAAAATTACAGTAACGAAGTAGCAACAGAAGTAATTTTATGGTTGGGGGTCACCATAACACGAGGAACTGTACTAAGGGGTCGCAGCATTCGGAAGGTTGAGAACCACTGTCTTAGTCCAAAGTCCAAAGTCCTATCCTGATCAGTGAAAAGAGAAACACTATGATTTTGATAGCACCTTATGACTTATTTGCAATGTATTGCCCCTGAACCTAATGGAGAAAAAAACCCCAGTATCTTACGAATGTTGAAAATACGAATATTCAGATAAAAAGCTTTGAGTGGTGAAGGATCACTCATTTTTGTAGTAGCTGGTGTCCAAGTCAGGATCAGACTAAATGTAATCCTAAATTCAAGAGCCATCCTAGTGTAGGAGTCTGGATAAGAATTATGGCAACCAAGGCTCATATTAGGTTGGAATCCTCATTTGACTCTTGGAACCCACAGGAAGACCTCGGCCATGCCACACTCTCTCAGGCCCAGGTGAAAGGAATCAATAAATCTTGCCAAGAAAACCCAGTGATAGGTTCACCTTAGAGTTGCTATAAGTCACCAATAACTTAAAGGCATGCAATATCTACTACCTCTACCAACAACTTAACTTACTTAACTTTATTTCTTATGAGTCGCCCTCCACCAAAGGTGCTCTGGGCCAGTGTTTCCCAACCAACTAGTGTGCCGTAAGTGATCATTGGGTGTGCCGTGGGAAATTGGAACCTCCAGGAAGGGGCGGGGGAAGAGTGTCTAGTGTGTTGAAGTATTAAAACCCTAAGAAACCTACCTCAATAAAGGCACAAAATTACAACCACCCCCCTCCCCACCCGTTGTCTACTTGGTCTCTCCCTCTCCATGCATTGGGAAGGCCTGCCTCCCTTTCCCCAAGTAGAGACCTCCTCTTGCCTCCTGGGGGTTCTGAGTGGGAAGTTTGGCCCAGTTCTGTCACTGGTGGGGTTCAGAATACTCTTTGATTGTAGGGGAACTATAAATCCCAGCAACTACAACTCCCAAATGTCAAGGTCTATTTCCCCTGAACTCCATCTGTGTTCACATTTGGGCATATTGAGTATTCATGCCAAGTTTGGTCCTGATCCAACATTGTTTGAGTCCACAGTGCTCTCTGGATGTAGGTGAACTACAACTCCAAAACCCAAGGTCAATGCCCACCAAACTCTTATAGCATTTTCTCTTCGTTCTGGGAGTTCTGTGTGGGACGTTTGTGTCTTTCTGCCATTCCTTCCAGGACATCTATGTTGTGTTCATCGAAACAGGCCCAACATTTTAAAAACATATTAACTATATGTATTACTGTGTTAGAGTGTCGTTTTGTGTCATTTTGGTTGGTGGTGTGCCCCAGGGTTTTGCAAATGTAAAAAGTGTGCCGCAGTTCAAAAAAGGTTGGGAAACCCTGCTCTGGGCGACTTACACAATTAAAATAAACAGGTTACATAGTCACCGCTTGTTACTTAACAGTCATAGTCTCTTCTGAAGAGCCATGTCTCGAGTGCCCCTAAAAATGTATGTAGATCAGCACCGGGAATGTGGCGCAGCTGGCTAAGTGTCAGCTGCATAAGATCTCTCTGACCAGTAGGTCATGAGTTCGAGGCCTGCCCGGGTCGAGGTGGGTTCTCGGCCTTAAGTGTAGCCTGCTGCCGACCTTTGCAGCCCGAAAGACAGTTACATTTATCAAGTAGGAGATAAAAGTACCACCTTAAAGTGGGGAGGCAAATTTAGACTGATTTATGAGGCCATAAAGAATCGCTGAGGAATGCGGAAGAAACAACAAAGCGACCCTGGAAGGAAACGCTGAGAGTCAGCTCCCCCTGCGACAGCTCCCCCTGGTGGCCAGAAAGTTTGCCTCTGTTTGTCTAAAAATGTTTGTCTAAAAATGTCAAATGTATGTACTGTTCTGTATTGTGATAAATGCCACATGTTTATATGTTATATGTTGAACTGCAGGGATTGCCTGCAAAGTATGTGTACTGTAATCCGCTCTGAGTCCCCTTCGGGGTGAGAAGAGCGAAATATAAATAAAGTAAAATAGATAAATAAATAGATCAGGAGTGGCTCTTTGGTCTGGCGGGAGGGAGGGAGTTCCACAAGATTGGGGCTGCGATGGAGAAGGATCTCTGTCTTGTGGACTCCAAACTGACCTCTCCAGGGCCAGGGACATAGAGGAGATTCTCATGAGCTGACCGTGGCAGTCTCTGGTGGTGGAGTGGCATTAAACGGTCTCTTAGATATGGGGGACCCTGACCTCGGAAGGCCTTGAATGCTAGGACCAGGGTCTTGTAGAGGACTCTGTGTTCAACCGGCAGTCAATGCAAGTGCCCCTAAAAATGCATGTCGATCAGGAGTGGCTCTTTGGTCTGGCGGGAGGGAGGGAGTTCCACAAGATTGGGGCTGCGATTGAGAAGGATCTCTGTCTTGTGGACTCCAAACAGACCTCTCTAGGGCCAGGGACACATAGAGGAGATTCTCATGAGCTGACCGTGGCCGTCTCTGGTGGTGGAGTGGCACTAAACGGTCTCTTAGATATGAAGGACCCTGACCTCAAGAGGCCTTGAATGCCAGGACCAGGGTCTTGTAGAGGACTCTGTGTTCAACCGGCAGTCAATGCAAGTGCCCCTAAAAATGCATGTCGATCAGGAGTGGCTCTTTGGTCTGGCGGGAGGGAGGGAGTTCCCCAAGATTGGGGCTGCGTTTGAGAAGGATCTCTGTCTTGTGGACTCCAAACGGACCTCTCTAGGGCCAGGGACATAGAGAAGGTTCTCATGAGCTGACCGTGGCAGTCTCTGGTGGTGGAGTGGCGTTAAACGGTCTCTTACATATGAAGGACCCTGACCTCAAAAGGCCTCGAAAGACAACAATAACTATGTGCGACCCCAGTAATCTATAACTAATGCCTTGCAGGGATTAGTGTCTTTTTGAACTTGGTTTAAGAGATCTGATATAAAAGAGAGAGGGTAGCAGCCATCTTTATGATTTCAGCTCATTGAAGGTGGAGCACAAATATAACTCAAACATAAATAAATTAAAATTGCCTCACTGTTTCTCTTTCTGGGATAATATACTTTCCTCTGCCACAATGTCCACCTATCAATATAAGAGCAGGAAGAGAAGAAGGAGAAAGGCAGCATATAGTGATATCCCAACATGAGGGAAATTAAACTATACCATGAAGCAGGCCATCACAACTTGCGGCCCTACAGGTATTTGGGCATCCAACTCCCAGGTGCTCTTGCCTGCTGTTCCAATGACCAGGAATTCTCGAAGCTGAAGTCCAAAACACCTGTTGCAGGTCATGCAGGCCTGCCTTCAATCTTTATGAGATATTTATGTATTTTTAAAAAAATGTCTAGAGGTGAACCATATTTATGTATTTTTAAAAAAATGTCTAGAGGTGAACCAAAGCGTGCTAATGTCAGTTGCACCCAAGGACAGTTAAGTAAAACAAACTGTCCGGCTACAACTGGCATCTGATACGGAGCCTTCTGGCAGGAGGAGTACTGGAAGGCCAGAGCATCAGAGCATCGGTATGTGAATTGCAGGTTGGAAGAGACAAACGGAGGGGGGAGGGAGGAGGGGGCAACTGAGGGGGATTTAGAGGAAAGCTTGAGTGGGAAATCCTCAGTTCTGAACACTCTATACAATGGTAGGAATATACAGCTAAACACAAAAGGGAAGCGTATTCATCAATATAGCAAAATAACATCAATATATTAAAGTGTCAATACATATATAAACACACAGGACGCCATACAAAGCCCATGAGTTCGTACACATCACCAATAGAGCACTGGGTGTTGCAGGAAAGAGTTAAGAGGGCGGGAATGTGTAGACCAGGTGGGAACGGGTTCATAGGAAGAGGTGGTAATCCGGTGGTAAGTCCATGCAATACTAAGTTCCAATGATGAAAATAAGGTCTACACAAGATCTCAATCCTACGAGTTCCAAGCAATATCCCAAACGATAATCCAAGGATGGTAAACAAATCCAAACGGTGGGCTGGAAAGGCGCCCCAGCAGGGGCCGCAATGGTCTGACTACGGGCCTGATCTGTTTCTCCCCCTGAACGGGCTTTTTCAAGGTGCAAATGGTAACATGGGAGGCGTGACACAGGAGGAATCACGATTCTGAAATAATAACATGATAATTCAAATTAAACATGACAACCCATTCCTACATACATAGTGAACAGAGGAATATACAGACGTACCAGTACATGGTTGATATCCAGTATAACATCTCCTGTGGACCCGAGGGTGATTAGGAAACCGCAGGTAAGTATTATATAGAAGAAAATCAAGCAGATTCAGGTGAGGGGGGCGGATATGGGGAGAGGCTCGTTTAGCCCCAAAGAATACTCACTTTATAGGTGAATTATCCACCATGTTTCTCTTCTGATCAGCGCATCATGCATATTGCAATGGGGAGGGGCCCTAACTTTCTCCAAACCTGTAAATTTAAAGGAGTCGGGAGTATGTTTTGCTTCCAAAAAATGTCTATACAAGATAGTGTTGTCAGCCCCCGTGCGTATTCTCGACCTATGCTCCGTCAATCTCTGGCGGAGATGACGAGAAGACATGCCCACGTAAACTTTTGAGGGTAATTATCCTTTGGACTTTGACATGAGGCCAGGGTCTGAATTCCTATTCAGCCATAAAAATCCATTGGTTCACTCTGGGAAAGTCACATACTCTCAGCCCCAGAAAATGTTTATGATAGGGTCACTTATCATTTGAGGGCACATGATAATGACAATGGTCCTTTACAACTTCAAGAAAATGCATATTTTGAAGTTGCTTGGAACTTAGGTTTTTATATATCTTACGTTTTTATATATCTCCATCAATTATAGAAATGAAATCACATAAGACTGCAATATGTTTTAAAGCAATTGCACCGTACTGCTTACTCATACTCAGCCTCTGATGCACATGGGCATCTTTTTTTTCCGTGGGTACTGCTGCCAAGTCATGTTATACCGCTGTCTTTGCATGTGTGTGTTTTATGTGGAAGATACCTAAATACAAGAATTCTTTTTTTTAAAAAAAACCAAAAACCAAAGGTAGCAAAATAGTGCTCAAAGACCAAAGCCACTCCGACTTAAATCCCATGGAAAGCAAGGCTTGAAAACAAGGCAAACCGCTCCAGCGGTAACATGAGCATGAAACCCAATACCCGTGTCCTTACTCCAGACGTAGCTTCAGGTCTAAGGAAGCTTTCCCAGGCTTAGTCAATTATAGGATCTAACGCTTGTGCGTCCATCGCACCTCCTTTCTCCAACTTTGCCTCGAAGAGTCAATACTCCTCCTTCGGTTGAATTCCATCTCATTAGCAGGCACAGCTGTTTCGCTATCAGAATGGGAACCGGTCCACTCCCTTTCGTTAGCAGGCCCAGCTGAATCACGATCAGAATGAGAACCGGTCAACTCCCTTTCGTTAGCAGGCCCAGCTGAATCACGATCAGAATGAGAACCGGTCAACTCCCTTTCGTTAGCAGGCCCAGCTGAATCACGATCAGAATGAGAACCGGTCAACTCCCTTTCGTTAGCAGGCCCAGCTGAATCACGATCAGAATGAGAACCGGTCAACTCCCTTTCGTTAGCAGGCCCAGCTGAATCACGATCAGAATGAGAACCGGTCCACTCCCTTTCGTTAGCAGGCCCAGCTGAATCACGATCAGAATGAGAACCAGTCCACTCCCTTTCGTTAGCAGGCCCAGCTGAATCACGATCAGAATGAGAACCGGTCAACTCCCTTTCGTTAGCAGGCCCAGCTGAATCACGATCAGAATGAGAACCAGTCCACTCCCTTTCGTTAGCAGGCCCAGCTGAATCACGATCAGAATGGGAACCAGTCCACTCCCTTTCGTTAGCAGGCCCAGCTGAATCACGATCAGAATGGGAACCAGTCCACTCCCCTTTCGTTAGCAGGCCCAGCTGAATCACGATCATAATGCGAACCGGTCAACTCCCTTTCGTTAGCAGGCCCAGCTGAATCACGATCAGAATGAGAACCGGTCCACTCCCTTTCGTTAGCAGGCCCAGCTGAATCACGATCAGAATGAGAACCAGTCCACTCCCTTTCGTTAGCAGGCCCAGCTGAATCACGATCAGAATGAGAACCGGTCAACTCCCTTTCGTTAGCAGGCCCAGCTGAATCACGATCAGAATGAGAACCAGTCCACTCCCTTTCGTTAGCAGGCCCAGCTGAATCACGATCAGAATGGGAACCAGTCCACTCCCTTTCGTTAGCAGGCCCAGCTGAATCACGATCAGAATGAGAACCGGTCAACTCCCTTTCGTTAGCAGGCCCAGTGTAGCACAGCAGTTCTCGTTTTTGCCTGGGGGCCAGGGAACAGGACCGGGGATCCCATTAGCATTAGGGCCTGCACCAGCGGAGATAGATTCTGAAGAGGATTTGGAAGGGTTAGCTGAAGGAGAGTTTCCCATCACTGGGCCTCTTTCTCCCACTGAAAGCTTGGCTTGGGATGAAGGTTGGTTTGACCCTTATGCAGACATAGATGATAACCAGGTGCAAATGGAAAGCAGTGATAGTGGAAGTTATGAACACCCGGGTGGGAGAGGCTCACAGGAGCTTGTGAGTGAAAACATGGAAGAAAGCGGCTGGGAAGATTCTAGGGAGGAGAGCTCTCATGGAGATAGGGACCCAGGTGCTGGGAGACAAGGCCGAACCTTTGATAGGAGAAGTAGCATTGAGTCCAGCAGAAGGGGATGGTACCGCAGCCTAGACAGGCTGAGGTCCGTCAGCAGAGATTGGAGGCAGCGAAGCCTAGGCGTCGGGGACCTCGGCCGAAAGATTAAGTATAGGATCTGTGGGAACGAATCCCCAGTGCTTCGGCCACGTCTCTTCTGAGTAGACGTGTAGCGAAGTGGGTCCACGGAGCTAAGCTGGCTAGTGGCCACCAAGTCTTGCCTTGTTTCTCGTACCTTGTTTGTTCCTGAATCCGCATTGCTGTGCGGAGCTTTGCTAAGCTCTTTGGATTATTCATCAAGCTGCTTTTGGACAATTGATTGCTTACAGCCTTTGGATTGCTTTTGCTATTTTTATGGACAATATTCCTTTTGAACTGTTTCTATATTCAATAAAGTAGTTAGCCTTCAGTCCGTCTCTGTGTGTGTGATTAAGGGGCCGGTCAAGTCCGTGCATCGTGACACCCAGCTGAATCACGATCAGAATGAGAACCGGTCCACTCCCTTTCGTTAGCAGGCCCAGCTGAATCACGATCAGAATGAGAACCGGTCAACTCCCTTTCTCCCAGAGATTCCTCCTGGAAGGGAGTCGAAACTCTCTCTTGAGACCCACGACCACCTGGCCTTTCATAATCTGACCCCGAGTCAGTGTCCATGGAATCTTCAGAGAATTCTTCGGCCCTTCCATAACCCTCCAGCCATGAGTTATCCCATTGTAGACTTTCGTCTGCAGACTCATATGCATCAGGCCATCTGTCTTCCCCATCCTGTTCTAAGGCGATTGGCACCCCTGGTACCCCCGAAGTCTGCCCACGCCCACCTGGCTGGAACGGCTGGGATACCACAACTTCATCTTTTTGTTGTGTTTTGTTTCATACCTAGGCTTATGCCGGTTTTGATGATTTCATACAAAGCCCTTTGATTCACTGATTTAAAAAATGGTCCTGGGGTTTTTTGGTCTTTCACAAACATGCTATTTCTGTTGGTGATGGAAGTAAGATGTCCAAAGATATTCATTGAAGATGACTACTACAGTTCCAGGTTTCCCAAGGAATCGGGAGGTACCCTCCCTTTCTAGCCTAACAACTCTACATACACATTATACTTAGCATCTGAAACCTAATGAGAAACAACATATATGCTGTGAATTAGAAAATCCCTAGCTTGTGAATCAGGAAATATCACACTCCATTGTTGTCATTCTTCAATATTTGTTGTTGTTATAAGCTTTCAAGTCTTTTCCAACTTATGTCAACCCTAAACTGAACCTTTCATTGGGTGTTCTTGGTTTGATTTGTTTGGAGGGAGTTTGCCTTTGCCCTCCTCTGAGGCCGGGAGAATATGACTCGCCCAAGGTCATCCAGTGGGTTTCCATAGCTGAGTAGGGATTTGAACCTCTACTAGGCCTCTAGAGTCATAGTCCAACACTCAAAACACTTCTTCAGTCTACTAGCTCTCCTCCTTCAGCATATTTCAAAGATAAAAGTCAGGCTAGCTAGTTCAAGAGAAACGAAAATTTCTGAAAAATTCATCAAAAGAGTAGAATTGTTGAGCGGAAAGGAGCTGTTTCAGTTGCCTTTATGACGTCATCGTGCAGTCAGATTTGGTTATTACCCTTTGTGATGTCAAGTCATTCATACCACGATCCCTGATGAGGATAATCATGATAATCCATCTGACTCCCCAGATGAGTGGAGGCGTTGCCGGAGGAGGGGCAGGAGGAGGCGTGGGAGGAGGAGGAGTCAGCGCACCCTCCCGCCCCCCTCTTTAGCTTCCTCCTTATCTCTTCCTCAGTCGACTTCCGAAATGAGCGGCCCTTCCTCTGAGAGAAGGAAAGAGGCAGTCGGAGCTGGCTTTTCGGCAGACCCCCAGGCTGCAGGGCCTGACCACATGCCCAACTTACTCAGGCCAACTAATATCAGCACCTTCAACAATGGTACCTACAATCGAGTGCCCCGAAATAGGCGGAGGAAACTTAGGCCCAAGGCATTCTGGGGAGCTGATTATCTCTCCTGGAGGTTGGCTACCTCTCCCAGCTTCCAGAGGAGACCAAGGGGTGGCCTGGTTAAACCCACAAAGGGTAATGCAACACCAGACCCACCTAAGGTGATTGACTCTTCATCTAATGACAATACTGTCAGATTATTGCATTTTGAATAGCAATTCATGAGTCAGCACAAGATATATTTTCGCAGTTTGAGATGACCTGCAGTGTGACATGTTTGACACCAGATGGCGCTGCCTCAAGACTCCTAAATGGAACCTTGAGGAATGTCAGTTACAAAGTGACAGTTGGGATTTGTCAGTTGGGATTTAATATCTGTGAGGAAAGGATGTTTAGAAAGGTAGCTGTGATGGCTGTTGTTTTTCGATGTTTTGCCAGTTATTGTTAAATACAATTCAATACAAAGTTATATATTTACCTTGTGAATTGAATGAGAGTTTCATTATTCACTCGAACAGAGACTGGAGTTTTTGGGCCGATGGGGAATTAAACTTCTATATTTCTGTTGCCTATCCGCTGTGACATAAATACTCAACGCCGAAGAAATACTGCCGGGGAAGCCGGTACCACCATATCCTCTGGCATGAACTGTTCGCCATTGGCGATTAAAGCAAGTGACGAACTCTCAGCCTCAAAGAACCCCTATGTGCGTGGCTCCTGGTTCGCAAGAGAGATGACGCTCACCCCAGCCCCTCTCAGGCCGTACTCTGGGAGCGGGAAGTTGCCCCCCTTTGTTGGCAGACAACTGCCTCCATAGTGTCTTTGACCCTCACGTTCTCCCCCTTATTTATGTGTTAACCCTTAACTGTTTGTCTTGTAATATGTGTTTCTCTGTTATTATGTTATAATTCAGCTGTAAACCGCTCCGAGCCTCCGGGGAGTGGCGGTATAAAAGTTTGAATCATAAATAAATAAATAAATAAATAAATAAATAATCAAAAAAGCCCTCGGAGAATACGGATTTAAAAAAACCAGGGTGAATGAAGTGAAAATGCACATCAACTTATGACTTATTTGGAGATGGATTTCTGCTTCCAATAGTCAGGTTTTCTCCACTCCTCGTGCAGAAACCAATATATATATTTAATGCACCTCTCCTTCCACTTGCCTCCTTGCAGACTTATTCATGCTCTTAGCATTTTGTGTAAGCAAACACTGCCATCTTTTCAGACTGACTGACTGCGCACCGGTTTTAATGAGATCTCTCTCACTATGCAACTGCGCTGCAATTCTTCATTTAAAAATCCCATGTTGCATGTTTAGTCAGCAGAAATGTATTCGGCTTTTGGAGACACTTGTGGGGAGGATGGTAGAAGGAGGGGAAACATCGCTCTGAAACTAAAATTATGTCCAAGTGATTAAAATTAATGGGACAAAATGGCTTAAGTTCTGCATCCACTCTGCTGTAAGCATTTTTCTCATTGTATGCATGTTTTCCTTTTGCATTCCCAGGATTTCTGTCTTAACACACATAATACTTAATGTCAAAAGGACGCATATGAATTAAAACCCGCCTCTCGTCTTGCAATCACAATTATTATCAACAACAACAAAGTGTTCCTTCCATACTTTTTGTAGCACAGGAAAAAAATCTGTGTTTGTTAGGATTTATCTCTCACATTTATTAAACTGGCATGTACAGTTGAGTGGAGTGTTTTCACTCTAGAAGGTAAAATCTATATATATAAAATCCTCCATGTCATGGGTCCTGTCTTATAGACAAAGAAACCACACAAGGCAGAAACACAAAAACAGCCCACATACCCAGAAAACCCTACGAGGTACGTTTACCAAAACACCCTCCTGTCCAAAAAAGAGCCAATGGCCACAAATCCCAAAAAACCCATTATGGACTACAACTCCCATGATCCCCCACACCACCTCCCTCTAGCAGTTTACAGCGTCGGAATGTTAGTGGAGCTGACCAATTAGAGGCATTATGCAAATACTCCCTCAGTTAAAATGTAGGCTAGGAGCCCCCCCCCATCCCCCCTGGCAGTTTAGAGAGTCGGAATGTTGGTGGTGGTAGGGAAAGGAAGGAAAAGGAATGGAGGGACTGAGACAAGGGGAGCACGGACTGCTACAGAAAGGGGAGGAATGGCAGGAAGGAGGGAAAGGAAAGAAGGAAGGGAGGGAAGGAAGGAGGGGAGAAGAAAGGAAAGGAAGGAATGGATGGAAGGAGGGGAGAAGAAAGGGGAGAAGAAAGGAAGGAAAAAGGAAGGATAGCAGGAAGGAGGGGAGGGAAAAGGGTAGGAAATGATAGAAGGATGGAGTGAAGGAAGGAAGGAAAGAGGGGAGAAGAAAGGAACACAGGAACACACACACACATATATATACATGTACAGAAATATACAAATATACACATACACACATACATAAACACACCTGTACTTAAACAAGGTTTAGGACCAAAATAATAATAATGACGTGGTACTATTTCACATACACAGTATTATTTATATTAGAGAATAACTGAGTGGGGTTATACTCACGGACCACATAGAGTAAACAATGGATTTACACAATCAGACTTGGGCGTATCACAATAAAGACATTCAAGCCCAGATATTCCCGTCCAGGGTCCCCCGTAAGATCATACGGTATGAAATGTCCAAATAATCGAGTATAAGTCCCATAGAAGTAAATTAAATTGAAGACACAATTGTCAGTACGTGGAGCCGATCGAAGTGTAGTCCAGGAGCCGGGTTGTACACCTGTACTTACACACATCAACACATATACACGCACATACATATACAAACACACATATACATAAGTACACACATATACACGCATACACATATACACATATACATAAGTTAAAAAAATCCCACAGCAACGCGTGGCCGGGTCAGCTAGTACTATATAAAATTGGCATTTTCTCATATAGTCGCCTTTTGACTTCAGCAAGAATGATATTCATTCATCAGTTTTCACCAGTTAGGTAAAAATACAAAGACATGAATTTGCATAATTAAGAAATGCAGGTAAGGTACCTAATGTTTTGATGGCTTTCAGTCCAACTAAACCTTCAGGTGCACTTTCCCTTTGACTAAAGATACGTAAAATGGCCTGCCAATATAATTATTGCTTCCCTATTGTCTCCCTTCACATTGGTAAGCAGCAGCGAGTAGAGATTCTCCTGCCTCCAGGGATTGACAGTTGTGGTGACAGAGAATAAAAGACTGTCCAAAGACAGAGAGACAGAGATGGGAAATGGACATAGTTCTGCATTGTGTCATTTATTTATTTATTTAAAACTTTTATACCCCAGCGGCCTTCTCACCTCCGAAGAGGGACTCAGACCGGCAAACAGCAAGTATTCAATGCTAACATTTAAAATCTAAAAACATCATAAAATTACAATAAAATGTACAATAAAATACAATACAATAAACACATTTTAAAAGCCTTTCGCCAAAGTAAATGTAGCACAGCAGTTCTCGTTTGTGCCTGGAGGGCAGGGAATAGGCCCTGGGGTTCCATTAGCTTTGGGGCCTGCAGCAGCAGATGTGGATTCTGAGGATGAGCTAGATGACTGGGGTGAAGCACAGGGCCCTTCGGATGGGCCTCGTTCGCCTGCAGAGAGCTTGGCATGGGATGAGATGATGTTTGGGCCTAGCATAGATTCCGATCACCAGGTGGAGATGGGAAGCAGCGAAGGGAGTTATGAACACCCCGGGGGAGGAATTCCCAAGAGCTTGAAAGTGAAAACATGGACGGCCGAGTGGGAAAGTGCTAGGGAGGGAAGTTCTCAGGAAGATAGCGACACAGCTGCTGAGAGGCAAGGTCGCTCCTTCGATAGGAGACGGGACATTGAGTCTACCAGGAGGGCTTGGTCTAGGGTCCTAGACCGACCGAGGTCCGTGAGCAGAGATTGGAGACGAAGAAGCCTAGAGCGTCGCGGACCTCGGCCGAAGGATTAAGTATAGGGTCCGTGGGAACGCATCCTCAGTTCTCCGGCCACGTCTTTACTGGATAGGCGTGAAGCGGAGTGGGACCACAAGCTAAGCCGTGGTCATCAAGCCTTGCCTTGCATTTGCCTTGTCTTGTTTCTTGATCCGCATGGGATTGTGGAGCCTTGCCTTGTTTTCCTGAACCGCATTGGATTGCGGAGCCTTGCCTTGTTTCCTGAACCGCATTGGATTGCGGAGCCTTGCCAAGCTTCAAGCCTATTTGCTACGTTACTTTGGACAATCTTGCTTACTACCTTTTGGACAATTGCTTATTATTGGACTATGTCTTCTTTGGAACTGTTTTTATATTCAATAAAGTAGTTAGCCTTCAGTACGTCTCTGTGTGTGTGATTAAGGGGCCCGCTACGTCCGCGATCGTGACAGTAAAATCAAGACCTACTTAATCCATATATTCGCGATCTCCTCCTTCATTCTGCGAAGGCCTCGTTGCACAGCCACGTTTTCACCCAATTCTTAAAAGTCAGGAGGGAGGGGGCGGATCTAACTTCATTTGGGAGAGACTTCCACAGCCGGGGGGCCACCACAGAAAAGGCCCTGTCCCTCGTCCCCACCAGACGCGCTTGCGAAGGTGGTGGGACCAAGAGCAGGGCCTCTCCAGACTATCTTAGCACTCTTGAAGGTTCATAGGGGAGAATACGTTCGGACAGGTAAACTGGGCCGGAACTGAGTTGTGCGCTCCCTGTACCCCGCTCCTGTTAGTAGTCTGGCTGCTGCGCGCTAGACTAATTGCAGCTTCCGGGCAGTCTTCATAGGCAACCCCACATAGAGAGCGTTGCAGTAGTCTATATGGCATGTAACCAGAGCATGGACCACCGTGGCCAAGTCAGACTTCCCAAGTTACGGGCACAGCTGGCGCATAAGCTTTAACTGTGCAAACGTTCTCCCAGCCACTGCCGAGACCTGGGGCAAAGTGAGGCAAAGCGAGCAGAGTGAGGCTGGGAAGACGGGAGCCCGAGTGGAGAAGAAAAAGTGTTCGGCAGGAGGGGGAAGAAAAGGTATTGGAGGTTCCAATTTCCCACGGCACACCTGATGATCGCTCACGGCACACTAGTGTGCCGTGGCACACTGGTTGGGAAACACTGTATTAAACACTTTTTTAGCTTATTAAAAAAGCCAGAGGGAGGACTAGCCAAAGGGGAATAGAGGCGATGCCACTGTCTTCCTAAAGCAGGATAAAGTTTGGGGAAAATAGAGCTTAACATTTGGGAGTTACAGTTTCTGGGATTTATAGTTAACACACAATCAAAGAGCATCCTGAACTCTTGCAACAATGGAATTGAACCAAACTTGGCATATTGAACTCTCATTACCAACAGAAAGTACTGAAAGGGTTTGCTTGGGAATTGACCTTGAGTTTGGAAGTTGTAGTTCACCTACACCCAGAGAGCCCTGTGGACTCAAACAATGTTATGTTGTTGTTTGTTTTCTATCCAGAATCACAATGTTGGAAGGAGGCTCACCACTCTAAGGTCCCTAAAACAGTCATGGGAAAACTTTGGCCCTCTGGGTGCTTTGGACTTCAACTCCCACCATTCCTAACAGCCTGAGGCCCTTTCCTGCTTAAGTGGCTGGGGGGGGGGGGGGAGGAAAAAGGCCTGAGGCTGCTAGGAATGGTGGGAGTTGGAGTCCAAAACACCTGGAAGGTCCAAGTTTGCCCATGCCAGCTTTCGACAGAGACCTCTTCCTCCCCCTTTCCCTTCGTGCCCTTTCTTCCCCCTCCTACCCAACACTCACTTTTTCTTCTACGCTGCCGCTTCGGCCTGCCATTTTGATCCGAGGGGCAGCGTGAGCATGTTCAGTAGGGAGGAGGGAGGAAGACGAGACCCATGCGGGCGCTACTGTGCAGACTCACCCCAGAGCAAAGCAAGGCAAAGCGAGCAGAGCGAGGCTGGGAAGAAGGGAGCCCGAGTGGAGGAGAAAAAGTGTTCGGCAGGAGGGGGAAGGAAGGGGATTGGAGGTTCCAATTTCCCACGGCGCACCTGATGATTGCTCACGGCACACTAGTGTGTCATGGCACACTGGTTGGGAAACACTGCTGTAAAGGGACAAAGATGAAATATACATAAATGTGATAATTAGGACAGTGATGATGGTTGGGGGCTTTGACGATGTAGCCATTATAGAGGTAAGTAAATTATAATAACGGGGAGGAAAATTCCAAGGTCATACTGGTAAATGTGCAATACACTCGGGAAAATGAATACATTTTCAAATTCTTCTTGGTTATGTGCTGTATTTGTTATCAACCACCCTGAAGACCTTTTCGGTTGGCCACACACTACGCAATGTATGTAGATGCAGGTATTTGTTTCAAAGAACCCACTCTCTGTTACCACCTGTGTCTTTTGATGCAGGCCAGGCTACGCATCGGTTGCTATTCAGGGCAATGATTGGGTTGGATAATATGCTTTTCATTGGAAGCATTTCATAAATACATTTAGCTAGAAGTCATAAAGCATTGATTAACAAGGGCATTATGAGCACTGGTGAATTGGCCTTAATCTTCTACCGTGTATGTCAGATTCCCCAAGATCATTCACAAAAAAACCATTCATGGCCGCTTCTCCATCATTTCAATAAAGACAACAAAGAGCCTCGTGGCATCTTAAGGCCTAGAAAATTTTCCATGGCTTGCAGTCCATTCCTTCAGATGCATCTAATCAAGCAGGCTGAAATTCACAAAAGCTTAAACAAATGAAGTACATTGGTGTTTGGGGTGCCATAATTTTTTGGGGGAATTTTTGCTAGATGAAATTTTTTATTTATTTATTTGTTTATTTATTTATTATTTGGATGTATACACCACTACTCCCCGAGGGGTCGGAGCGGTTTACAAAACAGCACTGAAATCAACAATAACTTTATAAAACCAGATTAAAACCCATTTCATAACTCAAATGCCACGCGGAATAGCTGCGTTTTGCAAGCCCTCCGAAAGGTTGGCAAGCCTCGCAGGGCCCGGACTTCAGCCGGTAATGTATTCCGCAAGGAAGGAGTGTAAGTGTCTGTCGAAAAGAGCTAATAGAGCTCTTGTCTCATACCCTTCCAGCAACATAATCTCTGCCAGGTGTGGCCTTGAAGACGCACAGAGCTGGAAATGGGCCTTGGGCCACACCACACCAACATGAGGAGCCCCGGCATGAACATTGCTGACTCAGGGAGGATATGAGGAAATATCCACTGGACATTGTGAAACTGGGTCAAAGGGGATATGATGCAATCTCTGCTGGGCATTGCAAGCCAGGGGGGTTGGTCTTTGGGATGATGGACAGGTGATGGGGGTGTGTTCTGTATATAAGCTGTGTTTGTTCCCTGTGATGCCAATTCTGGCATCAACAGTGTTATACCTTTAATAAACCTCGTGGGATCAAGTTGCTGTCTACGCATGGTCTTTACAAGGTGTTAAAGCGTTTCCATTACAAGGAGCCACGAGGAAGGAGCACCTACAGACAACCTTTCTAGAAATGTCTTCCCACAATTTGTATTGGTAGCAAGTTTCTCATTAAATCTCTAGGACATGTGTGCCAAATAGCCATTTAATTTTGTTTATTCATCATTACCAAGAAAAGCATTGGAAAATATATAATCATGGGCAAAACATTTTTCAAATTATATTTCTGACCAAGTTGGTCTATATAGGACAGGGGTGGGCAAACTACGGCCCGGGGGCCGGATGTGGCCCTTTGGCTGATTCTATCCGGCCCTCCTAAGGGCCCTGGCAGGCAGGCAGGCTCATTCGCCACTCACCTCGCCCCGCCTGCTCACCCCGCCCACCGCTCGCCTCACCTCGCCCGCGCCCCTGCATGCCCACTTGCCCTCTTGCCCACTCCGGCTCTCCCAGCACCAGCAACAGCAAGGCCAGGCAGGGGAGCCGGAGCGGGTGAGAGGGCACACGGGCGAGGCGAGTGGTGAGCAGGCAGGGCGAGGCGAGTGGCACGCGGGGTGGGCGGGGAGCAGGCGGGGTAAGGTGAGCTGGCGGCGAGCGAGCAGCGAGCGGGCGGGGCGAGAGGGGAAGGCAGGCAGTCAAGCAGAGCGACCAATGAAAAGGGAGGGAGGGGGGAAAAGAGGAGGAGAAGGAGGCCAGGAAGGGAGCAAGCGCCGCTGCCGCCGCCAAGCATCCTTAATAAGTGAACTATATACCCCAGCAACTCCAACTCCCAAATGTCTATTTTCCCCAAATTTCCCCAGTGTTCACATTTGGGCATATTGAGGATTCGTGCCAAGTTTGGTCCTGAGTTTCCCATCCTTTCAGTGGGGTTTGATCTCTTCCTTTTCCGTCATGAATCTCAAAGGCTCGCTGTCAGGAGGTTTTTAGAAAGGTGGGAACAGGAAGTCATGGAGAGGGAAGGGACCCCAGGGCCATCCAGCCCAACCCCCAGGGATACACAATCAAAGCACCCCCGACTGATGGCCATCAAGCCTCTGCATAAAACTCTCCAGAGAAGGGGACGACAAGGAAGCATTGTTTTATTTCAGTGGTTTTTATTATTATTGTATAATAATTTTATTATAATAATAATATGTCGCCCATTCAGAAGCAGCCCTGCAGCGCCTCACATCCTGCTTTGCAACAGCTGCAGAGCTGTTTGGGCTGGAAGTCAGCCTGAAGAAAACAGAAGTCCTCTACCAGCCCGCACCACAGGAAGAACACCACCATCCTCACGTCAGCATAGGCACATCTGTGCTTAAGTCCGTTCAGCAGTTCACCTACCTGGGAAGCATCATCTCTTCAGACGCCAAGATTGACAAAGAGATAGATCACAGATTATCAAAGGCATATAGTGCATTCGGAAGGCTTCACAAAAGAGTCTGGAGCAACAAGCACCTGAGACAAAGCACCAAAATCAGTGTGTACAGAGCTATCATACTGTCCATTCTCCTCTATGGGTCTGAAACATGGGTCACCTATCGCCAACACCTACGACTCCTCGAGCGCTTTCATCAGCGCTGTCTTCGCACAATCCTAAATATACACTGGACCGACTATGTGACGAATGTTGCTGTCCTTGAGCAAGCAGGGATCACCAGCATTGAGGCCATGCTATTGAGAAACACAGCTGCGCTGGGCAGGGCACGTCTCTAGGATGGAGGACCACCGCCTCCCAAAGATACTACTCTACGGTGAACTCGCCCACGGGTCAGCGCAAGAGCGCCCCCAAAAGAGATATAAGGACTCCTGAAACAACATCTCAGGCTTGGCCAGATTGATCACCAACAATGGTCCACCCTGGCCTCACATCGGGAGGCATGGAGAAGCACTCTCCACAATGCTGCGGCCTCTTTCGAGAAGACACGCCGAATGGGTCTCGAAGAGAAACGACAACGCAGAAAGAACCGCAACTTGGAAAAAACATCACCCAAGGAGACTTTCTGCTGCGCTTTCTGCAACCGAACTTGCCTATCTCAGATTGGCCTTTTTAGTCATCAACGCGCTTGTAAAAAGCGTGGGATGAGTCCTTCCTGAATCTTTGTTCGCGAAGTAATGCCGAGAGATAATAATTTTATTATAATAATATAATAAATAATAGAATATGTTATATTATATTATAAGTTCAATATATTATAATGTATATATATATAATATAATAATTATGATATTAATACTAATAATATATGAATATTTCTTGACATATTAATATGTTAATATTAATTATGTGTAATATATAGTAAATATAGTAAGTGAATAAATAAATAAATTATGTAGATTAGCATGTAGTTCTGCCTTTAAGTGTGGCCCTCCATAATATTTTTTGGCTCTCATGTGGCCCCTTGGGAAAAAAAATAATGGCCCACCCCTGGTATAGGAGAAAGGTTCAAGTTATGTATTTCTGCAATTGTGTAAATGTGGATGTTTAAAAGGATGTTGTTTCCCTTTATTTTATTGGATAATTGTTTGAACAACAGAAGTGTGCATCAAAACACATTGACCAATACATTTCTGTATGCATTCTTCAGTTTTCATTCCCCAGCAGGGATGTGTTATTCCTGATTTCTGTTGGCTTCCACTGTTCTTAATGGAAATCAAACGCTGGATGTTGATCACAGTAAAGTATTTCCTGTGTATACTCCACTATATTCCACCCGCGCTATTAGATATGGCAATTCAGTAGTCCAACTTTCATACAAATTTAATTTAAGCCACATTTCCAAAAAAATACACAAATCAGAATATTATTATCACCATCTTGTTTTGGCACTTTTCCAAACTATATGATGCAATTTTCTAATAAAAACTGTGCTTCATATATATATTGTTGGACATTATGTACAAAAATGTATGTGTTGGAGAAAATTGCATATAGACCAGTGTTTCCCAACCAGTGTGCCGGGGCACACTAGTGTGCCGTGAGCGATCATCAGGTGTGCCGTGGGAAATTGGAACCTCCAGGAAGGGGGGGGGGGGGAGAGTTTAGTGTGTTGAAGTATAAAAACCCTAAGACACCTACCTCGATAAAGGCACAAAATTACAACCACCCCTTCCCCCGTTGTCTACTTGGTCTCTCCCTCTCCATGCATTAGGAAGGCCCGCCTCCCTTTCCCCAAGTACAGACCTCCTCTTGCCTCCTCCCCTCAGGCCTAATGCCGGATGGTTCAGTCCAGCACCAGCCCTGCCCCTCCCTCCTCCCCCTCCTCCCTGGTGCAAGCAAAACCACTCTCGGTCGCCATCCGGCTCCCTGCCCACCGCCACCGCCTTCCTGCCTGCCTGCTTCGCCAGCCCCGAGATGCCCACCCAGGCTGTCCCGCTGACTCCCGAGGAGCTGCGCAGGTGGTGAGTGAGGCTCCTGCTCCCCACGACCCCAATTCAAGCCTGGCCGGGGGGGGGCAACCTAAGTGAGAGGGAGACTGCTGGTCTTTCGAGCCCCCCCCCCTGAAACTGTAACGCTCAAATGTCAAGGCCTATTTCCCCCAAACTCCATCTGCGTTCATATTTGGGCATATTGAGTATTCATGCCAAGTTTGGTCCTGATCCAACATTGTTTCAGTCCACAGTGCTCTCTGGATAGAGGTGAACTACAACTCCAAAACCCAAGGTCAATGCCCACCAAAGTCTTATAGCATTTTCTCTTGGTTATGGGAGTTCTGTGTGGGACGTTTGTGTCTTTCTGCCATTCCTGCCAGGATATCTATGTTGAGTTCATCGAAACAGTCCAGGTTTCACACTGAGTGTATAAATACATTTAAAAACATATTAACCATACGTATTACTGTGTTAGAGTGTCATTTTGTGTCATTTTGGTTGGTGGTGTGCCCCAGGACTTTTGCAAATGTAAAAAATGTGCCGCGGCTCAAAAAAGGTTGGGAAACACTGATATAGACAGGCATGCATCCATATCATAAAAGCAACACCAGGCTTTGTTCAGTCTTTGTGTCTAAAGATTCACAAGCACCTATGGAAATAAGACAAAACGAGCTGATACTTTCATCAAAAAATGAAAGTTATATATCACAAAAGGATGCATTCACTGTCACTAATTGGTTTACTCAATTTGGAAACATTCCATATATTTTTTTCCTATATGTTGAGAATGAAAATTATTGGTTGGTGGCATTCAGTTTGCTCCCCCCCCACACACACACACACACTCCCCATGACAATGAAGACAACAGACAACGAAACATTGCTCTTAAATACAGTGTTTGCTGTTATCATTATAATAGGGACGAAAACACACACGCAACACTAACAAAATCCCACTAATACAGTATAATTCCTTGAACAAGCTGCTTGACATCTACCATTGTCAAGTGCACAATTATTGTAAGTTGTTATTCAAGCATTCATCATTTGTCAGGCCCATTGAGAACAATGACACACGAAAACAGGAGTTGTGAACACGTTGGAGTAATATATGGCGCATAATGGGCCCCTAATTAGGCAGTTAATGTGTGCTGCTTAGAGCTTATATCTCAAAATAATTTGCATTGCTGATGTTAACGGCAGTACTTATGTCTGAGGAAACCGTGCCAGTAGCAGGGCTAAGGGAGACCGTGGATAAGCTTGTAGGTTCTAGGCTTGGATGGAGTAATGCAAATTAAGAAGATCCCAAATTAAGTTGTTCAGCCGTCACGGAGAGTACAGATAGCAAGCACAATTGATATACAAACCAGTACTCTGGGTATTGATTGGAGAAGGTAACCCATTCCAATAGCAGAAGCAACATGAGCTCACAATACACCAGAGGAACCAAGGCTGCCTCTATACTGTAGAACAGTGCTTCCCAACCTTTTTTGAGCCGCGGCACACTTTTTACATTTGCAAAATCCTGGGGCACACCACCAACCAAAATGACACAAAAGGACACTCTAACGCAGTAATACATATAGTTAATATGTTTTTAATGTATTTATACACTCAGTGTGAAGCCTGGGCCTGTTTCAATGAACACAACATAGATATCCTGGCAGGAATGGCAAAAAGACACACACAAAAAACATTTGCAAAATCCTGGGGCACACCACCAACCACAATGACACAAAATGACACTCTAACACAGTAATACATATAGTTAATGTGTTTTTTAATGTATTTATACACTCAGTGTGAAACCTGGGCCTGTTTCGATGAACACAACATAGATATCCTGGCAGGAATGAGAGAAAGGCACAAACTTCCCACACAGAACTCCCATAACCAAGAGAAAATGCTATAGGAGTTTGGTGGGCATTGACCTTGAGTTTTGGAGTTGTAGTTCACCTATATCCAGAGAACACTGTGGACTCAAACAATGTTGGATCAGGACCAAACTTGGCATGAATACTCAATATGCCCAAATGTGAACACAGATGGAGTTCAGGGGAAATAGACCTTGACATTTGGGAGTAACAGTTTCTGGGATTTACAGTTAACACACAAACAAAGAGCATCCTGAACTCCTGCAACAATGAAATTGAACCAAACTTGGCATATTGAACTCTCATTACCAACAGAAAGTACTGAAAGGGTTTGCTTGGGGATTGATCTTGAGTTTGGAAGTTGTAGTTCACCTACACCCAGGGAGCACTGTGGACTCAAATAATGACGGATCTGGACCACACTTGGAATGACCACTTGGAATGAATACTCAATATGCCCAACTATGAACACACATGGAGTGCCTGTATCGAGGTAGGTTTCTTAGGGTTTTTATACTTCAATGATAGAACTGGGCCACACTAGACTTGGGGGAAAGGAGGCGGGCCCTCCCCAAGTAGACAACGGGTGGGGAGTTGGTTTTTTGAATACTTCAACACACAATATGAATACTCAAATATGAACGTAGATGGAGTTCAGGGGAAATGGACCTTGACATTTGGGAGCTGTAGTTGCTGGGATTTATAGTTCCCCTACAATCAAAGAGCATCCTGAACCCCACCAATGATAGAAATGGGCCAAACTTCCCACACAGAACCCCCAGGAGGCAAGAGGAGGTCTCCACTTGGGGAAAGGGAGGTGGGCCTCCCCAATGCATGGAGAGGAGAGACCAAGCAGACAATGGGTGGGGAGGGGGTGTTTATCGAGGTAGGTTTCTTAGGGTTTTTATACTTCAACATACTAGACTCCTCCCCCCCCCCCGCCGAGGTTCCATTTTCCCACGGCACACCTGATGATCGCTCACGGCACACTAGTGTGCCCTGGCACACTGGTTGGGAAACACTGCTGTAGAATTAATGCAGTTTGACATCATTTTAATTACCATGGCTCAATACTATGGAATCGTGGGAGCTGCAGTTTTACAAAGGTCTCTGCTAAACAGCGCTAGTGACTCATCAAGCTACATTTATTTATTTATGTATTAATCCTTCTCGTATGCGGCCACTCCCTGAGGGCTCGGAGCGGCTCACAATCACAAGCATAAGACAGATAAAAACATCAGATAAACTATTCTAAATTTAAACTAAAACTAACTCTGCAGGGTCACAAAAATCAGCAACTAAAGGCCAGTTTGAAGAGAGAGGTTTTACAGGCCCTGCGAAAGGCAAGGAGGTCTTGCAGGGCACGCACTTCAGCTGGCAGGGTATTCCAGATAGTTGGAGCCACCACAGAGAAGGCCCTACGCCGGGTCGAGGCCAGATGGATGGTCTTGGCACCAGGCACCTCGAGGAGATTCAGATCTTCAGAACGGAGTGATCTCTGGGGTCGATAGGGGGTGAGACGGTCCCTCAGATACATCGGCCGCAGACCATATAAGGCCTTGAAGGTTAACACCATCACCTTGAAAATGATCCAGTGCTCGACCGGGAGCCAATGAAGCTGCTGTAAGATGGGAGTCATGTGGCTCCTCACTGGCACTCCAGCGAAGAGTCGAGCAGCGGCGTTCTGGACGAGCTTAAGCTTCCGGATCACGGACAAGGGCAGGCCAATGTAAAGGGCATTACAGTAGTCTATCCTTGAGATGACCGTGGCTTGGATAACTGTGGCTAGGTCATCTCTAGATAAGTAGGGGGCCAGCCGCCTAGCCTGTCACAGGTGGAAAAGGCGGTTTGGCTGACAGTCCCCGCTTTGTGCTGGTCTGTGACCGTAATAAAGTTTTGATTGACAGTGGAGACCTGGGCCTCCATAGACAGCAAAGGGTCAAAAAATAATAATACTGTTTATTTCTATTCCGCTCTTCTCACCCCGAAGGGGACTCAGTGCGGTTTACAATACATATACGACAGACAATCCCTGTCGGAGACGTACAGTTTTACACATAGACAGTACAGGTTACACATAGACAGTACAGTGCAGTTTATAGAAGGGTTCTTTCTTGGCTGCGTCACAGGGTAACGGGACATGCAGGTGTGCGTCATCCAGGGTCATCCAGATGTCACTGCTCCAATTAAGTCATTGTTGTTGTAATGTGTCTTTGCATCACAAGGGGGTGCTGTTGTTCCATCCTCATGACGGGAGCCTTCTGTATTTCCCTCTTCCGCATTCACCTCGCAGGCCAGAAAGTAGGTCTGTAAAAAGCCCTTCCCCATTATTTATATAATGGTTCCCATTGGTGTTTGAACTGCTTGGGTGGGCAGTGGACTAGGCTCATATATTGTTATTAGCTGGTCATCCAAGCCAGCTCGGGGAATTGAACCAGCAACCTTCAGGTTGCAAGCACAGCTGTGTTACCACTGTGCTATCTCCCCGGCCCACCAGGCTTTTTACTGGTGATGACGGGCAAAGTGCCTCTACATGTCCTAGAATTCTATAGGAATTGAGCCATGGGTGTTAAAATGGTGTCAAACTGCATTATTTCTGCAGTCTGCCCATCCTATCATAGGAACATGCTTCAGTTTATTTTTTATGGTAGGTTTCTGAGAGAGTGAGTACGGTCCTTTGTGATTGGCAGCCACAGTGGTGGCAACATTTTAACTTTCAGTGGGCTGGATGCAATTTTTATTTCCCCATAGTAGTCCTAAAGTATCTTTGTCCGAAAACGTTATGGAGAATAGTGGCCTCACTGGAAATTCTGATAAAAATCACTTTTTTTTCTTTTTGGTAGAGGTTAGGGTTAGGGTAAGTTATCTATACTGAAACAGTTAAGTATGAATTATTTTGTTATTAAAGATTAATATGTTTATATTTGTAATAATAATAATACTGTTTAATTTATTACCCAACTCTCCTTATGGAGGGTAAAGGTAAAGGTTTTCCCTTTTTATTATTATTATTATTATTATTTCGACTTCTAACCCGCCACTCCCTGTAGGCTCAGGGCGGTTCACAAGAAGCATAAAAGCGGAAAGCACAATACACAAAGGGACACACAACACACTGCACAACAACACGAGGGAGGGAGAAAGGGATACAGGGCCGATCAACCACTCGCTGAGTCAGATCGAGCGGGATCAGTATGTGGTCACAAGAAGGCAGTCTGGGGGTCCCCAGGTGAACGCCTCAGTGCTGCTTGTCCAGAGGAACGAATGCAGCACTCTCATCATGCAACAGCCCGCCGTAGCTGCCCCTGTTGCTGGGAGCCGCTACCTTCTCGGGCCTAGGGCGAGCCCGGGGGGCTCAAGCTGGAGACTGGAATTCCAAGGGGTCCTGGCCTGGGTCTCCAGGCCCTGGACCTACGGTTTCGGGGTCTTTTCCCTTCCTGGGGGGCGGCCGCAGGTCCGCCAGCGCTCCAGTCCTCCAGGGGCGGGCTCCTTCCGGCGCTTTATGGCCATGTATGGCCATGAGGAAGAGCCTTATCCCATATTGCCCCACGAGATCACTGCGATCTGAAGAGCAGAACCTCCTAGTCGTGCCCAGAGTGAAATCGTACCACCTGACCGCAACTCGGAGAGGGGCGTTCTCCATTATTGCTCCAGTTCTTTGGAATGCGTTACCCCCTGAGACTCGAGCTTTACGAAATTTGCTAGCTTTTCGTAAACGAGAGTAGCAATGGGAACCCTACTATCTGGAAAAAGGAAGGGGGAGCAAGAAAGGAAAGGCCTTCCAATCCAATCCCCCTCCCAAAAGGCTTAGGCTTTGCCTGCCAATTATGGTTGGGCCAACATGGTTGCTTCCACTATATCGACTATTGCAAGTAATGACAGCGTGAATAACTTGTCACATTTTTCTTGAGATAGTGCTTGCAGTTTTGGAGGGACTCCTTTAATTTTTGCTTCTCGTAGACTTATCGTGGGGATTTGGTTAACCAGTTAAAATTAATGAGTAAACCAGGTTGTTTTTTGTTCAACCTGGGGGGTTGAACTCTACACCCCCTCCCCCAACTTGGCTGCAGCCCTGCATCACACTGGCAATGATGGTCCACATAGTTAAAGCAATGCTATTCCATGAAGTAACCTATGGATGTGGGAGTTGGACCATAAGGGAGGCTGAGTGAAGAAATATAGACACTTTTGAACTGTGGCGTCCAAGTAAAATTCTGAGTGCGCCTTGGATGGCAAGAAGATCCACACTCCAGGAAATAAAGCCCGACTGCTCATGGAAGCATGGATATTAGAGGCAAAGATGAAGTACTTTGCCCATATAATAAGAAGACAGGAAAGCTTGGAGAATACAACGGTGCTGGGCAAAATTGAAGGAAAAAGGAAGAGGAGCCGACCAAGGGCAAGGTGTACCCGAGGACTGGAGGGAGGCAAATGTAACTCCGATCTTCAAGAAAGGATCCAGGGGTGATCCAGGAAATTATAGGCCAGTTAGTCTAACCTCAGTTCCAGGCAAAGTGATGGAAACCATTATTAAAGAAAAAATTACTAAGCACATAGAAGAAGGAAAATCAACATGGTTTCTGCAAAGGCAAATCATGTCTTACTAACTTGTTAGAATTCTTTGAGGGTGTAAATAAACACATAAAGGGGACCCAGTCGATATTGTTTACCTTGACTTTCAAAGGGCTTTTGACCAAGTCCCTCACCAAAGGCTCCTAAATAAGCTCTTCAGCCATGGACTCAGGGGACAGGTCTTGTCCTGGATTGGAACCTGGCTAAACTGTAGGAAACAAAGGGTGGTAATAAACGGACATTTCTCTGGGTGGAAAGAGGTGAGAAGTGGCGTACCCCAAGGTTCAGTTTTGGGTTCGTTACTTTTTAATTTATTCATTAATGATCTGGACGTAGGAGTGAATTCTGAGGTAGCAAAGTTTGCAGACGACACTAAACTGTTCAGGGCAGTTAAAAATGAAACTGATTGTAAAGAGCTCCAGAAAGATCTCTCGAAATTGAGTGAATGGGCAACGAAGTGGCAAATGCATTTTAACCTAAACAAGTGTAAAGTCATGCACATCGGGGCAAAGAACCCCAACTACACCTACAAATTGATGGGGTCAAAGCTTTCCGAGACAAACCAGGAAAGGGATCTTGGGGTCTTGGTGGACAGCTCAATGAAGATGTCAACCCAGTGCGCTGCAGCAGCGACAAAAGCAAATTCTATGCTTGGCATGATCAGGAAGGGAATCGAAAATAGGTCGTCAAATGTTGTATTGCCTCTCTACAAATCTATGGTGAGGCCACATCTGGAGTACTGTGTACAATTCTGGTCACCGCACCTCAAGAAGGATATAACGGAACTGGAAAAGGTACAGAAAAGGGCAACAAGAATGATCCAAGGGATGGAGCGGCTCCCTTACAAAATCAGGTTGCAACGCCTTGGTCTTTTCAGCCTTGAAAGACGGCGTCTAAGAGGTGACTTGATCGAAGTGTATAAAATCATGCATGGGATAGAAAAGGTGAATAAAGAAAAAATATTTTCTCTGTCACACAACACTAGGACTAGGGGGCACTCCCTGAAGCTCCAAGGTAGGAAAGTTAGGACTAATAAAGGGAAATATTTCTTCACCCAGAGGGTCATTGGGTTATGGAACTCACTTCCAGAGGAGGTTGTGACAGCGGTCAGCCTGGACAGCTTCAAGGCAGGATTAGACAGATTCATGGATACCAAGGGAATCAGTAGCTACTGAAATGGACATCCAAGTGCCACCTCTGTGTTGATGGAGGCTGGTTGTACTGGTACTGTTGTGGGGGGTCGGGAGCAGGTGAGGGTTTTGCCCTCCCTTCTGCTCGAGATCCCCGTGTACAACTAGTGGGCCACTGTGTGACACAGAATGCTGGACTAGATGGGCTGAGGCCCGATTCAGCATGGCTCTTCTTATGTTCTTATGTTCTTATGTTCTAAGGTGGGCGAATGTTATCCTTGAAGTGACTGGCTTGTCCTTGAAGGAGCTGGGGGTGGCGATGGCCATCAGGAAACTGTTGGTTGGCTGGTCCATGAGGTCATGAAGAGTTGGAAATGACTGAACTAACAAACAACAAAAGCTGCCTAACTACCTTTTGTTGTTCTTGTTGTCTCACGAACAATCAGAGACCACCACAGGGCCTTTTCAGTGGTGGCTCCTCGGCTTTGGAACGCCCTCCCTAAAGACATCAGATCGGCCCCCTCCCTCCTGACGTTTCGCAAGAAAGTCAAGACCTTGTTGGTGAAATATAAGGCTTAATTGGATAGAATGAATTACGACGATGTGATGGGAACGGAGTTCAACATGACGCTGCGGCTGCAATTGTATGTTTTTAGTTGTTAAATTGTTAGTAGATGTTTTTTTCGGGGGGTTGCCTTGTTGCTGTGTTGTATTGAGGGCAGAGACTGCCTGTGTAAACCGCCCCGAGTCGCCTTCGGGCTGAGAGGGGCGGTATAGAAATGTGACAAATAAATAAATAAATTTATTTACTTTACTTATATTCCGCTCTTCTCACCCCGAAGGGGACTCAGAGCGGATCAGAGTACACATACTTGCAGACAATCCCTGCAGTTCAACATATGACATATAAACATGTGACATTTATCACAGTACAGTACAGTACAGACATTTTGACATATTACACATATAGACATATTACATATAGATGAACAGAGGCAAACTTTCTGGCCACCAGGGGGAGCTGACACACTCCTCATCTCAGTGTTTTCCCCCCCCAGCATCCCTTTGTTGTTCCTTCCACACTCCTCAGCGATTCCTGGGTTCTTTTTAATGGCCTCATAAATCAGTCAAAATTTGCCTCCCCACTTAATGTGGCATCTTTATCTCCTTCTTAACAAATGTAACTGTCTTTCGGGCTGCAAAGGTCGACAGCAGGCTATACTTAAGGTCGAGAACCCACCTCGACCCGGGCACACCTCGAACTCATGACCTACTGGTCAGAGAGATCTTATGCAGCTGACACTTAGCCAGCTGTGCCACATTCCCGGTGCTCATTAATTTCAGTACAATCCTGGAAGTTTCATCTCTTTTTTCCCCAAACACTCTTCAGCCACATTTTAACAACTGTAAGACCAACATTCAAAAGACCCAGGCCATCTGTAGGTACAAGGATGGACAAAGTAAGACTTCTTGATTTCTTTCAATGACATAAAGTTCTTAAACGAGCCTAGTATCTCTGGAGAGTATTAGGACTCCAATGGTCTGTTCAGGATTGTTCATGCTCAATGTTAATAGTACATGAGCCAATTGTGTTAATGGTTCATGTGCCATTAACCACTCAAGCACAAGGCAGAAAATATCTACTGTTGGAATAAATTTAAGAAACTCATAATAATTTTCAGAGTAAATCTTGACAATGAAGGGTGCAGGGATTTAACATTTCTATTCCTCACTAATTCCACTTTTTAAAATACTCCCCCCCCCCTTTTTAATTCAACTCCAAAATGGAATGAAATCATCCCGTCCCAACATAGAAATGCATTGTTAAAAGTGGAAGGAGCAAGCCTGGTAAATAACGTTTGAGAAAGTTGTTCATATTAATAGCTGTGCATAAATGTGTTACTAAGAAAAACAGAAAGAAGTAGCCACATGGAAAGTGCAAAACAAACAATCTGCTAGTAGATTCCAATCTCACAAAGGATCTGGTTCTATTAGAGTTTGCATTCAGGTGAACTGGAATTCAGGATAGCCTAGGTGGATCAAGGTAGTACGAGGGCGGGTCAATAAGTCCATGACTTTTTGAATGAAACACAGGTTTTTGGATTTAAAAATTAATTTTATTTTTCAGCGTACTCTCTTTTGAGCGCTATACACTTTGTCCAACATTTCTCCAATTTTTTTATCCCTCCCAAAAAATAAGATTTGTTGAGGTCATCAAAATAGGTAGGATCAAGGTAGTAGTATTGCTACACAATCTATCTTATTCTTCCTTGGAGCTAATCTTGAAAGAAAGAAAAAAACCAAAACATTGACTCCCTGATAAAGCCAATGTGACTTCAATTCTCCCAGCATGGAAGAAAAGCAAAACAATTAATATGTTCTATGGCAGTGTTTTTCAACCTTTTTTGAGCCGCGGCACATTGTTTACATTTACAAAATCCTGGGGCACACCACCAACCCAAATGACACAAAATGACACTCTAACACAGTAATACATATAGTCAATATGTTTTTAAATGTATTTATACACTCAGTGTGCAACCTGGGCCTGTTTCGATGAACACAACATAGATATCCTGGCAGGAATGGCAGAAAGACACAAACTTCCCACACAAAACTCCAATAACCATGAGAAAATGCTATAAGAGTTTGGTGGGCATTGACCTTGAGTTTTGGAGTTGTAGTTCACCTGTATATCCAGAGAGCATTCTAGACTCAAACAATGTTGGATCAGGACCAAACTTGGCATGAATACTCAATATGCCCAAATGTAAACACAGATGGAGTTTGGGGAAAATAGACCTTGACATTTGGGAGTAACAGTTTCTGGGATTTACAGTTAAGACACAAAGAGCATCCTGAACTCTTGCAACAATGAAATTGAACCAAACTTGGCATTTTGAACTCTCATTACCAACAGAAAGTACTGAAAGGGTTTGCTTGGGAATTGATCTTTAGTTTGGAAGTTGTAGTTCACCTACACCCAGGGAGCACTGTGGACTCAAATAATGATGGATCTGGACCACACTTGGAATGAATACTCAATATGCCCAACTATGATCCAAGGGATGGAGCGGCTCCCTTATGAAATCAGGTTGCAACGCCTTGGTCTTTTCAGCCTTGAAAGACGGCGTCTAAGAGGTGACTTGATCGAAGTGTATAAAATCATGCATGGGATAGAAAAGGTGAATAAAGAAAAAAATATTTTCTCTGTCACCCAACACTAGGACTAGGGGGGCACTCCCTGAAGCTCCAAGGTAGGAAAGTTAGGACTAATAAAGGGAAATATTTCTTCACCCAGAGGGTCATTGGGTTATGGAACTCACTTCCAGAGGAGGTTGTGACAGCGGTCAGCCTGGACAGCTTCAAGGCAGGATTAGACAGATTCATGGATACCAAGGGAATCAGTAGCTACTGAAATGGACATCCAAGTGCCACCTCTGTGTTGATGGAGGCAGGCAGGATTTCCCTGGGTGCTGGTTGTGGGGGGTCGGGAGCAGGTCAGGGTTTTGCCCTCCTTTCTGCTAGAGATCCCCGTGTACAACTAGTGGGCCACTGTGTGACACAGAATGCTGGACTAGATGGGCTGAGGCCTGATTCAGCATGGCTCTTCTTATGTTCTTATGTTCTTATGTTCTTATGTTCTTATGAACACACATGGAGTGCCTTTATTGAGGTAGGTTTTTTTAGGGTTTTTATGCTTCAACACACTAGACTCTCCCCCCTCCCCTCCTGGAGGTTCCAATTTCCCACGGCACACCTGATGATTGCTCCCGGCACACTGGTTGGGAAACACTGGCCTAGGGGGATCAAGGTAGTACGAGGGCGGGTCAATAAGTCCATGACTTTTTGAATGAAAAACAGGTTTTTGGATTTAAAAAATCATTTTATTTTTCAGCGTAGTCTTCTTTGAGCGCTATACACTTTGTCCAACGTTTCTCCAATTTTTTTTATCCCTTCCAAAAAATAAAATTTGTTGAGGTCATCAAAATAGGTAGGATCAAGGTAGTAGCAGTGTGCCGTCACACCCAGGCACTCGAAGGCTAAAGCTAAGATGTGCTCTCTAACTAAAGCCTGGGGGACTAGAGAACACATCCCCAGGGAAAAAAGGGGCGGGCTCCAAATCAATAGCATACATTTTGCAGGGCACCTAGCAGCAAATTCTGCAAAACTGGCTGCAAACCTGTTAATGATTAACCACAGGCCCAGATTACCCATAAGGCCACCCTAGGCCATGGCCTAGGACGGCACCTTTGAGGGGGCAGCAGGTCTGCCCCCAAAGTTTTTTAAAATTCCAAAAAAGGGGCGCATGCGCGCGTGGCGTAAACACCATCCACGGCCACCCCCCCCTTAGCTCTGCTCCCCTCGGCTCTTCCCCCGCCCTCGGCTCCACCCCGCCCCCGGCTCCGCCCCCACCTCCTCGCACGCCCAGTCTGTTTCCCTGCCTCCCTTGTCCGGCTGTGTGTTTGTGTTTCCCTGCCTCTCTCTCTCTCTTGCACGCACTCCTCCCTCCCTCGGCTTGCGCCCCCCCAGCCTGTGTTTCCCTGCCTCTCTCTGTCTCACAGTGATCCTGAAGGAAGTTAGACCAGCGATGTCTAGAACCCCCGCCGCACAGAGAACGCCTGGTTCCACATGTGTGCATGCGCGCCACGCCCGGCCCTGCAGACCCGGCCGGGAAAGTAGCCAATCGCAAGCCGAGGAAGGAGGATTCTCACAGTAAAGGGGCCATCTCCTAATTACCGCCGCATGCGCTCCTCCCTCCCTCCTTCTCTCCCTCAGCCTGTGTTTCCCTGCTTCTTGCGGGGCGGGGGGCAGGGTAGAGAGTAGGGGAGGGTTGGAGCCGGGGCGGGGGCAGACTCAGAACAAGTATTGCTATACAATCTATCTTATTCTTCCTTTGATCTAATCTTGAAAGAAAGAAAGAAAGAAAAAAAACCAAAACATTGACTCACTGATAAAGCCAATGTGACTTCAATTCTCCCAGCATGGAAGAAAAGCAAAACAATTAATATGTTCTATGGCATAAACGTGTGTTTTTTTTCTAGATTTCAAGCTTAATTATATCCCTTAGATCAGTGTTTCTCAACCTTTTTTTGAGCCGCGACACACTTTGTACATTTACACAATCCTGGGGCACACCACCAACCAAAATGACACAAAATGACACTCTAACACAGTAATACATATAGTTAATATGTTTTCGAATGTATGTATACACTCAGTGTGAAACCTGGGCCTGTTTCGATGAACACAACATAGATATCCTGGCAAGGAATGGCAGAAGGGCACACACGAAGGTCTTGCTCAACAGCTGGGAGTTGTCGTTCACCCGCAATCAGAGAGCTTTCCGAACTCCACCAATGATGGAATGGAATCAAACTTCCCACACAGAACTCCCATAACCAAGAGAAAATACTATAAGAGTTTGGTGGGCATTGACCTTGAGTTTTGGAGTTGTAGTTCCCCTCTATCCAGAGAGCACTGTGGAGGGGAGGGAGGAAGACGTGGGGCGAGTCTGCGCAGTAGCGCATGCACAGGTCACGTCTCCTCCTCCTCCCCTCCAGCAGAAGCGGCAGCGTGAGCAAAGCGAGGCAAAGCGAGCAGAGCGAGGCTGGGAAGAAGGGAGCGCGAGTGGAGAAGAAAAAGTGTTCGGCCAGAGGGGGAAGAAAGGGTCTTGGAGGTTCCCATTCCCCACGGCACACCTGAGGATCGCTCACGGCACACTAGTGTGCCACGGCACACTGGTTGGGAAACACTGCCTTAGATCAAAGGTCCTCAAATTAAATGAATTAATTCTTCTGCACACGCACATATCTTATTTCAAAAAATTGAAAGAATATTGAAAATGAAGAACAATTTTAACCAATATTAACTTAGCAGTATTTCAGGGGGAAGCGTGGGCCTGCTTTGGCCGATGACAGGGGTGCCCACACTTTTTCATCATGCGAGCTACTATATGAACAATCAAGTTGAAAAGATCACCTGCTGTGCATGTGAGCGTGTGCGCGTGCGCATGCTCCTACTGCAGCCTTCCGTCCGCGCGGGGTTTCTTTCTTGCCTGCCCTCGAACTCACCGCCGCGCGCACCCGGGAAGGGGATCCTCCTTGCCTGCGTGCACTCTCTCTCTTAATGTCTTCGTTGCCTTCCTCCTTCCTGCTGCGTGTTTTCGCGAAGCAGGAAGTCCCCATCCCATCCTGCCTCTTGTGTGCACAGCAGGCCCCTCCCACGCACACAGCAGGAGGGTACTTATAGGCGCACCCGCCAGTGCTCCGGCCAGATATGGCTTCGGCGGCGGCTCGGAAGGCGCAGGGCTGGGAAGAGGGGCCGCCTGGCTGCTGCCTGGGCCGGGAAACTCAACCAAGAGAGGGACCCATGTGAGGATGGAGCCTCCCCCCCTCCCTCGAGGCTTCCTTACCTGGGCAGGAGAAGTAAGAGTGGAAGAGGTGCTTCCCAAAGTGACAGATGCAGCGGGGCGCCCTTCCTTCCTTCCTTTCGAGGGTGTCACTCAGAAAGGACGCCGAAGTGGACGGTTGGCAGAAAGGAGGACCCCTCCCACTGGTGCCAGTCCATGCCCATGGGAGAGAGAGGGGGGGTGGCTCAATCCTAGCCACCCTCTCTCTCTCTCTCTCTCTCCCCCGTGGGCCCTCGCCGCCTTTCTCCTGGGGGCGAGGGAGGGCGAGGCGGAGAAAGGCGGCGAGGGCACAAGCCGCAGCAGCAAGTGGAGTCTCCATCCCCACAGCCCCCTTCTCCTCAGGTTCAGCCCCAAGAACACGGCGGAGCCCTCCCTCCTCACCCCCAACCAAGGAAAGAAAGCAGCCCCACACAGCACACAGCTCGCTCGCCCAGGTCTCGGCTTGGAATGGGAGTCCCGAGGGCAGCAGCAGGGTTTGCGGCGGGGCTTGCTTGGCTTTGCCCCACTTTGCCCGGCCTCCTTCACCTCTTTCTCTCTCCCTCTCTCCTTCCAGCGCCCGCCTGCCTGCCTGCCTGCCTGCCAAAAGGATCCGAAAAAGTTCTCCGGATTTCTTTCTTCTCTCTTTGGCTCTCTCTCTCTCACACACACACACACATTCCCTCCATCCCTCCCACAGCCTCGCTCCCTATCCTTGCGCGTGCCTTCGCCTTGCTCCCTCCCGCCCCAGCAGCAACCAATGGGCGGTCATGTCACCACACCGTACGTGGCACGATGAGCGCCAGGGCCGCCCACTAAAGCCTCATTTTGGCAAAAGAAGCCCCCTTGGCGGCGGGCGGGAGCGCATGTCTTGGCGCATGGCAGGAGCGCACCATCCGGCTGCTGAGGCCCAAAGATCACCTAGAAGAGGGCCGAAGATCACCTAGGTGCTCCCGATCACCATAATGAGCACCCCTGGCCGATGAGATAGTCAAGTTAATTAGGATTGTCGTTGTTGTGTGCTTTAAAGTTGTTCCAGATAACCCACAGTCCAAAGTTGAGGGTCTGGGCTGGGCAAATGACCTCAGAAGGCCACATCCAGCCTGTGCCTCTTAATTTGGGAACCCCTGCCTTAGATCAACCTTCCTTAACCCAATGTCTTTCAGATGTCTTAAACAGTCCCCAGCATCCCCAATCAGCACAGCTGCTGAGTAATGATGGTGTGTGTGTGTCAAGTTTCGAGAAACACATGGATTCCTGAAGCAAACGGGCCTCTCTTTCCCTACCCACATCTCTGCTGAATCCAGTTGCAAACCAACTATAGTTAATTGTTAAATCAAAGGTATTTCCCTGAGTATTGGCTTACTATTCAGCAACTGGTTCAATGGAGTGGACATGATTGAGGTTAAAATTAGATGTAGGCCTATGAAAAAAAAAACTTTCTCAGATTTATTTATTTATTTATTTATTTATTTATTTATTTATTGTTCGTTCTTGTATGCCACCGCTCCCTGAGGGCTTGGAGCAGCTTACAGAGACAGCATAAAACAGCATAAAACAGATAAAACAACAAGTAAATTAGCTAAAATTATGCTAAACTAAACTAAGCAGAATTACAGAATCAACAGTCGAATGCCTGCTTGAAGAGATGGGTTTTGCAAGCCCTGCAAAAGGAGGACAGATCCTGCAAGGCACGCACTTCAGCTGGCAAAGTGTTCCAGATACTTGGTGCTGCCACAGAGAAGGCCTACGCCGGGTAGATGCCAGATGAATGGTTTTAAAACTGGGCACTACGAGGAGGTTGGTAGGGGGTAAGACGGTCCCTCAGATACAATGGCCCCAAGCCATGCAAGGCCTTGAAGGTCAACACCATCACCTTGAAAGTGATCCATTGCTCAACCGGAAGCCAATGAAGCTGCTGTAAGATGGGAGTTATGCGACTCCGCGCTGGCACTCCAGCAAGGAGTCGTGCAGCGGCATTCTGGATGAGCTTAAACTTCCGGATCAAGGACAAGGGTAGGCCAATGTAAAGGGCGTTACAGTAATCTAATCTTGAGATGACCATGGCCAGGTCATCTCTGGACAAGTAGGGGGCCAGCTGCCTGGCCTGCCGCAGATGGAAGAAGGCGGTTTTGCTGACAGTGGAGGCCTGGTATATAGATGGTTTTCAATCTCTATATTTTGAAACACAGAAATAAGCAGACTGTTCATTCCCAAGCTGAAGGTTGACTGGTGTACTCTGACCATGACATGCGACCCTGTTCTGCATATCTCATTTGGCATCTTAGAAACTGCCTGAGAGAATGCCATTACTCTGTGGCCGCTGATAACTGTGTCTCCACCAGATTGCTGCTTCTGGCTGAACAACCATGTCGTTTGGCCCTATTACGCTGGAAAATACTTTTATGAACCCGATGGAGAGATTATGTGTTCAATTTAATAAATCCTTGGTCTCCTTTCTTCCTCTTATTGTACTCTGCTTCAGGTCTCATCTGATTCAAGAACAGCCCCCCCCCCCCGCTTTACCCGTGGGAAGGCTGCCAAATATATAAACAACCCTCCTGTATCATTTTGATACAATTTTCACTGATTGACAGGTTTAGGGCTAAACTGCTCTAATGAATTTTTTGCTTTTATAATATAACCGTCTAAGCCAAAGAAGAAGATCTAGTTAGGAAACCTTGAGGCAACGGTGACTGAAGAAAGCGGCAAGGGGCGACGACGACACAGCACTTATTTATTTATTTATTTATTTATTTCGGGATTTTACCCCGCTCTTCTCAACCCCCAAGGGGGGACTCAGAGCGGCTTACAGTACGGCACAATTCGATGCCCACATAATAACAATATACACCCCAAAACACTTCAACAATTAAAATACATTAAAAATCCATTAAAATACAACTACATTAGCACCATACACATTCACTCTGGATTAAAACAATGTGGCAAGGCACTATAATTTATTTATTTATTATTTCAATTTGCTAAACCGCCCTTCCCAAGGCTCAGGGCTGTTTCCAAGCATACAAAACACATCAAAATTTAAAAACATCCTAAAATATCATAAAATACCATAAAAACAATCCTGACCAATTACAATCACCTAAAAACATAAAATCGCATGGATCAGAGCAAGGCTGATTCCTAGTAAAAGACCATGTATTGCAGCACGGCTAGGCGGGGGGTTAACAGTTCAAGCACCGGTCAGGCCAAATGCCTGCCTGATCAGCCAGGGCTTGCATGACCTACGGAAAGCCATCAGGTCCCGCAGGGCCCGCGTCTCTGCCGGCAGCGAGTTCCACAGGACCGGAGCAGCCACCGAGAACGCTCTCTGCCATGTGCTGGAGAGCCTATAGAGCTTTGGACTTGGGACCTCAAGCATGTTAAGACCCTCTGAGCGCAGTGATCTTCTGGGCACATATGGGGTAAGCCGCTGCTTCAAGTACACTGGCCCCAAACCATGTAAGGCCTTGAAAGTCAGAACTAATACTTTAAAGGAGACCCGGAATTCAATGGGCAACCAGTGCAGTTCGCGCAGGAGATGTGTTATATGGGATGTTCTAGTGGCTCCCAGCAGCAGGCGGGCTGCCGCGTTCTCCACCAGTTTAAGTTTCCGGATCGCCGACAAAGGTAGGCCAATGTACAGTGCATTACAGTAGTCGAGCCTTGAGATGACCGTGGCTTGGATCACCGTGGCCAGGTTGCAACGGGAGAGATAGGGAGCCAGATGTTTTGCTTGCCGCAGGTGGTAGAAGGCTCTTTTGCAGACGCAAGCAATTTGTGCCTCCATAGACAGCTGGGGGTCCAGCCGAACCCCAAGGCTCTTAACTAAAGACTGCGGGCACAGTGCCACGCCGTCAAATGTCGGCAGCTGGATCTCCCCCCCCCCCCGGGCGGCCCAGCCACAAGATCTCCGTCTTTGCCGGGTTCACCTTCAACTTACTGGCTCGCAGCCATCCAGTTACAGCTTCAAGGCAAAGTTGGAAATGATCGGGTACAGATTCCGCCCCATTCTCAGAACGAGCAGGGTGTCATCAGCGTACTGGTGACATTCCAGCCTGAAACTCCATACCAGTTGGGCGAGTGGTCGCATGTAGATGTTAAATAACAGCGGGGAAAGGATGGCCCCCTGAGGGACTCCACAATGTAAGGGGGAGCCCTCAGAGACCACCCCTCCCCACTTCACTCGCTGCAGGCGGTTTTGGAGGAAGGAGGACAGCCAATTGAGGGCTGTCCCCCTCACCCCCGCCACTGCCAGGCGGTGTGTCAAAAGTTGGTAATCGACAGTATCAAACGCTGCCGTGAGGTCCAATAACACGAGCAGTGCCGATCCCCCTCGATTCAAATGGCAGCGGAGTAGGTCTGTGATGGAGACTGTGATTCATGCCCAGGACAGAATCCGGACTGGAAGGGGTCTAGCCAGGATGCGTCATCCAGGAATGTCTGCAGCTGCTCCATTGCTATGTATAAATACAACAGCACAATCTAGTTACTACCTACTAGCACAACACAAAAGTAGGGATTGCAAATAATCGTAATTTATAGTACTCTCAAATGAGTTTAGACATGAGTATATATTTTTTCATATAGTATTCATATATAAGTTTTGCAATAGAGGCGCATCTATACAAAGTAATATAGGCTTATAATAAGTCAATGGCAGTCCTGCTACTCACGGCACACCTAAGAGTCAATACACCTGTATGATATCCACTTTAAAGCAAATTGTGAGTCTCTGGAGCTGTATTCTTCTGTATATATATAATTTGTAATCCTTGGCCCAATGGCCCTTCCAAGCTCATACTAATCCATGACCCGATGGTCAAATCAAATAGAACGGAGAATATTTGTAATCCAAGGCCCGATGGCCCAACAAAGACTCAATAATCCAGGACCTGTAGGTCAAATCAATTAATACTAGGTATCTCTGGGTAGATGTACAGATATTGTAGGGACATTCACTGTGATCTCAAACTTGTAACTCTGTATAGAAGAAATCGATGGGCTGTCCACCAACGGGTATATCCTTTTCCGGTTCCCGACCCGTTTCGAGTCTCTCTTCGTCAGGGTGGCCCCATAAAATGACATGCATATGATATATCTGTAATATAGACATACTTAATAGTATCCCAATTCTTAGCGGGTTAGCAACATAGGGTAGGAGATAATATGCACTTACCACTCTTCACAACTCTATGTATGCTAAATAGCAACGCTGTTCTCTCAGCTCAAAACTGAATCACCTTAATGGTGCAGACCACAAATTCGGTATGGGCTCAAACTGAAAAGCTGCTTAAGTATCTCATCTCAGCACAAAGCAATTAAAATACACATGGGGAGACTAATCTCAGTTATCCTTAAAGCAAAATGTCTGTTAAACTCAGGGTTTCATTTAAACCGAGAGGTTGCTCACTTTTAATTCGGATTATCCATGTTCTTTCACATTTCAACAAAGCGGTGCGGATGTCTGCATGCGTAGGAGCGGTTACCTGCTGCAAGCCCACTCATTTGAGAGTACTATAAATTACAATTATTTGCAATCCCTACTTTTGTGTTGTGCCATTGCTATGTATGTCATCAAAAGCAAATAAAAACAAGTTACTACAAAATCTGAATTTTAATGTGTGCTCTGTAATCAAATTCCATCAGCGTTACAACCCATTTGAAGACGGCAAGAAAGTAATGCGCACAGCAGAGCAAGTTGTTATATCCTGGTTTCTTATGGGGAGAAGCATCTAGAGCAGGGCTGCCCAGGAAGTCGATCGCGATCGACCAGTTGATCCCGGGACCGAAGGAGGTTGATCCCAGCTGGATGGGGCGCTTCTCAGAGGGGGGCGGAGCCAGGCCACACCAAGCCCCGCCCCCTCCCCCAGATGCAGCACTCCCAGCAGCTGCTCCAGCCTTGAGGAGGGCAGGGCCAAGCCAGCCTTGTGCTAGCTATGCCAGGCAAATTTATTTATTTCTTTATTTATTATTTATTTATTTGTATTTATGGTATTTTCTCACCCCCTCGCAGGGGTACTCAGCACTGCTTACATGTTGAGACTCCACAGATGGCTTAAGCTAGTAAAAGTATTTACAGTTTATTCAAACAAAAACATAGCCACAGTCCAGCATAAAAAACCCACACCCAAAAAAGCCTATAAACAAAACAGAGAAGACGTCCGTCTTTCGTAGTCTTTGGCCTTTATCCCGGCTCGAAGTCTGTGTGATGCGAAGATCCGTCCGAGAAGGAAAGGAGGAGTGCTTCTCAAATTCCAGGAGCTAAGTATACAAACAAACACATCAAAGCCCCGCAACCCACAGCAACCCCCTTCCACCCATTATACAATACCAAGAAAAGACAGGCACTCACAGCAACACAGGAAATGATCAAACGAAACGCGGTAGTCACTAAACATAAAACACACATTAAAGCCCCAACCCCAACAAACAATCGTGTCAGCTAGAGCTGCCATAGCAGCTCCCCCAGAACCCACCATGAAAACAGCCCAATACTCACAGGTCGCTGGGAATCAGGAACTAAGACACGAAGAATCAAGAGCACCAGATACAGGAACTAGCAACCCACCAGCAACACCTTGGCCGACCGCAGAGTCCCAAATCCCCAGACCTTACTTTTATACCCTTACAACTCAGAGTCATCAGACTCCCCACCCAAATCTGCCTCAGTCCCCACAGCTGCAGCCCTGGGTGTGTTCCTCCAATCCTCCCACCTTTGCTGAACAGTTAAAGGACCCCAATCCGACTCAACATTCCCACTAGGCCAATCAGGATCACTTGAAAAGCAAAAATGAGCTTTCGCTGGACTCAGCATTTAACACATTCCTGACATCCTGCACCAACGCTGAGTCCAGCTCTGTATCACTCTCTTCTGAGGTTAACTCTGCTTCAAACCCCTCAAAAGTGTCATCACTGGTAGGCTCCCTAAGTATTTGTCGGACCTTTCTCCTTTGTTCTGCACCCTCCAAACTCACAACACTTGCAGCTCTCTTCCTCCCAGCTGCAGTAATTCTGCCCAAACCTCCCTCTTCAAGTGACATGTCCGACAAAGTATCCTCCTCCCTGTTACTACCTGTAGCAACTACAGGCTCAGCTTGCTCAACTACAACATTACATTTGCAGCACTACAGGCCGCAACACCACAATACAATTTAAAAATACACCATCTCATCAACATCATTAAAAATAATTAAAAACATTTTTTTAAAAACAACATTACATTAAAAACCACTACATGCAACAATAATTAATTAAAGCCATCAAGCGGAACACATTGTCAGTCCAGTCAAGTCCAAAGTGTCAATCCAGTCAAATCCAAAGGTACAATTTACACCTGCTGCCCAAAGGCCTGGGCCCAGAACCACGACTTTAGCTTTTTTATAAAAGCGAGGAGAGATGGAGTTGATCTTATTGTGTTTGGGAGTGCATTCCATAGGCGAGGGGCCACCGCCAAGAAGGCCCTGTCTCTTGTCCCCACCAGCCGCATTTGCGATGCTGGCGGGAGCGAGAGCAGGGCCCCCCAGATGATCTTAGACTGCGAGATGGGACATAGAGGCAGATGCGTTCGGACAAGTAAGCTGGGCCAGAACCATATAGAGCTTTATAGGTCAATACCAGCACTTTGAATTGGGCTCGGAGATGGACAGGCAGCCAGTGGAGCTGACACAACAGGGGGAGTGGTATGCTCCCTGTATGTCGCCCCAGTTAGCATTCTGGCTGCCGCCCGTTGGACCAACCGAAGTTTCCAAACCGTTTTCAATGGCAGCCCCATGTAGAGAAGAAGGCATTAAGTAGTTCTGCCTTTTCCCTATCCCCTATATTCACAAAGGAGAAAAATTCTACAGAGAAGTATTCATTTAACCATCCTATTGTCTTCTGTAATTTTGTCCCATGTTTTAATCATTTTAATTGTTTTATTGTGTGCTGCAAGTTGTTGTACGCAGCATATTTTTTATTCTGTTATCTGTGATCTGCCCCGAGCCTGCAGGGAGGAGCGCAATATAAGACTGAACAAACAAACAAACAAATAAATAAATAAATAAATAAATACATTTTCTCTCACAGAAAAGAAAAATATTCAACAATTATTTGACTTTGTATGTGAGGATCAACTACTCAAGCATTTCTGTTCTGGTTAATGATACTGTCCAGGTATTCCAAATTTTCAACCCAGCTCTTGTAGCAACCCAACCTCCATTCTAGCCGGGGGGGCAGGGGGCTGCCCCGGGGGTGCCAATTGCTTTAGACCCACTTGCTGTAGATACAGGTGATGCGGATGATGGGGCTGCTGGGCACGAATCTCCCACAGATAGTTTGCAGTGGGGTGACGCTTGGCCTGAGGCTTATTCGGATGAAGACGGTCAAGATGACCCAGATTCTGATAGTTATGAGAAACCAGGTGGATACGGTTCCCAGGAACGAATCTGGGAACCTGCGGGGGATGAGTTGATGGAAACAGAAAGGGAGGACGGTTCCCAGGAAGATAGCGACCCAGCTGCAGACTGGCCGGGAGGGTGTTTTGATGGCAGGAGAAGCATTGAGTCCCATCGCAAGGAATGGCGACGAAGCCTAGAGAGGCGTTGGGTTCCCAAAGGGGGGGGGGATTAAGTACACGTTCCCGGGAACAGTTCTTCAGTTGGTCGGCCACTTCTGATCTGAAGGGAGTGTAGCGCCGAGTTCCTGAAGCCATAGTCTGGCTGCCTTGCCAAGTACCTTGCTAAGAACTTTGCCACAGACCTTGTATTTTCATGGACTTTGCCTTGCTTTATTTCCACAGATTACTTTGCTTTTGAATTCCTTGCTTTTTGGCTTTTGATTCTTCACCTGTTTTCACTTTGGACTATTTGACAATTTCTCGATTGGACAATTACTTTTTCACCTGTTCTTTATTATTCAATAAATAGTTAATTGATTACTTTCTCTGTGTGTGTGCTTAAGGGGCCGGGCCAGGACCCAGCATTGTGACAGCTCTGTCTTCTCTGCGAACAAGGAAATACATATGTTTAACTAAGGGCCGGAGAGATAGCAAAGCGGTAGAACAGCTGTGCTTGCAATCCGAAGGTTGCATGTTCGATTCCCGAGCTGGCTTGGACACCCAGCTGTGAGCCCTGTCCACTGTTCACCCAGCAGTTCGAAAACAGCCCAGCTGTGGATAGATGAACTGGGAACTGCCTAAAGCGGGGGAGGATTCTTTTCAGCAAGGACTTTACAACGCCTGAATAAACAAAGATCGGCTGTCAGAAGGTGGAATGTGGAACAGAGGAACAGAGGCCCTCCGTCATGAGGATGAAGCAACAGCGCCCCCTTGTGACGTAATGACGCACCCTGTGACACAGCCAGAAAAAAATCTTCAAAAATGGTATGTGTTGTATTGTAACTGTATGTCTTTCGGCAGGGATTGTCTGCTGTACATGTGATGTAATCCGCTCTGAGTCCCCTTCAGGGTGAGAAGAGCGGAATATAAATAAAGTGTATTATTATATTATTATTATAAGTTGTAAATGGTGTTTGACTCACACAAAAAATAGAAAACTGTCCTTCTAGTATATCATGTATTTGTAGGCCTTCTATTGACATTTAGATGCTTTAGCAACGGACATAAGGAAGTAAACCCATTACTCGATGATAACAAAGATTTAATCTCAGGTGCTTCCTTACGTTTCCATGTGAACTTGTCATGCTCATCTTGATAGTATTGCATGCAAATAATTTTTTGCAATTACTAATGGTGATCATACTTACTTTTCTTATCCATGTTAGCGGTCAATAAGTACATGATATCTACTTACAATAAGTGAAAGTGGAGAGCATTCTTGCATCCTATCTAAAGGTGCCATTGAAATGTTGGGTACAACTGCTAGTCCCTGCCTCATTAACCACATGGATTCATATATTATATGCCACAGATGCTGAATCATATGGTGCCATATCTCTAGTTTTTACTTCCTTGTTTTGTTCTGAAGGCTATTAGGCAGGGGGCGAATGACAAAGCATAAAACAGTAGGACAACGAGGCTCATCTCCCTGCTTCTATATTTGGAGAGAGCAAGAATACACAGGGTCACTCTGTTCTCAACTGAATTGACAGTGTTCTCAACAAATACATGCTGTGTGATAGTTTCCCACATGCCTGCTTTGATGTAGATCAGGGGAGGAAATCAGAGAGTCTTCTAGATGCAGACTTTAGCATCCCTAGACAGCAGAACAAAGGCTGTTGAGAGGTGAAGTATAGTAACATTTATTCATTCATTTATTTATTTGGATTTGTCCGTCGCTACTCCCATCCAGCTCGGGGCGACTTACACAATAAAAACACAGTTAAAACACAGTTCCATCTCCGACAGGCTAGGCGACTGGCCCCCTACCTGTCCAGGGATGACCTGGCCACGGTGATCCAAGCGACGGCCATCTCGAGACTAGACTACTGTAACGCCCTCTACATGGGCCTTCCCCTGTCAACAATTCGGAAACTCAAGCTAGTGCAAAATGCTGCGGCTCGATTACTGGTGGGAGCACTGGTGAGAGAGCATATCACTCCCATCTTGCAGCATCTGCACTGGCTACCAATCGAGTACCGAATTGCCTTCAAGGTGTTGGTTTTGACCTTTAAGGCCTTGCATGGTCTGGGGCCAGTGTACCTGAGGGACCGCCTTACCCCGTATGTTCCCCCGAGATCACTGTGTTTGGAAGAGCGAAATCATTCCTGTCACCGCTCCTCAACCAGACAACGTGCCTTCTCGGTTGCAGCCCCAGCACTTTGGAACACACTGCCAGATGATGTTCGGGTCATCACAGAACTCATCCCATTCTGGAGGGCATGTAAAACCATCTTTATTTAGGCATGCCTTTAATTGAGGCCCGGATGCAAAACTGTTCACTGTCCACCAATCGTTGATGTCCCATGTATTATCTGTGACTTTATTACTTTTATGTAAATGTTGCGTTTTCGCAAATTTTAATCTGTATGTAAACCGCCCCGAGCCTGCTGGAAGGTCGAGGAAATAAATAAATAATAAATAAATAAAACGGGATATGTATAATACATTAAAATATCATAAAAATAATACAACAACCCAAAAAAAACGCATGGCAGCCGGCAACAAGGGCCTGCGGTTTCAACTGCCAGAGGGCCTGCAGTTTTAGAGGCCGAACACCTGTTCGAACAGCAAGGTCTTGCAGGCCTCCCAGAAAGCCAGCAAGCTAGGCAAAGCACGAACTTCTGGAGGGAGCGCGTTCCAAAGTGTTGGAGCGATAATACGGAAAGCTCTCCTCCGTGTTGAAGTCAAATGAAAGGTCTTGCAACTTGGGGTTACAAAGAGGTTATGTGACTCTGAATGCAGTGGTCTAGTGGGGTAATATGGGGTGAGGTGGTCCCTCAAGTACACTGGCCCCAGACCATTCAAGGCCTTAAAGGTCAGTACCAGCACTTTGAAGGTAATCCGGTACTCCACTGGGAGCCAGTGCAGTTCGCATACGATAGGAGTAATAAGCAGCATGTTGGAACGCCTGCCAGCAGCCGAGCTGCAGCATTTTGCACCAGGTTAAGTTTCCAGATCGCCGACAAAGGAAGGCCAATGTAGAGAGCGTTACAGTAGTCCAACCTTGAGATGACCGTAGCTTGGACCACTGTGGCTAGATCGTGGCGGGACAGGTAGGGGGCCAGCTTCCTCGCCTGGCAGAGATGAAAAAATGCTACTCTACTGACGGTGGAGATATTTATTTATTTATTTATTTATTTGTTTGGACTTTTATGCCGCCAACTCCACAAGGCTCGCAGCGGCTTACAAAAGCCAAGCAGCTACACAAAAATAACAAACAAGGGACAGTACAACAGTAGGCAGGGGGGAAACTTGGGGGAACAGGGTGGGAGTAGAAGGCGTCAGGGGAGGACCCAGCGAGTCAAGCGGGCCCTACTCTCCCGTCAAAGGGAGGGAGCAGAGGTGGTCTAAGGGTGATCCCACCAAGGAGGTCCGAACCGGCCCACCCCCTAATTTTTTTTGAATATTTTTTATTTGGTTTTACAGCATATAAAAACAAAGGATTGGGAGAAAAGGGTATGCGAGGGAAGGGGGTAGGGTGTAGAGGGGGAAGTGGTAGGGTTGGGAGAGAGGCAGAGCATAGAAGAATACACAACAAAAACATCTTCCAGTCGGTTCGGCGGAGAAAATGCCTAATTGACACTTGTGAGTCGAGTTTTTTGAAATCCTTCACCTGTTGGGGATATCATGCATGGTCTATCGCTTAACACATCTTCTTTTCTAAATACAGCCTTACTGGCTGCCAATCCACCATTTTCTTTTTACTTCTCTCGTATATCCTGCTATACAAATTGTCAGATTCCATTAGGTCATTTAGCCTATTCATCCAATCCTCTATCGGTGGAACCTCCTCCTTTTTCCACTGTTTGGCTAGAACTAGCCTAGCGGCTGCGGAAATAAAATAAAGTAGTTTGACCTTATTTGGATCAAACCCCTCTTCTATCAGATTTAATAAGTAGGTTTCGGGCTTAAAGTCAAATTTCTCCTTCAGTATTTTTTGAGAATGTTTATGGATAGCTTTCCAATATCTTTGGATTTTGGTACATGACCACCAACAGTGTATAAACGTCCCCACCTGGTTTTTACACTTCCAACATTTGTTGTTGGTATTTTTATAGTATGTTGCTATCTTCTGCGGGGTCATGTGCCATCTATAAAACATTTTGTACCAGTTTTCTGCTGGCACTGTGGATCCTAGGGTCTTAATAGTTCCCTTCCATACCCTCTCCCATTCATGCATTGATATTGTATGGCCAACATCTTGCGCCCATGCGATCATCACCTGTTTCACCGCTTCTGTTTCTGTCTCCATCTCCAGCAGTTTGTTATACAATATTTTTATATGATATTTCTTTTGTTTAAGCACACGCTCCCATGTATTTTCATCAGTGTTAAACTCTTTTTTGGAATCCATCCTAAAATAATCCTTTAGTTGTGCATATTGAAACCATGTGATTTCTACCCCTGAGTCCCTCAGGTTGTCCAAAGACTTCAATTCCCATTGCGCATTAATTTTCTTAATCAATGAATTATATGTATACCATCGAGACATGGGAATTTCTTTCTTATGTTGGGCCTCCAACGGCGAAATCCAGAGGGGGGTCTTTCTGTACAGTTTATCCTTATATTTATCCCATACCTTTAATAAGGCTGCCCTTATGTGGTGGTTGTTAAAAGATCTTTCTACTTTGGCTTTCCCATACCACAGGTATGAGTGCCAGCCTCTGTTGGTATTGAAACCCTCTAGATGCAATAGCCTTGTTTTCTTTAGAAGAGCCCAGTCTCTTACCCAGCTGAGGGCAGCGGCCTCATAGTATATCTGAAGGTTCGGAAGGGATAAGCCCCCCCTTTCCCTTTTGTCCGTAAGGATTCTATAGTTTATCCTGGGTCTCTTTCCTTCCCATATGACTTTTGAAATGTTCTTTTTCCAGGCCTTGAAATCATCTGTTGTTCTTAAAATGGGTATGGATTGAAATAAAACCATTCTGGGAAGTATGTCCATTTTTATAACTGCTATTCTGCCTAATAAGTTGAGATTTAGAAATCTCCAGCTCTCAAGCTTTTCTTAATCTGCTTCCAGGTGAGATCATAATTATTTTTTAATAATTGATTGTTCTTCATAGTGAGGTGTATACCCAGATATTGTACCTTCTTTGCAACTTGGATCTTTGTAATCTCCTGCAGCTTTTCTATCCTTTCTTTTCTCAAATTTTTCGTGAGTATTTTGGATTTGGAGTAGTTGATCTTCAGCCCCGCTACTTCTCCATAGGCTAGGATCTTATCTAGCCATTTCACTGTCCTCTCCACCGGCTCTTCGATGATGCAGACCACATCATCTGCAAAGGCCTGTAACTTATATTCTTCTTTTTGGAGTCTGAGGCCCTTTAGGTTGTTGTCCGCCCTTATATCTTCCAGCAGAACCTCCAAAATCATAATGAAAAGTAACGGAGATAGTGGGCAACCTTGTCTGGTTCCCTTCTGGATCCTTATTTGACTTGACGCGTTGCCATTAATTATAATATTTGCCCTCTGGTCTTGATATATTGCTTGTATGGCATTCGTAAATGCAAACCCCATATCTCCTATTGACCAGAGGTGTCTCCATCAACAGTTGAGAGTCGAGTGTGACCCCAAGACTCTTAACAGATGACGATGGACAGGGTTGGAAGCCAAACCTCTCCACTGCCCGGACGATCCAGCCACAGGATCTCCATCTTAGCTGGATGCACCTTCAACCTCGCAGCCATCCAGTAACGGCTTCAAGGCAGCGATGGAAATTATCGGGTACGGAATCGGGTCTGCCCTCCATCCCCAAAACGAGCTGGGTGTCATCCGCATATTGGTGACACTCCAGCCCAAAGCTACGTATCAGTTGACCAAGTGGTTGCATATAAATGTTAAACAACAGAGGGGAGAGGATTGCCCCCTGGGGCACCCCACAAAGTAGGGGGGCACCCCCGGAAACAACCTCACCCCTCCTCACTCGCTGTAGCCGGTTCCAGAGGAAGGACGGCAGCCATTTCAGGACTGTCCCCCTCACCCTGGCCCCGGCAAGGCGGTGGGTCAAAAGATCGTAATCGACAGTATCAAACGCTGCTGTGAGGTCCAATAACACAAGCAGCGCCGATCTCCCCTGATCGAGCTGGCAACGCAGCTTATCTGTGATGGCCACCAGAATGGTCTCCATCCCATGCCCTGAATGGAGGCCGGACTGGAAGGGGTCTAGCCATTTGGGGAATGCATGATGCCCACTTCATCTTGTATATTCAATTAGACTCTCAAAGGATGGAAAGTTACCTCTGTTGTGGAGGTTAGTTCTGGACCGTCCAGTTTCAATTCCTTAGCTATAAATTTTACTGTAATCTTCATGTGGTGATTGTAAAATAGGGTTAGAGGACGCATGCCCATCGCTTCAAGGTTCTTGGAGGAAATGTGGGATACAAATAAAATCTATCAATTACAAAATCCTCTGGTAATCCATGATTTCAAATTGTATCTCATTTCATGTCACTTGAAAAAAAAACATGGCTTGTCTGTAGAAAAAAGGAAACTCATATTTTACGGCTCGACTACAAGAATAGACAGGCGTGTTCTTGGCAGGCAGTGGCTACAATTATAGGAATGGCATTTAGCTTGAGCGATGATGAATTTGAAAGAAAAGATCACGAGAGCAGTTTAAATATACTTTCATATATCAGCAATATAGTGAAGACTCACTCGGGCTTAAGTAGCCTGAAATATGACCAAGAGATCACTATTTCTTGCATTCAAAGTGCCAAATTAAGAATAGAGGTTGACATGCTTTATGTTCCCACAATGTACTGAAATGTGATGACACCAATGCCTACTCATTGAATAAGGAGGTGACCAAACATGTTAGCTGGGAACTAGCAAAATCAACTTCCCCGTGGCATCATTGCCCATGTAAGATTTCCAAAATAAAATAAAGCTTTGTGAGGTAAATCCTGGTTGGGGGGGGGGGGGATCCAGCTATAGCCCTGCAATATCAGATATCTCATCCGCTGTGCAGTCTGGCACATCAGAGCCTGGAATTAAAATGTTGTAGTGAATTACTTTGGCAAATAGTTACTTTTTGCTGCAATCAGCTAAAATGCTTTCTGCTTCTAAAATGTATTCCATTGCTATATGATGTAATGAGTATTTTATGTGTTATTTGTTACTATGTGTGTTCTGTTTCAGATTGTGTCAACACAGGACAATTAACTGGATTCACCACTCCACACAATGTACAGCTAGGGTTGCAGCAGAATTACTGCATATATAGCCATCAATCTGGGTCAGTGGAATTTATTCTGGAGCTTCCTTGAAGCATTGGAGCGATCCTTCAGTTTAAGAGGTGTGATAGCTGGACCCAGCCCAATCCACTGCCCACCCTGATAACTAGGGTTGGTCTCTGCGGTTTAAAAATTATTTGAAATCGGATTAAATTCGTATAAAAAGTTAATTTAATTGTTTTTTGAACCATGTGCTCCAACCCGGAAGTATAATTTCTTTACCGAACTTGGGGGCCGCCATTTTTCTTAATTATTGTAATTAGATAGTATCTTCCCTCTCAGTTCTTCTAACGGGAATATTTATCTCCTCCAAAATAGCTTTTCAAGGTACTTACAGACATATCACGGCCCTTTGCCTGGTCGGAGGATAATTAAAGTAAAAGGTCTCCTGGAGGAAGTGAAGAAGCAAGGGGAACCATAGAGAAAAAACAGGGGCTCCTAAAGCGCCTTGGAGGACTGAAGACAAAATAGCACTTTAAACATCCAGAAAATTGGGGTAGATAGAAGGAAAGGAGGAGGAGGGAGTAACAAGACCACGGAATGAAGCAGGAAAAACTACAGAAGCAAGGGGAGCCATAGAGAAGAACCGGGGCTCCTAGAGCGTCTTGGAGGACTGAAGGGGAAAAAGCCTTTGCGCGCTTTTCCTCCAACCAAGCAGAAGGGCCGCACAGCACTGTGATACTCTGTAAGTCACCCTAAAAAGCAATTTTGGAGAAGGTTGATATATTCCTGTTACAAGAACCTCATACTGTATCTCTATCTTTTGATGTATTTTCATCAATATGCAGAAAGTGGGTGGTACCATTTCTATGTGTTATAAATCTTCAGCTCCAGTCAATTGCACTCCAGAAGTGAAGGCAAATGTTTCCCCCTTGATTTGCCTGTGATGTCAGCCCTGTTTCCTGCTGTGCGCATGCGCTGGAATAAGAACGAATAACGAATTTCGTTATTAATTACATATCAATTAAGAATTTTCTGGAATTTTTTTTGTAAGTATTTCTATTATTAATAATAAAAATCCCCCCATTGTATTTTAGAACCATTTTTTAATGGATCAACCAAGCCTACTTATAACAGACCCGCCTTTGTGCTACTGCCAGCAAGCATCTTTCTGCCAGAGTCTGACTAACAATGTCACATACCTGGTGATTTCATGTGGCTGCAGGGACCGCCAAAACATTCTGGTGACTCTCCCAGGTTACCACCTATGTATGAGGGGAAGGATAGCTATCTGACAGTCTGCACTGTCATGTAACCAACTGTTGTGCAGCTAGTAGATAACAAATACATTTCCATGCCTTCCTTTCTATTAAACTCTTCACACGGGCTGCCATGCATTGTGGTGAATATGATGACCACTCTTGTAGGGAACTTGTCACCCCACATCGTCCAGCTTACCTTTAAGCTGCTCTCACAAGAGGAAGAGTTGATTATGCAGCTTCCCCTCATTCCTTCTGGTGCAACACAGGGAGCCTCCTGTGTTTCCGCCATGGTGGCATGCACTGCTCCCCTGCTAGTTGACCCACCGAGCTCCACCGGAAGTTCCTTTGCATCATGAGATGAGAGCCAGCAGGTTTCGTGGGTAAACTAGGGCCGAACCAGTGTATGCCAATGAAGTAAGCCCCATTTGATAAGGTTGCAAATGAATGAGACTGTGGCCGATACCAAACAGATAAAATGTAAATCCACGTGACTTCATGAGTGTGCTGGTGCTGCCTTGCTGAGTTAGCTACTCCAACTAATAGCACAGACGGTGCACTTGACTTGGATGTGTTGTGAGCTGTCTTTAGAGGTGTCAGACCTTGCAGTATTCACTGGGGTCTGAATAAACTTATTTTGATATTTTTCTATACACTGCTTGGCTGTGGTATTCATCGGATACTTTCTCGGGCTCCGCCCACTGCCTCCCTGGGGGGGGCGGCGCGCACGGGGCGCCCGCAGGCCCGTCCACGTTGGGAGTTTCCTGCCAACGCGGGACAGGCATCCCTGCCTTCACAGTACATTTTGCCGGCCTTCCTTCCATTGACTTCCCGGCCCGACCTTCGACCTCAGAGGTGACGGCGTTCCAGCATCGGCGCTTGGGACCTCCCCCGCCCCCTGCTGCGCCATCTTCCCCTGCCTCCTCCCCCATCTTTCCCGGGGATCCCCCCCGTGACGGACACACGCACGGGGGCACGGCGCGACGTCATCGGGATTGCCCGCGTCCTACAGCTCCTCCCCCAGGTGATTCCTTGCCGGCTTCTCCTCGCTTCCGGGTAGCCCGTCGACGTCATCCACACAGGACGGACTGCCGGCTTGACTCTCTCCATCTTGGCTGCATCAGCAGATCGGCCCACGTCATCAGACGGCGCTTAGCATCACTGCGCATCCTCCAGCCGGCGGCGCGGCGGAGGCGCGGGGTTCCCCGCAGCCACCTACCGCTGCCTTCACCCCCTAGCTTGGGACACCTTCCATACCCACGGCCACGGACAGCAGGCCTATACCTACACTAGGACGGCGTGGAGGGAGGTTTGGGTTCATTTTGCATGGTATACAGCCTTATCATTATCACCAGTATTCTCTTGAGCTCACAGGTCGGGCGGGCCTGTTCATCCGTATATTCTTTTATGTTGCTATCATTGATTTGCATGTGATGCCATTGGGCATAGGAAGGTTTTCATTATCGGATACATTGTTGGGGATCCTGTCTCAATAGGGCATTGCCTTGCTGGACGCGCTTTGGCGCCCCCTGCGCTCTCTGGCCCTAGACCCAGTGGCGTGGGGGACTGAGCACATCAGTGGTCATACGGTTGTCATACATACCTCCATACCACTCCCATGCGGTTCGGTTTATGTTGATTTTGTTAAAGATTTTCAGTTTAGGTTCATAGTAGTGTTTCTGAGTCTTCTCCACAAGACCAGTCCCCCAGTGTGTAGTTAGTCTGTCTTTAGAGTTGTCAGACTGTCAGATGCTGATTCAGGCATGGGATTCTAAGCGATGGCATGGGGTAATAAGAACTGGGAAAGGACTACGAACTAGGTGTGCTATCGCTTCTGCACACATTCCCAAAGCTTTTTATGTAGTACATATGGGAAACACTCTGCTTGTATGAGAAAGTGAGTGTCTGGGGGAATATAAATAGAATAGCCCACTCATAACTACAGCAATCAAACATGGGGGAAGTAAGGTTTCCCTGTATTTTTCATTGATATGATAGCAATAGTAAAGGAAACCTGCTAGCAAAAAGTAATCCAGCATGTCACTTTGTAGACTGCAGTAATAATACCAAGTCATGATGTATTGGGCAATGAGAGCAATGAGTAACATAACTACATGCAGTCCCCAAGTTCACACAAGAAGGTTTGTTCTGTAGCCGAATTTGTATGTAAGTCAAAACCAGTACATTTTAAATTGTAACTACAGATATATATACACACACACAGAGTGAGAGATATAGACAGAGACAGAGACACAGAGACACACAGAGCTAGCATAGGAAAGGTTAACACACCTGTGACGTTTCTTTTGCTGCCTGTGCCCCTGTACAGAGAATTTCACCCCACTTTCTCTCCCTGTGATATCTGGATTTTGAAAAATTAGTTTTTTGTAAAAACAAAGATTGGTGAGAAAGCTTCAGTGGCGACACCTTTTTTTTCAAGAATGAATTTTGCTTCTGAGGGGTAGATTTCTCTCACTTCGTGTAACTTCAGCCCTGTTCTTAACTACGAGTTGTTTGTAACTTGAGGACTGTATATAGTTATTTTTCTAACTACTATGCACTAGCACCCGTAAGGTTCTAGCAATTTCTACATAAGCATTTCATGCAAGCAGTTTTATTCGTTCACTTTTTTTTAGCCTTAGCTTCTTCAAAGTAGCTGGCTATCTCATGCTGGCTTCTGCTTTTTGAGTTTTCTTTCTTTGTGATATAGATGTTACAGTGAAGCACCGCAGAGCATTCCATTGTTTACACTTTGTTCATTTTTTCCCTGAAAATTCCTGATAAAGGAGCAGAGATAAAAAAATTTGGTGACTGTTTTCAGCCTAGGATTGCCAACAGCAGACTTTCCAATGCAATGGTGGGTAGTTGGGTTTTTGTTTTAGTTTTATTTTTTGTGTTTTGAGATGGTTTTACATAACTGAAGAATGCTTCTACCCCCCCAATGCATGCTTGCTTCTAAGAAATGCGGAGATTTTTTCCAAGTTTATACTGAAGGGTTTCTAGTTTATACATCAAAACAAATTATTGAGTTTATATAACACAGGGCTGTCCAACTTCTACCGGCCCAGGGGCCTGAATTCCGGTCACTGATGACCTGGGGGGCCGTAGGGTCTGCCTCCGCCCCGGCTCCGCCCCGCCCCTGGCTCCACCCCGCCCCCGGCTCCGCCCCTCCCTGCCTACCTTTTCCAAACGCACAGGAATCAGGAGTACCCGGACGACGAGAGAGGCAACGACCGACTGAGTCGAAGAAGGTCCTAATCGTGTCTGTGGGCCTCAGCGATCCAGTAGTAGAGTAGCCAAAGAGTATTGCGAGAATACACAATCCACACGGGATTTCGCTGTCAACACCGGCGTGATCTCGCGTTGACAGAAAAATCCCGTGTGGATTGCGTATTCTCGCGATACTTGCTCCGGACCCGGAAGTAGGTTTTTTTAAAAAAAATATTATTTATTTTATTTTTCAATTTTTATTTTTTATTAAAAGCTTAGGGGGCCGGAGGGAAGGGGCTGGGGGCCGTATACGGCCCCCGGGCCGCCAGTTGGACAGCCCTGATATAACATATAAATTGTATGTGTGTGTGTGTGTCATGGAATTTTACATACAAGCATGAAGAGATAAATCATCTAGAAAACACACATCTGACTTACACACATATCTAGATATAGCTCTAGATAGACTTATATACATCTGTCATTACATAAAGCAATATTTTTGACATATGAGTTAAACATATTTTGACATATGAGTTAAAATTGTCTTGGTAGTTATTATGAATGTTTCCAGTAATACAAGGCCACAAACTTTGCAGCAACAAACTTTGCAGAGAGAGAGGGGGGGGGGGAGTCTCTGGACAGAGCTGAGAGTGAGCGGTCAGAGAGAGACAGTTGTCTTGAAAGCTGACTGGAAAAGTGCTGTGGGATAGCTGACAGGCAGTCAGTCACAGGCTTTGTGGGATCTCTAGGGCTTAGAGATCAACTCACTTCTCTGAGGAAGCCAGCTACAGGATAACTCTGGGGAAGAGAGTTAGTAGCTAGGGTGCTTCTAGAAAGACTGAGTGTTAGCTCAGGGAGTTACTACTTTAGCTAGTGGACAACTATTCACTACTAGTCAGCGGCATTAGAGTGAGGAAGGTTAGATAGACAAGTTTAGAACTGTCTAGTGTTGTAACTAAGATCTAAGAAAGTAATCTATAGTAACCAACACGCTCTAGTACATTTCTGTTAACCATTACGTTATTGTGCCTCACTTGAAAACCATTACGCACGGTGCCTTTCAAAAGCCTGTTAAGTTAATAAAAGTTTGCTTGTTAACTTTTAAGAAGAGCCTCCATCGTGCCTCTTTACACCAGAGTGTGCCAGTTCCCGCCTTCCCGCCGTCCAGGAAAGGGGGAAAGATTGTGCCTCAGATTCCTCTCCATTTGTGTTTTAAAAAGGAGCCTAGCGGAAATATTATTTTAAAAGAAAATCCTAAAGAGTAAACTTTAGGTTGGTGGCAGCGTTCAAAGTGATTAAAGCCTCTCAGTTTATTAGCCCAAGTCATCACACATGGCGATCCCCTTCTCTCTCTTCCCAGCTTCCTTGGGAGAGGCAAAAGGCCTGCCGGGAGGCTGCTGGATGTCTGCCTGCAAGGTAAGGGGCCATGTCATCGCCTTCCGTAAAGAGCCTGGGGGTCCATTTGGACTCCCAGCTGACCATGGAGGCCCAGGTCTCTGCGGTCAGCAAGATCGCTTTTTCATCTGCGACAGGCAAGGAGGCTGGCCCCCTATCTCTCCCGGAACGATCTGGCCACGGTGATCCAAGCCACAGTCATCTCAAGGCTGGATTACTGCAACGCGCTCTACGTTGGCCTTCCTCTGTCGGTGACCCGGAAGCTCAGGCTAGTGCAGAACACTGCCGCCCGGCTCCTGTCTGGCACGCCAGCTGGCGCCCACATAACACCTGTTTTGCAGGATCTGCACTGGCTGCCAATTGAGTACCGGATCACCTTCAAAGTGTTGGTCCTCACCTTTAAGGCCTTACACGGCCTGGGGCCAGCGTATTTGAGGGACCGTCTCACCCCATATTGCCCTCTGAGATCACTTCGGTCTGAGGACTCCAATCTCCTGGAGATACCTTCAGCTAAACTCGCAAGGCTGACTGCTACCCGCCGGAGGCGTTCTCTGTCATAGCACCTACGCTGTGGAACGCCCTCCCGGCCGGAACTCGGGCTATGAAGGACTTGCTCCCGTTTAGACGGGCCTGTAAAACATACCTGTTTAAGCAGGCCTTTGGTGAGTAAGTCCTGCCCATGCCCCGCCATCTATTCGTTCTTCTGAGGATGATGTGCTGTTCATTGTGTTAACTGTGTTATTAATTACTATACTGCTGTTGTTTTTAATTGTTTCTAACTGCTTATTGCCTGTATTTTACTGTGCCCTTCGGCTCCTGTAAGCCGCCGCGAGCCTCAGGGAGTCGGCGGCATAGAAGCCCGAATAATAAATAAATAAATAAATAAATAAATAAATAAATAAATGTCATCACTGGGAAGAACTGTGACATGGGAGGGAAGCAGAGGGGAGGGGGTGGCCACCTCACACCCCTGGGCTGCCTGAGCCCAGGAAGCAAGTTGTCAGGACGGTAGCAGCTGGTTGTGCTTAGAAACAGGCCCAGCTGTATTCACGGACCCTAACTTGAAGACAATCCAAATCCTGCTTCTGGTTTTGGCATTTCCCCTGAGTTAGTTTAACCTGGGAGAAAGCTACAGTATGTTAAGTGGCTCTGCCCCAAGTTAATGTAGATAATTCCTTTCCGCATTTATTTATTTTACTATATTTATATACAATATTTATCATCCCAGGGGGGAACTCAAGGTGGTTTACAACATATTAATGGCAAAAATACATGTAGAAAAAAATCATAATAACTAAACACTGACATATAACTATAAATTACAGTAATGTGCCAAGTGAAGCTTCTCACAAACAAGTGAGGTCTTTCTCAGGTCCCTACAATGAGCAGAGTACGTTTGTGAGTCCTTTGTTGCTTCCTGGTAATTATTGTTGTTCATTCGTTCAATCGTTTCTGACTCTTTGTGACCTCATAGACACCAGAGCGCCCTCTTGGCTGTCACCACCTGCAGTTCCTTCAAGGTCAAGCCAATCACTTCAAGGATACCATCCATCCATCTTTCCCTTGGTCGGCCCCTCTTCCTTTTTCCTTCCATTTTCCCCAGCATCATTGTCTTCTCTAAGCTTTCCTTTCTTCTCATGATGTGGCCAACGGACTTCATCTTTGCCTCTACTATCCTTCCGTCCCTCCAATGAGCAGTCGGGCATTATTTCCTGAAGTATGAACTGGTTGGATCTTCTCACGGTCCAAGGTACTCTCAGAACTTTCCTCCAACACCACAGTTCTACATTTATATTTACAGTTATACATTTCTAACAATACCACATTTGGGGCACCAGAGTGCAAAGGTTCCAATACCATATGTTTTCTGCATCTGGACTCGGACCCTGTGAGTTTCAAGATTTTAATCTCCACTCAGGCATGGAAGGCCATGTGGTGACCTTGTGCAAGTCACACTTTCTCAGCCCCAAAAGAACATAATGGTATAATCTAGCATATTCCCATTTAAAAACCTAGGATAGGATTGCTATGCCCCAATCCAGATTGAATAGAAAGAGCGTAATATACATACATGCATGCATACAGATAAATGACTACAATGGGATTACCACCAACGAAAATGTCTGAAGCCAAGCATTCACTCATATTGGTTTGCTGTGAGTTTTCTGAGCTTGTATGGCCATGTTCCAGAAGCATTAGACAGATTCATGGATACCAAGTGTATCGGTAGTTACTGAAAAGGACATTCAAGTGCCACCTCGGAGTTGGTTGAGGTAGGCAGGATTTCCCTGGGTTCTGGTTGTGGGGGGGGGAGCAGGTCAGGGTTTTGCCCTCCCTTCTGCTCGAGATCCCCGTCTACAACTGGTGGGCCGCTGTGTGATACAGAATGCTGGACTAGATGGGCTGAGGTCCGATTCAGCATGGCTCTTCTTATGTTCTTATGTTCATTATCACCTCTGAAACACAGCCACACAGCCCAGAAAACTCACAACAACCCCAGGCCCGGATTACCCATAAGGCCAACCAAGGCCTAGGGTGGCACATATGGGAGGCAGCAGATCCAGATTCCCCCCAAGTAAAAAAAATTCAAAAAAATAATTAAAAAATTAAGTGTGCATGCGCGCGGCCGCCCCCTTTGCTCGCTCCAAAGGCTCTGACCCCGCCCCCGCCCTGCCCCGCCCCCTCCTTGATGGCATGGTGGCTTTAGGAGGGAGGGAGGAGCCGCGGGGAGGCCCCGGGGGTGGGGCTTTCCTCCTGTTTGCCGGTGAGGGGGTGGGGCGGGGGTGGGGCAGAGCCAAGGGTGGGGCTGTACTCGCCGCTGGTGAGGGGGGGGGGCGGGGGGGGGCAGGGTGGAGCCGGGGGTGGGGCTTTCCTCTTCGTTGTCGGCAAGAGGGCGGGGCGGGGCAGAGCCGGGGGCGGCGGCAGATGGCCCTTTTGGCCTAGGGTGGCAATAGGGCCTGATCCGGGCCTGAACAACCCAGTGGTTCTGGCAAGGAAAGCCTTTAACAACAATCACTCATATTCTTTTACTTGTATTCAAACAGAGTGGGACAATGCCAGGGTGTTTTTGTTTAGGATAGCCTGGCTACTGAAGGGTAATTTTAAAATGTTACTTAATCCAACTCACACTCTGGTAATTCAAATGCTGACATAGAGAGTCTGGAAGTATGGCTATAAAATCCATTTGCAGACTAACATTTTACACGGCAGAACTTCTGAAGACTCTCTCTCCTTTTAAAAGGGGAAAAGATGGAGGGAAATAAAATCACATGCACATAAACCTAAATTTCAGCATAAAGAGCGTAATAGCTAACCTCAGTGTTGAGGATCTATATTTTCGGCTCTTTGTCCCACTGTTTTCTATTTCATCTTCTATTCTATGTTTTTAACTTCTAGCACATTTTTACTGCAATACCTCTGCTCTTTTTTAGTTAAGCCATACAGGTTTCCTATTCTCTCCTTGAACACCAAACCCGCGCTGCCTATCTGTGATGCCCTTTACTACTTTCCTTCTGCCATCCTGTCTCTCCCGTTTATTTCACGTCCCCAGCGACCTATTTGCTCTCTCATTTTATGAGTACTTCATGGCTTGAATCTCCTTTATATTGCTTTTTTTCAATTTGTTTTTAATTCTCCCTCTTCTAGTTTGCTGACATTATATTTCCAAATGTTCGATTTCTTGCTTTTTTATTTGACAATTTGGCTTGACTTGTATGTCAGCTATAACTTCATAATGCTCGCTATCACAGTGAGTCCCATATATATATCTTTGCATCCTAAGTGTGGTTTTCAAGTCGGCTTCCAGCAATTAAGCAGTCAACTTGATTGATTTGTTCCCCCAAAGCTTGATTTTCATGTCTCTTTTATGAATTCCTTTATGAGCAACATGAAAACTTTTATTACTAGTTGATGAGTTCCTGCAATGACTATCAGCCTACCTAGTTTATCATTACACATGGCACTGAAGTATTATCGTTGAACTGTATTGTGTTTGAGGGCGGGGGTGAGCTCCCTTAGGAAACTTGAGGTGATTTCCTGCCTTATTGTAATCTGTAATAATACTCATGTCAGTACTTTCAAGCAAGAGCCAATAGATTGCGTCATGGACGGGGGAAGCACAGAATTTACAGTGTGTCATGAGATTTTCCCCTTAGTTGTTTCGAACAATTCTTATGAGTGTCTTGAACATTCCTCATATTCAGCTAAGTGTCAGCTGCATAAGGTCTCTCTGACCTGTAGGCCTGCCTGGGTCAGGGTGAGTGCCCGACCTTAAGTGCAGCCTGCTGTCGACCTTTGCAGCTGTCACACCCCAGAGTTCCCCTGGCCCTCAGCAAGAGCAACGCCATGTTAAATCCCAAGTGTCAGAAAGGCCCAGCAGGCCTCAAAGACAGAAGCTGCTTAGCTCTGCAGTTCATGCTTCCTTCAAGGACAAAGCTGCTCGAGTTCCACCTCGAACCGATAAGCAGCCGGAGGAGAGCCGAGATGGGACGACTCCCTTTCACCCAGGTGCCAGAGCTAATTGGGCTTACATTCCGATCCCATGTGAAAGGCCTGAGAAAGACCAGATGGAGAACTGTTTTGGGAACCTGGTCCGACGTACGGTACATCGTAACTTCAAAGCCTTTGAGACCTATAAGAGTTGGGGCTGAGAGATATATGGCATCTCTCGTCAACTTTTGAAACCTTGCCTTCATGAACTTTGCCAGGGCTATTGAGCCTTCCTGTTATTGAACTCTATTTGCCAAGCTTTGTGCCAAGGATTCTTCCATGGATTAGCCTATTGTGGCATCAAGGCTTTCCTTGTTCCTGATTACTTTGTTCCTGTTTGCCAAAGGACTATTGCCTTGCTACCTTTCTTCTTTTGGACAATTTGCTGCTATCTGTTGCTGCTTGAAAGCATCAATCTATATATATAAAAGAAGAGTCATCATGGAACGACCGTCCCAAACAGAGAAACCTTACAACGCAGAGACACCAAAATTGCCAACAGAAATAGGCCTCAGACAAGGTAGGTTTGTAGCAAAGAAACTTTACCCCCCAAAACCTAAAAGGCCCCCAAAACAACGAGTAAAAAAACTACATTTCCCAGCATCCTCCGGGGCTGCCAACGACTCTCCCAGCCTCTACATTCTGACAACATGATTGGCTGCCAATAAGGGCGGATTTGCATAACTCCTGTACTGACCAGCCAACATGAACATTCCGACCCATAATAAACTGTCAGAGGAGGATAAGGCAAAGGGCTGAGGCACAAACACAAACACCCAATTCACTTCCCACAGAAAATTTACACCCCTACAAATCACAGACCACGCCCAAAATTGACAGTAAGGCTTCATTAACTTAATTTCCCTGACTAGGCCTCACTTAATGGAATGCTGATTACGCTCTGAATTGACAGTAAGACTTCATTAACTTGATTCTCCCGACTAGGCCTCAGCTCATTGGACATTGTGTATGGCCTGAATTGACAGTAAGGCTTCATTAACTTGCTGTTCCTGACTAGGCCTCAGCTCATGGGACATTGTGTATGGCCTGAATTTACAGTAACCTACCTTGGCACACAGAGCCCCTATGACCCACACTACATTCTACTACAGTTTGCAGGAGGGTGGACCATGGATTATGGGACTTGAAGTACCTCCATGGATAATGGGATTTGTAGTACTTCAAAACCCATCATTCCCCACAAACCACTGTGTCCAAGAACCAAGACCAATAAAGACCAAACTTGGCAAACAATGCACCCCATGACCCACACTCCATCCGACTGCAGATTAGAGGAGGACACACCATGGATAATGGGATTTCAAGTACCTCCACTCACTTCCAAAGTACCCCACCCACACTTGCATCAACCTCTACATCAACACAGCAGCCGGAAAGACAAAAAATATTGCATATCCACAAGCTATGCAGAACGCCAGCAACACCACACAACAACAACTCCACAGGACTCCAACATCCCACCCACCAGAACAACCCACAACAACACAGCCATGACCCCAACAACACCATAACTAACAACAACTCCAACCCTTACATACTCAGACTTCCTCGCATCTCCAAAATAGGGCACAGCAACGCGTGCCGGGCACAGCTAGTAGACTATAATCCTAGCCTCTTTACTATATCCATTTATTCTAAATAAAGCATTTAACCGTGGCCAGACTCAAGTGGTTTACTGAGGGGTCATTCAGGTCTAAGGTACAACAGCAGCCTGAAAGACAGTTTATCTGTCAAGTAGGAGATAAAGGTACCACATTAAGTGGGGAGGCGAATTTTGACTGATTTAAGAGGCCATACAAAACTCCAGGAATCGAAGGAATGCGGAAGAACAACACGGGAAGCTGGAAAACGCTGAGAGAGATGAGGAGTGCATCAGCTCCCCCTGGTGGCCAGAAGTTTGCCAGAAGTTTGCCTCTTTGTTCTTCTTTGTTCGTCTATGTTCATCAATATATATATATATATATATATATATATATATATATATATATATATATGTTGAACTGCAGGGATTGTCTGCAAAGTATATGTACAGTAATCCGCTCTGAATCCCCTTCGGGGTGAGAAGAGAGGAATATAAATGAAGTAAATAAAATAAATAAATAAATTTTGTTTTCCCACCCTGAATGGGAGTCACTTTGAAAATTCCCTCAACACATAGCGGCCATGAGGGAGCACGCATTAAATTTATTTATTCTTCTCAAAATCATTTTATCTGAAATCAGCTGGTAAGCTGGCTGGGATTTCTGGGAGTTGAAGTCCAAAGCTGCACTTCAAAAGTCCCTGCTGGATAAGTGGAACCTCCAAGTTTCATACTAAAATAAGCTAGACAACCTTGTGGTTGCATATTAATCTTTCAAACTTTATGCCCATTTTCCTTTTCAGCATGGGGTCCCTTACGGGAAACATGTCCACCGCAGATATAGCTCTCAAGCTGAGTTTTTGTCATAAGTATTTTATTTAATTTGATAAAAACTCTTGTATATTTATAGCAGTGTATAAATAAATCCCTTAGATTTTAATAGACAAGGCACTGAAAACGGTAAAGAGATATTTCTTCAATAAAAAGAAAATATTACTGTCATTTTTAATAACACACTATATTATTAATACATGAGGGAGACAAATTGGCTGGCGCTAGATCAGAGTTAAAGTGTGTATTACCCTGTCAAGGAAAAATGGCATTATAAGAAAATTTGTGATATATAGAGAAACTTATCTGTGTGGATAGCTGTTTTCAGGTTGGAGACGTATCACACATTACTGCATTACATGCAGTAGGCATCCGGATCTAAATTGGATAAACTTTTTCTCAGTTGTTCCTTGTGTTCTGTGAAAAGAACTGTTTAATAGCATATACTAAAACAGAGAATAACTTTCAGAATGGGGAGTTTAAAAAATATATGTAATTTTTGTGGGTAGGTTGCAACAATGTGTACAGTGATGACACACCCTGTGTTTTTTTGAAATCAGAAAGTTATGCCATAGTTACTTTGTTAAGCCAAGTTTAATTTGGCAACTATGTAAACTATGCAAGCTGACCCAATGAATAACTATTCATTGTTTACTACTTTTCATGTTGTATAACTCTGCAGATTACAGGGTGAGGAAAATGATTAGTACAAACCATTGAATTACCTTACTATATTTTACTAGTCTTATTTAAGAAAGAATATAAAATATTGTTGTTGTTTATTCATTCAGTTGCTTTTGACACTATATGACCTCATGGTCCATGAGGCCTTGTAAAGGATATTTTGGAGGATATATTCAGGGGCGGTCCTACCTATACGCGGGGTAAGCAGCTGCGTAGGGCGCCACCTGGGAGGGGCGCCGCTGCGCCGGCCCCGCCGCCGCCACTGCCCCACTGCCGCCCAGCCACCGCCCTGCCCGCACGGGCCGCGCCTCTGCATGCGCGGAGATTTTCGCGCATGCCCAGAAGCTCCAGGCGCTACAGCCCCTGTAGGAGTTTCTGCGCATGTGAATCTCTGCGCATGCGCACTGGCTCCTGAGTGCACCTCCAGCTTTGGAGCCAGTGCGCATGCGTGGAGATTCGCGCATGCACACTGGCTCCAAATCTGGAGACGCGCTCAGAAGCCAGTGCGCATGCGCGGAGATTCACGCATACACACTGGCTCCAGAGCATGACTCGCGCTCGGGAGCCACCGGGGGGGGGACCAACATAATATTCGCTTACCCCTCCCCCCCGGGGATAGGTAGGACCACCCCTGGATATATTTGAAACTCCACATGCAAGATAGTAACTAGCTGGAGGTGTTGGGATGAATTCCTTAACTATTGTCCCTTTTGTGCCATTTCTCTCTTTCTCTCTGCATAGAGTTGTTGTCTGGTGAGTCATATATAATGTCCTATACACTTTAGAACATTCATTGTCACAACACAGAAGACTTAAAGGGCCAGACCAAGTAGTGAGTCAAAACAAAGTTTATTCAAAAATGACGCAAGTAACTTAAAAATCAGACAAACTGTCTCAAAAGCACTTAAACTTCAGTGCAGTAGTTCAGTAAACTTAAAATAAAGATGAAACTGGTCAAAAACACACGCAGTAAATATAATCTGGATTAAATCTCCAGAAAACCCGGATTATCCCCCAAAATGCAAAAGAACGTAGTAGAAATACAGATGAAAGCAAACACGTTGATGTCATCAATGGGAAGGTGAAACAAAGAGTGAAGAGATGTCACGAAGTCTGAGGTTATCAATCCAGGAAGGCAGCAAGCGCATTGTCCAAAAACCATTCCGGCATCAGCGAGGGAGAAGCGGCGGTAGCAATTCCAATCCGGGTCAAATAAGAACATAAGAACATAAGAAGAGCCATGCTGAATCGGACCTCAGCCCATCTAGTCCAGCATTCTGTGTCACACAGTGGCCCACCAGTTGTACACGGGGATCTCGAGCAGAACAGGGCAAAACCCTGATCCCGACCCCCACAACCAGTACCCCAACAGTCAGTCCAGGTCAATCACAGGTACAGGCAGCAGCAGCTGCTAATGCACGGAGAGTGTAGCCCATAGAAAGACAAGCCGTGGAACCCAACCCATACTATACCCCAACCCACAAAGATAGCGTAGTGTCCAAACTCACATCCAAAAAGGTCCGCAGGCGCACAGGAAACAGGAACACAGCACTGCATATAAAGCAAGACAAGAGCACCCAGCAACACTTTGCCAACAGCAAAGAACTCCAAATCCCAGACCGCATTGTATCACAAGTCATCCTCATCAGAGCTTGAATGAGCCAACACCCTTTTGTTAGGTTTCTCAGCTGGAGCAGTAGCTCCACGTGTGTTTCTTTGCCTCCCTCTCCAGTCTCTCCATCTCCTGTCAAGACTTAACTCCCCCCAAGACGCAGCTTGATCCTCAGAACTCCAATTCCCATCTCCAGAGAAGCCCACAAATGTATCACTACTTGTAGGCTCAGCACACACATCGCGCATCTCCTGCACTTTAGTCCAATCCATTGTCAGAAACTGATGTCCGCAGCCCAGACTTGGGCCAGCGGGATCCGGATATCTGACACAGTGTTTACATTCCAGCTGGCACGATAATCTACTGGCCAGTACCCCGGCAGGAAACTTTGGCACGCTTCGGAAAGGGCGCAATTTCGTGATTTGAACTGAAGGGGGAAACCTATATAATCCGGGTCTGTCGGGGAGGGAGCACTTTCAGCTTTGGAGATGTTTGTGTCTCACAGTAAAGGGTGTAGTGGCTTACCAGAGGCGTTCTGTGTGGTCATTTGCGCTCCGCTGTGGTGAGCTGACATCCATATCACTAGACTCATCCTCAGAATCCCCATCCACACTCTCCATAGTTGGTTCCTCAGTGACAGACCCATCATCCCCAGAGAAACCCTCAAAAGAGTCTTCATCAGTTGGTTCCTCAAGTATTTGCCGGATCCTCTTCCTTTGTTGCTGTTGCAACCTAGACCTCGAGGATCCCTCAGTAAACCACCACGAAGCAGCCGTGATTAAATGCTTTATTTAGAATAGATAATAAGAAGGAAAAAGGATAAAAAATAGTCCACTGATGCTCCCAGCATCCAAGTATTGCAAGGCAATAGTCTTTAAACAGTTCAAAGATCCAATAAGGGAAGAAATAGTCTTGAAACCCCAATGGGCTAAAATCCGGGATAAGTCCTTGGCAAACGATGGCTTGGCTTGGTACTTGAGTATGGTGAAGTGGAGGCTCGGTGGTCTAGTCCTGAACTTGTTAGGGTTAGGGTTAGGGTTAGGGTTAGGGTCAGGGTCAGGGTTAGGGTTAGGGAGTTTGGCAATGAAAACTGAACACTGGTGCGAGATGCCAAGCACCAACGGGAACCAACTTAAATAGGCCCCCCCAGTGTTTTGGTCTTGGAGGCACTGACTTCAGCGTAATACTTTCCCAGGAACAGTTTGTGGACCTGGCTTTCCCATGACTCCCTCAGCAGGCAAAAATGTCAGCTCATTACCGTCTGCACCTGGAGGAATGGGGGATAACTGACTGACTGACTGACTGACTGACTTTATTATTTCTGAGTCGCCCTCCACGTGAGTGCTCCGGGCGACTTACACACAACAAATTCCACAATTAAAATAGGGTATTTAAAACTAGATTAAAATATTTGGTGGTTAAATGCAGGGGCCAGGCTCGGTCTTTGAGTTCCTGGTTCTGCATTAACCATGGGCTTTCCTAAATAGCCAGGTCTTCAGAGTGGTCAGGAACTGGGGCAGGTCGAGGGAGGCTCTCTGGTCCGGTGGCATCGAGTTCCAAAGAACGGGGGCCACAACGGAGAACGATCTCCATCTCGTGGTCTCCAGGTGGGCCTCTTTCAAGCCTGGTACGTGAAGAAGGTTCTTGTTTGCTGGCCGCGGGGTCCTTGAGCAAGCAGGCATCAACAGGCGGTCTTTTAGGTATGTTGGGCCCCGGCCCCGTAGGGCTTTGAAAGCCAAGATCAAGGTCTTGTGTAAGGCTCTATACTCAACGGGCAGCCAGTGCAGGCACTGCAGAGATGGTGTAATGTGGCATCTCATCGATGTTCCTGTGAGAAGCCTGGCGGTCGCATTCTCCACAATCTGGAGCCTGTGGGTTAGTGACCGGGGTAGACCTACATACAAAGCGTTACAGTAATCCAGCCTTGATGTAACCGTGGCATGGATTACTGTAGCTAGCGCTTCCGTCGGAAGATAGGGCGCCAATTGTCTCGCTTGGCGCAGGTGGAAGAAGGCCCTTTTGCTCGTGGAGGTAACCTGGGCCTCCATCGACAATTTGGAGTCCAGGATAACACCAAGGCTTTTTACTGAGGGGGACGGAATGAGCGGTTCCCCTTCAAAGGGGGGCAGCGAGAAAGGTGGTTCTGGGCGGCCCGGCCATAAGATCTCCGTCTTTGATGGATTTATTTTAAGTTTGTGGGCGCGGAGCCATTTTGTCACTGCTTTCCCAGCGCTTCTTATCAGTTTGGGAGGGAAGAAGGCTCCGTTTGGCCTTGACCGTTGGTTGATGTGGAGGCCTCTTCAAAGGTTCTCTCCCAGGCCTGGCTGGTAACTTGGATTTAACATGGCTTCTGTCTGGCTTGGCTATAGAGTCAGGCTGGGGCATGACAGTTGCTCATCATCTGCTCCCTGCCCCCGAGTAACCCGTTTCCCCCTTCTCACTTCTAGTTCACTACTTTCAGCATGACTCACAGGCTCAAATATACAACATTCATGGTTAGCATTTTGCCTCTTCCTCCCCTCTCCCCATTTTCTGCCTATTATTATTATTATTAAATTTTATGAGCAGCCTGCTGGCATTTGGTTTTTTTTTATTAAAAAAAATCTCTTGAAACTTGAATAGTATTGTATATTTGCAAAGAATATAAACGTGGCTGTCTTAGTAACAGAAACAATTGATTGAGTCTAGTCTCAAAGGACATATTTACATTTTATCAAGTCAACCCAAAATATAATGGAAAAAAGATAAACCTTAAGACAATTCTGGAAACAAAAACAGCAGGCTTGCAACTTGCGGTCATCCTTCAGTATTTTTTGAAACACAGATATCTGATTTAGTTCTGGTTCCGAAGCAGTCATCTGTTGCTGATTGTTCAATTGTCTTGTGTTTATTGAGCGAAACCTGCCTTCATTTGTCATTGTTCAGAGAGCTCGGAGAATGCTGGGACATTCTTGTAGGCCATCCATAACTTTCAGCTTATCCAAGGTAATACCTGTCAACAGTGGTTCTCCAAAATTAATTTATTGGTTTCGGCAGCTGCGAATGAGTTTCACCAGGGGACAACTATACCATCAGGAGAAAAGAAACCCTCGAGGATCCAGGTGGTACCGGTGGTTTTCAAATGTAAATATTGGAAGAGAAATGAAGAGGAGCTGCATAGACATTTCAGGGAGAAGGGAAAGAAGGAACATGCATATTACATAATATTTTTACTTCTGAAGCAAGAGATAATCTTTCCCATCCTATCAATTTCTGTCAAATTAATTTACATTACAGTTTGAAACTTTACTTCAATGTTTGCGGGAGAACAAGATTGTAGCAACGTTCTTTTAAAACTAATGTCACATAAAGTAATGCTGTTAGGTTTAAGAAACATTTACTATGTTGTTGTTGTTGTTTGCCTTTGTGATGAGGTGGTTATTTATGTGTTAATACATGTGCTGTATGTTAATCACATGTTTGTATATGTGTTTGGAAGGGACAGTCTTTGAAGGCTGCAGAGAGTAGGCAGTAGAATGTCCGCAACAGCAAGCCTCGGGCAGAAGCTGTTGCCATAGCTTTAGAATGTTCAGTTTGAATGTTGACAGTTGAACTGTCAGACCAGCTCTAAGACAGTTGGTGCTGAGAAGCTCAGAAAGAGCAGTTGTGATTGGACCAGCTCAAGGAGCTGAGAGGTGGATAGTTAATCCAGTCCAACTCAAGGAGTTGAGAGAGAGTCAGTTGGCCAGAAGCTGCAACCAGAGTCAGTAGGTTAGCAGTGCAGCTGAGAGAAGCTGGCAGCAACTAGGGAGAGTTGCTGAATATTCCTGAGGGAATTAGTTTATAGAGTGTTGAGTGTTATAGACCAGTGCTGTCCAACTTCTGCCGACCCAAGGGCCGGACTTCTGGTGAGTGATCACCTGGGGGCCGAGTGGCCATGCCCCGGGCACGCGACTCCGCCCCTCCCAAAGCATCACAATAACCTTGAAGCGGGTGATTTCTCCCACTTCCGAGGCTGTTGTGACGCTTGGGAGGGAAGGAGGAGCCACGGGAGCCTTCGCGGCTCCGCCCCCTGCCCAAAGCATCACAACAGCTGTTGTGACACTTTGGGGAGAGGGCGAGGCCGCGTGGAGGCTTCCACGGCTCTGCCCCTCGCCGCAGGAATGGATGGCTCGCGGGGGAAACGAGCACCCAGTTCTCGCTTCCCCCGCGAGCCATCCAGGCTTGCGGGAGGGGGCCCGGCTCTCATGTCCCTCTGACCTGGTCAGAGGGACACAAGAGCTGGGCGAAAAACTCTCCCGCAGGCCTCCCTGGAAGGCCTGCCCCCTGGCTCCCTCCCGCCCTTCCCGGCGCCGCCAGTGTCCCAATCGCCGCGGCGCCGGGGAAGGAGAAGGAGGGTGGGAGGATTCCTCCTCCTTCCTTAGCGCCATGGCGATCAGGACACCAGCGGCACCGGGAAGGAGAAGGAGGAAGGGAGGATTCCTCCTCCTCCCCTCCCTCCCCCCGCCGCTGCAAACCGGATCGCAGCGGCGGGGCGGAGAGAGGGACGGAGGGGGCAAGGCAAGGAGGAGGAGGGAGCTGCCTCCCTTCCTTCTCCCTGCCCTGCCTCCTCCTCCTCCCTCTCCTCACCGCCGCCGACGGAGGGGCGGTGCAGGGAGGAGGAGGCTCTCTTCTTCCTCCCTCCCTGCACCACCCTCTTCTTCCCTCTTCACCGGCGCCAATGCGATCTGGTTTGCATCGGCGCTGGCGAGAGAGTAAAGAAAAGGGCGGTGCAGGGAGGAGGAGCTGGCTCACTTCCTCCTCTCTGCCCCGCCTCCCCGGCCGCCTTAAAAAAAAAAATTTTTAAAAAAAATTAAAAATGGCGGCCGGGGGCATAGCGGGGGCCATGTCCAACAGTCTGGGGGCCGTGTACAGCCCCCGAGCCGCCAGTTGGACAGCCCTGTTATAGACAAGCAGTAAAGCTTGGGAAATAGGAATCGGAAGCCTAGTGGCTTAGTAACTCAAGCTTAGAGTTACTTTGTGTTGGAAACCAAGTGTTTTAAGTGTGTACCTCTTCGGAGCCTCTTTGAAACCACCTAAGCTGTGTGCCCATTTGTGTAAAACAAACTGTTTAGGTTTTGGTTCAAAACTCTCTCCGTGACGTCATTCAAATTACAAGTCTCCTCACCACTCTTTACAAGTCAATGGTCAAGCATAAATAAATGGTGGCAGCGAAATTCTTTACATTTCAACAGTGAAAATCCTTGTTACACCGCAAAGATCGACGCTAGCTTTAGGCAGCGTTTCGATTCTTCACAGCCTTCAAGTCGTTTCTAACTTTTGGTGGTGGAGCCTCTGATTCTATGATTCTATGAACCACACACTTGGCAGAATTTCTTCCTCAAAAACTGAGAAAGTGTAACTTGTTCAAATCACTTTATGGCAGGGCTGCGCAGGAAGTCGATCGCGATCGACCAGTCGATCCCGGGACTGAAGAAGGTCGATCCCAGCTGGATGGGGCACTTCTCAGATGGGGCGGAGCCAGGCCGCACCAAGTCCCGCCCCTCGCCCGGCTTCGGCACTCCCAGCAGCTTCTCCAGGCTTGAGGAGGGCAGTGCCAAGCCAGCCTTGTGCTAGCTATGCCACCACTGGCTTGGCACTGCCATCCTCAAGCCTGGAGAAGTTGCTGGTAGAGTGTAAGCCAGAGGGGAGGGGTCCGCCCCCCTGTGGCTTCCACTCTACCAGCAGCTTCTCCAGGCTTGAGGATGGCAGTGCCACGCCAGCCGTGTGCTAGCTATGCCACCACTGGCTTGGCACTGCCATCCTCAAGCCTGAGAAGTTGCTGGTAGAGTGTAAGCCAGAGGGGAGGGCCTGCCCCCTGTGGCTTCCACTCTACCAGCAGCTTCTCCAGGCTTGAGGATGGCAATGCCAAGCCAGCCTTGTGCTAGCTATGCCACCACTGGCTTGGCACTGCCATCCTCAAGCCTGGAGAAGCTGCTGGTAGGGTGTGCCAGAGGGGAGGGCTCCGCCCCCTGTGGCTTCCACTCTACCAGCAGCTTCTCCAGGCTTGAGGAGGGCAGTGCCAAGCCAGCCTTCAGCTAGCTATGCCACCACTGGCGTGGCCTTGCCATCTTCAAGCCTGGAGAAGTTGCTGGTAGAGTGTAAGCCAGAGGGGAGGGCTCCGCCCCCCTGTGGCTTCCACTCTACCAGCAGCTTCTCCAGGCTTGAGGATGGCAGGGCCAAGCCAGCCTTATGCTAGCTATGCCACCACTGGCTTGGCCCTGCCCTCCTCAAGCCTGGAGAAGCTGCTGGGAGCTCCAAAGCCAGAGGGGAGGGGGCGGGGCTTGGCTCAGCCTGGCTCCGCCCCCTGTGGCTTCCACTCTACCAGCAGCTTCTCCAGGCTTGAGGATGGCAGTGCCAAGCCAGCCTTGTGCTAGCTATGTCACCACTGGCTTGGCATTGCCATCCTCAAGCCTGGAGAAGTTGCTGGTAGAGTGTAAGCCAGAGGGGAGGGCTCCGCCCCCCCTGTGGCTTCCACTCTACCAGCAGCTTCTCCAGGCTTGAGGATGGCAGGGCCAAGCCAGCCTTATGCTATCTATGACACCACTGGCTTGGCCCTGCCCTCCTCAATGCTGGAGAAGCTGCTGGGAGCCCAAATCCAGAGGGGAGGGGGCGGGGCTTGGCTCAGCCTGGCTCCACCCCCCTGTGGCTTCCACTCTACCAGCAGCTTCTCCAGGCTTGAGGATGGCAGGGCCAAGCCAGCCTTATGCTAGCTATGCCACCACTGGCTTGGCCCTGCCCCCCTCAAGCCTGGAGAAGCTGCTGGGAGCTCCAAAGCCAGTGGGGTGGGGGTGGGGCTTGGCTCATCCTGGCTCCACCCCCTCTGGCTTCCGCTTTACCAGCAGCTTCTCCACGCTTGAGGATGGCAGGGCCAAGCCAGCCTTATGCTAGCTATGCCACCACTGGCTTGGCCCTGCCCTCCTCAAGCCTGGAGAAGCTGCTGGGAGCTCCAAAGCCCGAGGGGAGGGGGCGGGGCTTGGCTCAGCCTGGCTCCACCCCTCTGGCTTTCGCCAGCAGCTTCTCCAGGCTTGAGGATGGCAGGGCCAAGCCAGCCTTATGCTAGCTATGCCACCACTGGCTTGGCCCTGCCCTCCTCAATGCTGGAGAAGCTGCTGGGAGCTCCAAAGCCAGAGGGGAGGGGGTGGGGCTTGGCGCGGCCTGGCTCCGCCTCCCTCTGGCTTCCTCTATACTCTTCTTCATGATATAAAATTTCACTTCTCCTATCCTCTCAATTTTTTAATTTCTGAGCAAGAATTCAAGATTTTCTGAGCAGTGAACACATCCCCCACATCCAAATCCCTTTAGTGCCAACTGAGTGGGCACCATAAAACGGGGAAGTGCCAATTACTGTTTTTGTGTTTGAAAAGCAGTGCCACAAAGTTTGGGGAGATTGGAATGGAAAGACAGTGCAATTCCCATGAGAACCTCTAGGAACATGAAAAACTATGTTTAATCAATGGGAGAAAATGGGGTGAGGAGTTGAGAGGAAGCTCCATGGAGATCAGGAGCTTCAAAATGGATATGTCCCAATGAGCAATGTGCATTTGCAATTTTTAGTATAGAAAGATAGATAGACAGACAGATAGACAATAAACAGATAGCTGTATGCAAGTTGATACTCAAGGCAGAATTTCAAACTGTTCCATAGAGGATGAAAAATTGGAGTTGTCTAAAGGAGGACTGTCCAACTGGCGGCCCGGGGGCCGTATAAGGCCCCCCAGCCCCTTCCCTGCTGCCCCCTAAGCTTTTTAATAAAAATAAATAAATAAAATAATAATATTTTAAAAAATTACCCACTTCCGGGTTCCGGAGCAAGTATCGCGAGACTACGCCTGCGTTGAGAGTGAAATCCCGTGTGGCTTCCATAGTCTCACGATACTCCTGTTGCCGAAATCTCGGCTACTTAATCCCTGCGGCACACGCAGACGCGATTTGGACCTTCTCGGCTGCTGCCTCGGTTGGTCATTGCCTCTGCTTGTGGTCCGGCTACTCCTGGATCCTGCGCGTTTGGGAAGGTAGGCTAACCTTTATGTTATTATTATGTAATTGTGTATGGATGCCCCTTATGTATTCCCACCCTGCATTTCCCCTTAGTAAAAGATTATATTTGATTGTATGGATGCCTCTTATGAATTGTAAGTAAATTGGAGCCGGGGGAGGGGTGGGGGAGGGGTGGGGCAAAGCCAGGGGCGGGGCGGGGGCGGAGCTAGGGCGGGGGCAGAGCCGGGGGTGGGGGCAGACCCTTCGGCTCCCCAGGTCATCAGTGACCGGAATTCAGGCCCCTGGGCCGGTAGAAGGTGGACAGCCCTGGTCTAAAGAAACCAGAGTGAATGTCTAAAAACAACATCCAAGCTAAAATGTTGAAGGGATGTGCACAAGAAATAGAACAAAGGAACATCACTAAAAAGAAATTGAAACGAAGAATCTGCGCATGTAGCAAGAATGTGAGAAAAGCTAAAGTTCAGTAAATTAGTAAATTAGGCAACCACTGCACAGTTAATGCAGGCATTATAGGAGTCTTATCTTCTTGGCTTTTCTTCACAATCGAAGATTCAGCAAGGTCTCATCCCACGCTTTCTACAAGTGCGTTGATTATTCAGACGTTGGATGTGTCCTTTGAGCCTGTGCAATGGACTCTTCGACTGGAGCGCAGCATGCACAGAACTGGCCGCACCCTTTAAACCAAAGGTTCGTCTGCCGGGGCTGAGCAAGCTTAGGACGGTGGCAGAGAGGTCCTCAGGTCGTAGGTTTGGTTCGAGTTTCCTTCTCTTAGATCAGGGTTTCCCCACCAGTGTGCTGGGGCACACTAGTGTGCCGTGAGCGATCATCAGGTGTGCTGTGGGAAAATGGAACCTCGGGGGGGGGGGGGGAGTCTAGTGTGTTGAAGTATAAAAACCCTAAGAAACCTACCTCGATAAAGGCACAAAATTACAACCACCCCCCTCCCCACCCGTTGTCTACTTGGTCTCTCCCTCTCCATGCATTGGGAAGGCCCACCTCCCTTTCCCCAAGCGGAGACCTCCTCTTGCCTCCTGGGGGTTCTGTGTGGGAAGTTTGGCCCAGTTCTATCATTGGTGGGGTTCAGAATGCTCTTTGATTGTAGGCGAACTATAAATCCCAGCAACTACAACTCTCAAATGTCAAGGTCTATTTCCCCTGAACTCCATCTGCGTTCATATTTGGGCATATTGAGTATTCATGCCAAGTTTGGCCCTGATCCAACATTGTTTGAGTCCACAGTGCTCTCTGGATATAAGTGAACTACAACTCCCAAACTCAAGGTCAATGCCCACCAAACTCTTATGGCATTTTCTCTTGGTTATGGGAGTTCTGTGTGGGAAGTTTGTGTCTTTCTGCCATTCCTGCCAGGATATCTATGTTGTGTTCATCGAAACAGGCCCAGGTTTCACACTGAGTGTATAAATACATTTGAAAACATATTAACTATAGGTATTACTGTGTTAGTGTGTCATTTTGTGTCATTTTGGTTGGTGGTGTGCCCCAGGACTTTGCAAATGTAAAAAATGTGCCGCGGCTCAAAAAAGGTTGAAAAACACTGCAGTAAAACACAATATAAAACCGCAGAAACATTCAACATTAAAATACATTAAAATACAATTACATTAAGCATCATATGCATTCAATTAAGTTAAAACAGTGTTCCGTCCATAAAAAGCATTGAGCCCTGTTCATCAACTTTCCATTAAAATCCAGTCAAAAATGCTGCCTTGTGCTAGTGTGCAAACGCCTGGTCCCATAGCCAGGATTTTACCTTTTTTCCTGAATGCCAGGAGGGATGAGGTGGATCGTACATCGATAGGGAGCGCATTCCACAGACGGGGAGCCACCACCGAGAAGGCCCTCTCCCTCGTCCCCACCAACCGCGTTTGAGAAGTCGGCGGGAGCGAGAGCAGGGCCTCCCCGGATGATCTTAGATTACGAGGTGGGACGTAGCGGCAGATGCGTTCAGACAAGTAAGCTGGGCCAGAACCGTATAGAGCTTTAAAGGTCAAAACCAGCACTTTGAATTGAGCTGGGAAGTGGACAGGCAGCCAGTGGAGCCGACACAACAGGGGGTGGTATGCTCCCTGTATGTAGCTCCCGTTAGTAGTCTGGCTGCCGCCCGTTGGACTAATTGCAGTTTCCGAACTGTCTTCAAAGGCAGCCCCACGTAGAGTGCGTTGCAGTAATCTATTCGGGATGTGACCAGAGCGTGGACGACCGTAGCCAGATCAGACTTCCCAAGGTATGGGCGCAGCTGGTGCATGAGTCTTAACTGTGCAAAAGCTCCCCTGGCCACCGCCGAGACCTGGGGTTCCAGGCTCAGCAATGAGTCCAGGATCACTCCCAGGCTGCGAACCTGCGTTTTAACTCTGCTTTTAATGTTTTTAATGCTGTGAGTTGCCCCGAACCGGACGGGAGTGGCGACGGATAAGTCCAAACAAACAAACAAATAAATATACCAGAATGAATAATTATAATGGCTTTAACCCTAGTGCAGCAGAAAATGCACATCCATCTACAACAGGGGTGCCCACACTTTTTCAGCATGCGAGCTACTTATAATAAAACCAAGTCAGAAAGATCTACCTACCTCCACAAGACTGGAGAGGGGAGGGGGCGGGGTTTGGCACGGCCTGGCTCCACCCCCCTCTGGCTTCGGCACTCCCAGCAGCTGCTCCAGCCTTGAGGAGAGCAAGGCCAAGCCAGCCTTGTGCTAGTTATGCCACCACTGGCACTGCCACCCTCAAGCCTGGAAAAGCTGCTGGTAGAGTGGAAGCTCAGGGCACACTAGTGTGCCGCAGCACACTGGTTGGGAAACACTGTTTTGCTGTATGGGCATCGAATTGTGCCTTTTTGTAAGCCGCTCTGAGTCCCCCCTCCCTGGGGGGTTGAGAAGAGCGGGGTAAAATGCCGGAAATAAATAAATAAATAAATAAAACAGCACATACATCAGAATGAAATAGTCAAGGATTTGCATGCCTAATAGTTACATCCAGTCTGTATATGGACCTGAGGTGTGTTATCTTGCCTGCGTTCACAGAGGGACCAGGAAAAAGGTATGAGGAAGAAAATACAATTGTGTCCTGAGGATTATAAAATCAACTGTGCTTACTCATAAACATCACTCACTCCAGAAGCCAGATTTCCTTCAAGCCAGTAATCTTGATGAGAAGCCGAAACGCCACATTCTGCCCGTCTTTTTCATTCCACCTGAAAGCGCCTGAGAAGGAAAGCTTCAGCTACCCACAGAGACAGGTTGTGCCCAGAGGCTGAGTGTCTGCATGAAGAGCAGAGGCAGAGGTCGGGCTGATCCGCCAGCTGCTCGCTCCTTTCAAGCCATTCACGACGTGAAGCCTTGAGTGTGAACCGTGCCAGTACCTACAAAGGAGAAGATCTCGCCCAGTGCTGAGGACATCATCTCCACAAAAGCACATCTTGGAAATCGCATGCGGGAAGCCCACGTTCGGTGCACTGAGACTTAAAGAAAAGTCATTCAGTCTTTGGCAGGCGAGTCCCGAGCACCTTCCAGGTTTGTTAAAAAGAATTGTGCCGTTATGTTTGTGTCTGCTAAGGCAGTCTTCCCGTGCCATGCGCCCTTGCCAAAACGAGCAATACGGAGCTCTGAAACTGGAAGAGCTGCAGCCATGGAACTTAAGAAAATCCATGAGAGGTCAACCTCTGGCAGAGTCTCCACAAAGAGGAGCCCAGAAAGCGGAAATCTGTGGGGTGTGCTGTTTGCGGATAAGAACCAAAATGCATCTTGGCCTCCTTTGTATCGTAGATTATGCTTATCCCTTGGTCACCTGGATTGTGCTGCTGGCTGCTCTGAAATTAAACAGATAAAAAGTAGCAAAACTGCTCTGACAACTATTACTCCCCATGCACACACACACACACACACACACATGTAATAAGAAATTCAATGTGCATATTTGATAAAGATGAATTTAATATGACGTGTGGGAATGAACATAAGAATGGAAGGAAGTGTGGCTGGAGGTAATAATTTTGGAAGCCCCAGTATAATATTAAGGCCTTATTTATTTATTTATTTATTTATTTATTTCATTCATTCATTCATTCATTTATTTATTTTTCAGATTTACTAGTCCAACAATCAATCAATCTAAAAACAGTGGGATGTTGGGTGAGGGGGGGAGGGTCCCTCAGCGGCAGTTTCCTTGGCGACGCTTCCTTCCCCTCCTCCGCGCCCCCTCCCCCTTGTTGTGCTGCCTTCCCCCGCATGCAGGGCGCAACGTGGCTTCCTTTGCGCCTGCCCCTGCGGCTTGTTTTCCCTTCAGGGAGGGAGGGAGCTCTTTGGGCCTCCTCCCCCCGCCTCTGGGAAAGGAGGCCCCATCAAGCCCTGCGACGGCATTGAGGTGGGTTTTTTTTGGTGTGTCCCAATTTGAGTGTAGACTCAAATAACTCAAGGGTATTAGGAAACATTTCCCCAAATCCACCAGTGTTCCCATTTGGGAATATTGAGTATTCATGCCAAGTTTGGTCCAGATCCATCATTATTTGAGTCCACAGTGCTCTCTGGATGGAGGTGAACTACAACTCCACAACTCAAGGTCAAGTGTAAGTAAATTGGAGCCGGGGAGGGGGTGGAGCCATGGGCGGAGGCAGACCCTTTGGCCCCCCAGGTGATCAGTGACCGGAATTACGGCCCTTGGGCCCGTAGAAGTTGGACAGCCCTGTACTAGACCGCCCTTTCCCAAGGCTCGGGGCAGTTTCCAAATACAATAAAATTACACAAACAGCCTAAAAACATCATAAAAACATTCCTAAAAACAATCACATATGTCGTAAAACATCACATAGATCAGAATACGACCGATCTACAGACAGAGGCGGCATGGTTAGGTGGTGAGGTTTGATGTTCAGGTGCTAGTCGCCAAATGCTTGCCGAAATAGCCAAGTCTTGCAGGCCCTGCGAAAGGCCATCAGGTCCTGCAGGGCCTGGGTCTCGGCCGGCAAAGAGTTGCACAAGGTCGGTGCAGCCACCGAGAACACTCTCTGTCGGGCGCTGGCCAACCTATAAGACTTCACACCTGGGACTTCAAGAAGATTACAACCCCCTGAGCGCAGTGATCTTCTGGGCATATATGGGTAAGCCGCTCCCTCAAGTACACTGGCCCCAAACCATGTAAGGCCTTGAAAGTTAAGACTAATACTATGAAGGAGATCCAAAATTCAATAGGTAGCCAGTGCAGTTCGCGCAGCAGAGGTGTCATGTGAGCTGTTCTAGGGGCTCCCGGCAGGAGGCGGGCTGCCGGGAAGTGTGATCAAAACCTGCTCATGAGAATTGGTAAGAACTATAACAATGGTTCTTTCAAGTTAAGGAAATGTTTGCAACATTCCTTATGTTAAGAAGGAAGTCAACACAAGCCTTGTGTTTGTTAACACCAATCAAGAAGAGTCCACATCTGGCCAGGAAACGGGGATGGATCCAGGATGGAAGACGTCTATCATTCATTGACAACTTTGGGACGACATCAGCAGAATATTCCTATAAAAGACTCAGTCTAATAATGCTCAAAGTGTGACAGACCTGAGGAGTCTGGTTCACCTGCTATGCTCTGCTCCATGGGAAGGAGAGAGATAGTGTACCTATGGAGAGTGGCAGATTTGCACGGGAGCAGTCTGGTCACTTTGGGGCTTCTTTCTCAAGGGAAGAGGAAGGAGTGCGCTTTTGGAGCCTTAGATTTTGTGCAGGGAGCCAGGTTCTGCTGTATGGAAAACACAAATCTGGTTTTTGGCTGTTGCACCTGAGACCTGAAGGACCCCTCAGTAAACCACTTGAGACCGGCCACGGTTAAATGCTTTATTTAGAATAAATGGATAGAGTAAAGAAAATAGAAATATTGTCCTTTGATGCTTCCAAGCACCAGGTATTGCAAAGCAATAGTCCGAAAGTAATCAGGAACAAAAGGTGAAGGCTTGATGCCCCAATGGGCTAATCCACAAGTAAGTCTTGGCACAAGGTTTGGCAAACGGAGTTCAATGGCTGGAAGGCTTAACAGCCCAGGCAAAGTTCATGAAGGCTTGAATCCAACGTTGACGAGAGATACTACACATCTCTCAGTCCCAACTCTTATAGGTCTCAAAGGCTTTGATAGTTGCAACGCACCGGTGCGTCGGAACTAGTTCTCACAACAGTTTCCCAGCTGGTCTCCCTCAAGCCTCCTCCATCAGAATGGTATGCAAGCCCAATTTGCACTGGCACCTGGGCAAACGGGAGTTGACCCGTCCCGGCTTTTCCCCGGCTGCTTATCAGCTCGGGATGGAACCAGGCTGACTTTGTCCTTCAATGGGGAATGAACTGGAGGCCCCTGCAGAAGCTGCTTTTCTGGCCTAGCTGGAGATTCAGAAACAACATGGCTTTGGTTTGGTTTGGCTAAGGAATCGGCTTGGGGGCCAGGCTGGGGTGTGACATTGGCACTGTTCTTAGAGAAAGGATGCATTTTGGCATTTTGAAGTTATGGTGTTATGGAAGTTTTGGGAACTGTGTGTTGGCAGGCTGCAGGAAAGCAGGGTCCGGCCTAACAGGTGCTTCTCCAAGGAGGGAGAAAAGGATATGGTAATATTTGAATGCCTGAGGACGGATGCATGTACTTGTGTGCGAATGTTGAGTGAAAATGTAACTCCCCTGTGTTTTTTTAGTTAATAAATATAATTGTAAATCCAATGTAGTTGCATAGAATCTGTATGTCTATATGTCCAATGTCATTCTTTGTCTAAATGTCTTTCTTTATTATTATTATTATTATTATTGAAGATATTTTTAATACAATAAAATAAAGTTGTGCACAGTTAGATATAGATATGGAAGTGAGGATAAAGCTTGGGGATCGGGTATGGGAATCGGGGTGTGTTGGGGGAAGGGGGTTAAAGAGTAGAAGAGAAAAGACATAGAGTGAGATGAAGACGTCTCCCAGTTCGGATATCCGGGTACTTCACTTCCCTTGATCCTTCCATTTTTAAAAATCTTTTTGCCGCCATTCTGGTTCCTGCAGCGTGGCCTTAACATGTTGTTTTTAATGAATTAAAATATTGTTTAACTGGTTGCCAGTCTGTTCTGGTTTTTAGGTTATGATCATTTACTCTGCTGTTCAGCATGTCTATTTCCATTAGTTCACACACCTTAATTATCCACTCTTCAGGTGATGGGACACTTCGGTCTTCCAGTTTTTCGCCAACACTATTCTGGCTGCCGCCGCTATAAAATGCATTAGTTTATCTTTGTTCTTGTCCAGTCCTTCTTCCATTTAATTAAGTAAATAATATTCTGGTTTTAACTCCAGATTGTCCTCCAATATTTTCTGTACATGAATATGGATGGATTTCCAAAATTTTTGAATTTTCCCGCACTTCCACCAGCAGTGAAAAAATGTCCCAATTTCTTTTTTACATTTCCAACATTTATTGTTGGTGTTTTTATAAAATTTGGCTAGTTTCTGCGGTGTCAGATGCCACCGGTAAAGCATCTTATACCAATTTTCTGCTGCATTGGTTGTACCTAAAAATTTAATATTTTTTTCCCAAACTGATTCCCATTCTTGTAGTAGTATCGAATGCCCAAGGTCTTGAGCCCATTCAATCATTACTTGCTTTATTAGCTCCATCTCTGTATCCCATTCGAGTAATTTGTTGTACAATATCTTTATATGTTTCCTTTCTTGTTTTAGAACACTTTCCCAACATGTTTCTTCCGTGCTGAAATCTTTTTTACAGCCCATTTTAAAATAATCCTTTATCTGTATGTGTTGAAACCATGATATATCCACTCCTGTCCTTCTTAGATCTTCTTAGATCTGCTGACTATGGAGGCCCAGGTCTCCGCGGCCAGCAGGGCGTCATTTTTCCACCTACGACAGGCTAGGCGACTGGCACCCTACCTTTCCAGGGGCGACCTTGCCACGGTGATCCAAGCAACGGTCATCTCGAGATTAGACTACTGTAACGCCCTCTACGTCGGCCTTCCCTTGGCGACAATTCGGAAACTCAAGCTGGTGCAGAATGCCGCTGCTCGCTTGCTGGTGGGAACGCCGGTAAGGGAGCACATTACACCCATCCTCCGGCAGCTGCACTGGCTACCTATTGAGTACCGAATTGCCTTCAAGGTGCTGGTATTAACCTTCAAGGCTCTACACGGCCTAGGGCCTGCGTACCTGAGGGACCGCCTTGCCCCATACATTCCCCCGAGATCACTACGCTCAGAGGAGGCTAATCTGCTCCTGATTCCATCGGCCCGCGCCTGTCACTTGTCTGCAACCAGGCAAATGGCTTTCTCTGTGGCGGCTCCGGTACTCTGGAACTCTCTTCCAGACGATGCCCAAGCCGCCACGGAGCTCATCCCGTTTCGCAGGGCCTGCAAGACCGCCTTGTTTAGACTGGCTTTTGGCTAGGCGAACAAATCGAACGTACTCATCTGTGTAAACAGCACCCTGGTTCGGGGAATGCGATAACATGTGACATAACTAATCTCGGGACCTATGATGTTGTTGTTTTTATCTTTGTTTTATTGTACGGCGACATGGAGGCAACATGCCAGCCGAATTTTATGCTGTTATCCGCCCCGAGCCTGCAGGGAGAAGCGGAATACAAGATGGAATAAATAAATAAATAAATAAAGATTTCAAAGTCCATTTTTTATCTTTTTTTTCTAGAAGTACTTTATATGTGTACCACTTAGACATTGGCAATTCTTTTTTATGTTGGGCTTCTAGGGAAGAAACCCACATCGGGGTTTTTGAGTAAAATCTCGTTTTGTACTTTCCCCAAACCTAAGTGTCTTTCTGTAATCTGACATGCCCTCTCACACTGGAAATTACAATAAAAAGAACTTATGCTTCAAAGTTATTGAGAAGACATTCATGACACACACACAAAACCCAGAGTTATATAACTTAAAAGAGCAACCACCATGATTTCCACTGACAGGTCCCACATAGCAGGCAATGGTAACCTTGAGTCAAAGATGAAAACATATTTCAACTGTATAACCCTGGCGTGAGAGTTGGTAATATATCTTCAAGACAAATAACAGTTTTGTTCACGAGAATTAATGAATTCCTGATGTAAAAAAGAAACAGCCGGAAAACAAGCTGAATGAGCACGGAGGAGCCATAAACCACATTTGCAAGAATGGGACAACCAAAATCCAGAGCGAAGATAAAAAATGCAAAAAACGTCTAATGGAAATCTAAATCAAGGCATCTCAGTTTACTCAATAAAAACTATCAGAAAAAAATGATATTCCAGTTTCAAAATGGATTGGTACTACATTGTAACCATCTTAGCTGTATACTTTTGATAGGTAGCTAATAGACATGAGAAAAAAGTTATGAAAATCAAAAGAATTCGTAAGTGATTCGTATGTAATGGGACTTTCAAGTTTTTACGGATCGCAAGGCCAATCCCGGAAGTGGACTTTCTTTTTCGAACCCCCTGGGCCCAAAATTTCATTAGAATTCTAAATATTTCGGAAGGCTCCCTATTACCCCCTCCAAAATCCAAAATCCAAAATCCCAGACATTACTCACAGTCAGATGGGGCCTTTCCATGCTCGAGGCCTACTTTAACTGAAAGGCCTTGCCTCCAGGAAGAGAAAAACCAGCCAGAACCATAGAGAGATCGAAACCGGAAGTCCTAGAGTAGCTGGAGGACTCAGGAAAAAAACGCTTTAAACTGCAGGGAAAGGAGCCTGGATAGGAGGGCAGGCGAGAAGGACATGAGGCAGGCTGAAACAATGGGAGAAGGGGTTGAAAACAGCCCGGAGAGGAGCAGGAAAAGTGCAGATTCAAGGAAAAGCCATAGAGTTCAAACCTCCTAGAGATCTATGGCAAAATGAATGGGGAGAAAGCTGCAGTGAAAAGAGCTCTGGAGAAGGTAGGCAACTATTTTATAATTAATAAATAATACAATAATATTTACCCTTCTAATTTCCTGGAAGAAGGGCACATGGCATTTAATTCTAATAAAAATAATAAATAATATAATAATATTTACCCCTTCTAATTTCCTGGAAGAAGGGCCCAGGGCATTTAATTCTAATAAAAATAATAATAAATATAATAATATTTACCCCTTCTAATTTCCTGGAAGAAGGGCCCAGGGCATTTAATTCTAATAATAATAATAATAAATATAATAATATTTACCCCTTCTAATTTCCTGGAAGAAGGGCCCTGGGCATTATTTAATTCTAATAATAATAATAAATATATTAATAATATTTACCCCTTCTAATTTCCTGGAAGAAGGGCCCTACTTGTTATTGATGGCACTGGGATCAATGTAAATGTGAGTAGATCAATAGGTACTGCTCTGGTGGGAAATAACAGCAATCCATGCAGTCATGCCAAGCCATATGACTTTAAGGTGTCTAAGAGCAACAACAGCTCTCAAAATCAATGGGAGACACACAGCGAAGTAATAATAATACTAAAATAATTATAGAAACAACTTGGGCCTGACATAATTATAATAATATGTTTGCTTGTTCTTGAGGGCACTAGAGTGCTTGTGGCCTTACATAATTGATAACAGACATGGATTGAAATACTGTAAAATTGACAGGGCTCTAACTACAAACCTAAGAGCATGTTCTAGTTTACCAAGAGCACGTTCCTCATACCCTCCAGGTCACTATCACCCTTACTACATTCTTACTATTAGAATTTATTATTTAATTCTAATAAATGCTCTGGAGAAGCAAGCCTTGACTATTTTATTTAATAATAATAATACTAATAATAATAATATATTAATGGTTTTTATCTCCTGCAAGGAAACCAAGGGAAATGTTGCCCCTTGATTTGCCTGTGCTTAAAACAGTGTCAGTCCAGTTTCCCTGCTTTTCAGACTTTAGAACCAATTTAGAATTCCGTTAGTAGTTACGTTACATTTTAGAACTTTTTGGAAATTTTTTTGTAAGTCTTTCTCCCCCATTTGATTTTAGAATCACGATTTTTGGGTTCTAATCCATTCCTAGTAGCTAACTACTGTACACACAAAGCATTCCTCTATTCCCCTCAAACAGAACTAAAGTTTGACTATGGCCCCTTCTGCACTGCCACAGTATCAAGATTATCAAAGCGGATAATCCACGTTTTTTCCCATATACTCCAGTTCAAAGCAGATAATCTGGATTTAATATGGCAGTGTAGAAGGGGCCATATCATAACAAATATTTGTATTCCTTCATTAGTCTTACCTGTATTTCTAAATATTCAACAACAGCTTAAAATTACTGAAATACTAGAAATTTGGATACAAAAGATGACTAAGAAGTTGTCTGGGGAGCAGTTGGAAAAACATGTGATGACAACTAGTTGAAAATGTTCAGGGAGAGAGAGGGTTGAAGTTATGAGGTTGGACAAACCGTTTGAGGAGAGCAATAGACAATGATGGCATTGAAATAGTTGTTTTTTTTTAAAAAAAAATTGTGACCCAGAACGAGACTGCTATCAAGAAATGAGAAAAAAGACTTGCAAGTGAATGGAGAGCCATTGTCAGCTCCTGGTAGGGTCCTCGAACAAACCATGCTCACACAGGTTCTTCCAAGGATATGTAGTTTATTCACTCCTAACTCACAGCCAGCAAAGACAGAACTGAGGATTTCCCGTTCAGGCTTTCCTCTAAATCCCCCTCAGTTCCCCCTCCTTCTTCCGTTTGTCTCTTGCTGTTGCAACCTAGACCTGGAGGATCCCTCAGTAAACCACCACGAAGCAGCCGTGATTAAATGCTTTATTTAGAATAGGTAGAAAAAGGAAAGAGATAAATCTATAGTCCACTGATGCTCCCACCATCCAAGTATTGCAAGGCAATAGTTCTAATAGAGTTCAAAGATCCACTAACTGAAGCAATAGTCTTGAACCCCAATGGGCTAAAATCCAGGGTAAATCCTTGGTAAACGATAGCTTGGCTGAATACTTGAGTCTGTGACGGGGAGGCTCTGCGGCCTGGTCCTGAACTTGAGTTCCGTGGAGCTTGGCAAGGAAAGCTTAACGTTGGGATGAGATCCCGAGCGCCAACGGGAACCAACTTAAATAGGTCCCCCATTGTTTTGGCCTCGGAGGCGTTGACTTCGGCGCAACTCTTTCTCAGGAACAGTTTGTGGGCCTGACTTCCCAAGCCTCCCGAGGAAGGCAAATATGTCAGCTCGTTAGCGGCTGCACCTGGAGAAGAGGGGGGGAAGCGAGGCTTTGCCTTCCCAGCGCTCCTTATCAGTTTGGGAAGAAAGAAGGCTGCGTCTGGCCTTGACTGCTGGCTGACTTGGAGGCCTCTGCAGAGGTTTTCTCTCAAATCTGGCTGGCGCCTGGGATTTAACATGGCTTCTATCTGGCTGGGCTATGGAGTCAGGCTGGGGCGTGACACTTTCAACCTGCAATTCACATTCCGATGTTCTGGCCTTCCAGTAGTCCTCCAGCCAGATGGCTCCGTATCAGATGCCAGTTGTAGCCAGATAGTGTGATTATTTAACTGTTCTTGGGTGCAACTTGCAGCCATGAAGAAACTAGACAAAATCCTGAAGTGTACAGATTTATCATTAAATAATATTCCTCGTGCCGTTGTATTTACAACTTCTATTTGTTGTTGTAAAAACTGGACAGTGAAGAAAACTGACTGGAAGAGAATGAATGCTTTTGAAACGCAGAGATGAAGAAGAAGAAGAGCTCTATGGAGAACGTGGACTGCTAAAACGATAAATTAATGGGCCCCAGAGAAATCAAGCCTGAACTTTCCCCTAACTGAGATTATTATCGTTTGGACGTAACTTAAGAAGACATGACTTATTAGAAAATTCATGGTGGTAATGCTAAGTAAGGTGGATGGCAGTAGGAAATGAGTAGAACAGCATCCCAGAGGGATAGGCTCCATCTAGGAAACTATAAGCCTGCAAGACTTGAGCAGGGCTGTTGTAGTAAGGCGATTTCAAGATATCTCATGCATCGGATTGCAAAGACCCATCTCCAGAAACCGCTAGAAGAGAAAGATGCTACTTGGTTCCTTCACACAGCTTTCATCCAATAATAGTTGGATGATGAGAACTGGATGAACAGAAAAGGGTGGGCTTCCTTTTTCACTCTCTTCTCAGTAGGAGTATCCAGTAGGTCTGGTTGATTTAAAAAATGGTTCAAAACTTGCTTCGGCTGTTGGGGGTGCTGGTGATTCGATTTTGGACTGGTTTCTGAAATTTTCTTTGAAAAATCTTCAAAATCAACGAATTTCGTAAGTTCTGGAAGTCCTTCCTTAATGGCCTCCACCCCTCCTTGCCACCTTGGAACTAACACGTGTTAGCTGTAACCCGTGTTAGTTCTCAGCTAGCAAGAAGGAGGGGGAGCATCACCTCCACCCCTCCTAGCCAGCTGGGAACCAATGTGAGGCAAAGATAACCCGCGTTAGTTCCCAGCTGGCCAGGAAGGGGGGGGGGGACATCTGTGACGTGGGAGGGAACAAAAGTGCTTTCAAGCCGGGTTTTACAGGGCTTCTGGCTGAGGTCCTTCTCGTGGGAGAGAGGGGCCTTGGCCAGAAGCCCTGTCAAACCCAGCTTGAAAGTGCTTTTGTTCCCTCCTGTCATGCCCCATAGTCCAGCAAGACCAAAGCCATGTTAATTCTAAGACATAAGCTAGGCCTAGGAGCCAACCTCTGTATGAACCTCTGTGTCAACCAGTGGTCAAGGGCAAGCACAGCCTTTCCTCTTCCCAGGCCGATAAGAAGAGCTGGTACGGCAAAGCCTGGTTGCCTCCCCAGCAGCTCCCAGGTGCAGCTACTAATGAGCAGACATTCCTTCCCTTCTCGGAGGGCAAGGGAGGGCCAGGCCCACAGAATATCCATGGGAAGCAGTTACGACGCAGTGTGCGTCTTCAAGGAAGAAACCAAGGAAAACCTATTTAATAGGCATGGTTTCGAACCCAAAAATGGCGATTCTAAAATCAAATGGGGGGGGGGGATTTTTTTTATTAGCAAAAGAAAGACTTACAAAAAATTTCCAAAAATTTCTAAAATGTAACTTAATTACTAACAAAATTCGTTAGTAGTTCATATGCCAGAGCATGCGCATTCCAGATGGTTTTGGCCTACAACTCCCAGAAATCCTAACAGCTGGTAAATTGGCTGGGATTTCTGGGAGTTGTAGGCCAAAAACTTGAATAAACCACACTGAATTCTAGATGGGACTCTCCAAATAGGAAGGAGGGAGGGAGGGGGTATTCTATTCCTGGAAGCAGCAAAAAAAGGAGGAGCCCCCCTCGCTCTCGCTGCCTCTCTCACCCTGATCCTGAGGAGCGAGGGCCCAAGTTGCCCAGGCTGAGATGAAAAGGACGAGGCATGAGGCTGTGAGGAATGGTGGGAGTTGAAGTCCAAAACACCTCCCGGGAGGGCTGAATTTGGCCCCCTGCGATGGGGCAAGGCAGAGCAACGGGGAAGAGAAGGGAGGGGGAGAAGCCAGCAGGAAAGAGGAGGGGGCAGAGAAGCATCTGAGAGAGTGCAGGGAGAGAGAGGAGGAGAAGCGCGCGCGCGTGTGTGTGAGAAGTTGGCCCCTGCGATGGGGCAATGCAGAGCAACGGGGAAGAGAAGGGAGGGGGGGAGAAGTGTGGAGGACTACACTTTCCAGAATGCATTGCCTAGCAGCAGCGTCACTTCCAGTTCCCCATAGAAATGCGGGAAAAAGAAGAAGCTGAGTGAAGGCGGGAAGGAAATGAGGGGGAGAAGACAGGGAGAAGTGAGTAATAATTAAGAATTAATTACGATCATAACGCAAATTGTTGGCCTCAAGGACCGTAAAAGAAAGTCTACTTCCTGGTTAGCTGCCGTGATGCGTATAAACTAGAAAGTCCCATTACATACGAATCACTTACGATTTCTTTTGATTTTCATAACTTTTTTCTCATGCCTACTATTTAAGCTGCTTCTCGTTGGCTCTCGGTATCTCTCGCCAACGTTGAGCTTCCTTGCCAAGCACCACAAACTCCAGCCTGGGCCGGTGGGCCTTCAAGTCCTCGTACTCAAGTATTTGCCAAGCCTTTGTTGCCAGAGACTTATCCAGGAATTAGCCCATTGGGGCATCAAGACTATTTCTTTACTCATTGACCCTTGTGGTTACTCTTTGGACTATTGCATTGCAATACTGGATGCTGAGCGCATCACTGGACTATATTTTTATCTCTTTACTTCTTTTCACTTATTCTAAATAAAGCATTTAACCACAGCTGGTCTAAAGTGGTTTACTGAGGGATTCTTCAGGTCTACGGTGCAACACCTCCCGTGTTACGGGAGGGAAGAGAAGTGCTTTCAAGCCGGGTTTTACAGGGCTTCTGGCTGAGGTCCTCCTCGCGGGAGAGAGGAGCCTTGGCCAGAAGCCCTGTCAAAATGCTTTCCTTCCGTCCCGCATCCCAGAGAAGGACAAAACTCATTACGGCGCCTTTACGACAATGGTGCCCGAGGCTTCAGAACTATGACATCACTTCTGGGTTGCTTGCCGTGCATCGATAATGTTTCTGAAGTAATTTTATAACGAACTACAAATGAAATTCATTGACATTGCGACAAACCTAACCTGGCCTAGTACCCAACTTCCTAATTTGTTCCTACAAGAGATGAATAGAAAATGAACAATGTATGAGCTGAGAGAAGTTATTATTTTCATTTATGCATTCTTGTCACTGAAATATTGTTTGTTTCTGCCATTTCATATTTTCACCCATTCCTCCCTCACAGGAACCGTTCTTGCGACTGACAAGAGGCATTGCATTGGCTTGCCTGGTAAAGGGACATCAATTGATACACTCCGAGACTGGAAAGTGTTAAGTGCTCTGAGAAGAAAAGGATGCCCAAGAAACACAAAGCAATGGGGAAATTGGGGGCTCTTGCCTTATAAACAGAGAAAGCATGAGATTCGGCATTCGGATGCCTTCAAGACATCAACCAATGTGATGGGAATCCAAAGGCATGCTAGATATCCAGAGCAATGTGTAGCAACAATGAATGAGAAACAAGCAAACAAAATGAAGAAAACAGGAATGCAAGAAACACAAAGAGGTTGGAAGGAACAAGAGAAGAAACAAATGGAGCTGCAAGAACATGTAGAAAAATTAATCAGTGGTTCCTTTGATGTATGGTATGAAGACTTTTCCTCTACGGGGATCTTTGTCTTTACTATCCTGGCTTATTCTTGGTCTTGCAGCTCTTCTGATGCCTGCAGTGGAGTGTCCATTGGCCCGTAGAGCCCAATTTAGGTGGTCCCGTTCACCTTAGAGGAGGTGGGGTTCACAGATCATTTTTGCACAGTCTGCCGGAGCTTTAATTGTGCTTCTATTTCGACCTTAGTGACGGTTGAAGTCTTTGTGTAGATATCTATCAGTGTTCATAGGTTTTCTGTAAACGGTGTGGCTCAATTGTTGATTTGGTTTGCAGATGACTAAGTCATCTAGAAATTGTAGTTTTCCTTCGTTTTCTTTTTCCATAGTAAATTGGTATATACAGTATTTGTATATTTTAAATTATATGCTGATGCTTTGAGTCTCCTGCAGGAGAGATATGGCGGGTTATAAATAAATAAATAAAATAATAATAATAGATATAAGTCCATCGAGTGCCATGGGACTTACTCAAAGGTTTCATCTTTATAAGAATCTTTTGGAAATTTATTGACTTTATTTATTTGCTTTATTTATATTCCGCTCTTTTCACCCTGAAGGGGACTCAGCGGATTACAGTACACGTACTTACAGGCAATCCCTGCAGTTCAACATATGACATATAAACATGTGGCATTTATCACAGTACAGTTGTCATGCCCCAGCCTGATCCCATAGCTAAGCAAGACCGAAGCTATGTTAAATCCCAGTTCGCCACCGAGTCTAAAAGAAACCTTTGCAGAGGCCTCCGAGTCAGCCAGCGGTCAAGGCTAGAAGCAGCCCCTCTCCTTCCCAAGCTGATAAGAGGCGCTGGGAAGGCAAAGCTTCGCCTTCCCCTGTATCGCAAGGTGTAGCCGTTCATGAGTTGACATACTTGCCTTCCTTGAAGGGCTTGAGAATGTCACCCCCACCAACTGTCCATGGGAAAGAGTTACGACGCAGTCTCAGAGATCAACACCATTTAGGTCGGTGCTAGGCATCTCACACCAACGTTTAGCTTCCTTGCCAAGCACCACAGAAACTTGGCTCCAAGGACCAGGCCGCTGTGCCTCCACGTTACTCGTGTTATTGGATCTCACGGCAGCGTTTGATACCGTCGATTACCAACTTTTGATACACCGCCTGGCGGTGGCGGGAGTGAGGGGACAGCCCTCAACTGGCTGTCCTCCTTCCTCCAACGTCGCCAGCAGCGAGTGAAGTCCCGCTGAACTGCGGGGTGCCTCAGGGGGCTATCCTCTCCCCGCTGTTATTTAACATCTATATGCGACCACTCGCCCAATTGGTGCGGAGTTTCGGGCTGGAGTGTCATCAGTACGCTGATGATACCCAGCTCATTCTGCGTTGGACGGGGCAGTCTCTGTACCCGATAATTTCCATCTTTGCCTTGAAGCCGTTACTGGATGGCTGCGAGCCAGTAAGTTGAAGGTGAACCCGCGAAGACGGAGATCTTGTGGCTGGGCCGCCCGAGGGGGTAGCAACCCAGCTGCCAACATTCGATGGTGTGGCCTTCGCCCTCAGCCATCGGTAAAAAGTCTAGGGGTCGGCTGGACGCCCATCTGTCCATGGAGGAGCAGATTGGCTGCACCTGCAGGACAGCATTCTACCACCTACGGTTGGCTAAGCGTCTGGCTCCCTACCTCTCCCAATGCGACCTGGCTACGGTGATCCAAGCCACGGTCATCTCGAGGCTCGATTACTGTAATGCTCCACTTCTCGCGAGCTGCACTGGCTCGATTGAATTCGGGTCCTCTTCAAGGTGTTAGTCCCCTCACTTTTAAGGCCATCTATGGTTTGGGGCCAGTGTACTTGAGGAGCGACTTACCCCTTATGTGCCTGCGAGATCACCGCTCCGAGGAGCACAACCTCCTTGAGGTGCCTTCCCTCGGAACTTGCAGACTAGCCACTACACGGCGGAGGGCATTTCGGTAGCCGCCCAAGTCTCTGAACGGCCTCCCGGAGATCCACGCCATCCGCTCTCTTTTGCCCTTCGCAAGGCCTTGAAGACTTGGTTCTTTAAAAGGCGTTCGGTCCTTGACCCAACCACATTGCCCGCCATGCCGCCTATGCCTCCCCCAGATTTTATCTCGTCCCCCAGCCTTTGCCGAGGCTAGTGCTTTTAATAGGTTTTAACTGTCTTGATGTGTAATGTTTTTAACTGTTTAACTGCTTAATTGTTTATTACTCACGGTGCTTTTGCTTCTTTGTAAACCGCTCTGAGCTCCGGAGTGAGCAGTATACTAAATCGAAGTTAATAAATAAATAAATAAATAAGTCTTCAGTCAAGCCCTCGTTTGCCAAGAACTTATTCTGGATTTAAGCCCATTGGGTTTCCAAGCTTATTTCTTCATTTATTGGACCTTTGAACTCTTTTGGAACTATTGCTTTGCAATACTCAGATGCTGGGAGCATCAGTGGACTATATTTTATCTCTCTCCTCCTTTCTACCTATTCTAAATAAAGCATTTAATCACAGCTGGTGGTTTACTGAGGATCCCCAGGCCCAGGTTGCAACAACAGTATATACATTTTGACATATTACACATATAGACATATTACATATAGATGAACAGAGGCAAACTTTCTGGCCACCAGGGGGAGCTGACACATCCCTCATCTCAGTGTTTCCCCCCCCCCCAGCATCCCTTTGTTGTTCCTTCCACATTCCTCAGCGATTCCTGGGTCCTTTTTTAATGGCCCCATAAATCAGTCAACGTTTTGCCTCCCACTTTAATGTGGTACCTTTATCTCCTACTTGACAAACATAACTGTCTTTCGGGCTGCAAAGGTCGGCAGCAGGCTACACTTAAGGTCGAGAACCCACCTCGACCCGGGCAGGCCTCGAACTCATGACCTACTGGAGGCTGCATACAGAGAGATCGTATGCAGCTGACACTTAGCTAGCTGTGCCACAATTAGTTTTCAGCTCTTTGTGGACAGTCAGAGAAAGAAATGATGAAGTGCAGGCCAAAGGTACATCACGAGGCTTTGGCTGCCTGACATATGTCTCCCTTTGCGGTATCCCTTCCTTATCAGTACAATGATGTAGTCTCAATACTGCCCAAGTGGGGCTTACACATATTCATATAAAACGATGCTTTTTTGCATAGTGGATTAGCATCATTTCAGGATTATGAGCTTCCCAAATAAATAAATAAATAACTGTTCCAATTAAATGCTTCAATGGTTTTATTGAAAATACATTGTTGTACAAATCAACTGCTTTTGGAGAAGCATTAAGTACCCTTTCAAAATTCCTGTGGAAAAGTGCTTTGAAGGTTTCTTTGTAATTAGAATGGTTGAGACTAAAAATGTGTTTATTACACTCCTTTGAATAAATGTTTCATATTTCACTACAGGTGGTCTTGCGGATGACTCAATGGATTTCTTAACACTAAACAAAATAATTTGTAAGTGCTGTTGCTGTTGTTGCTCACGCTATTCCTCTACAGAAGAGGGATTTCATTTATGTAGAATTTAAAGAACCTCTTGGTTTTCTTTCGCAGTGGGCTTGGCAGCCTTATTAAGAATAAAACAAACAAATAAACCAAAAGCAGTTCCCTTTTAACAGTTAATGGTGTATGGAAGTGTATAGACATTGCTGTTCAACTGGTCTGGGTACGTCTGTACGCTTTTAATAAGATGTTTATATTTGAATAAGTTTATTCCATTGCATTTTCTTTTCAAGCATCCTGAGAAATATTCAACAAAAATATAGTAAGACAACCAATACAATCATAGAACTATGCAGCTGCAACTTTGCATTGATAAATGCCGAGAGTGCCCCTTGCTGGACCACAATGTGGGCTGGAAGAAGCACTTTCAACTCCGGTTCCAGCCTGCACGATGTATCTATTAGGGTTGGTCTCTGCGGTATAAAAATTATTTGAAATCGGATTAAATTCGTATAAAAAGTTAATTTTGTTGTTTTTTCAACCATGTGCTCCAACCCGGAAGTATAATTTCTTTACCGAACCTGGGGGCTGCCATTTTTCTTAATTATTGTAATTAGATCGTACCTTCCCTCTCAGTTCTTCTAATAGGAATATTTATCTCCTCCAAAATAGTTTTTCAGGGTACTTACAGACATATCACAGCCCTTTGCCTGGTCGGAGGATAATTAAAGTGGAAGTGAAGAAGCAAGGGGAACCATAGAGAAAAACGGGGCTCTAGGCGCCTTGTAGGACTGAAGGGAAAAAAGCAGCTTAAACACCCAGAAAATCGGGGTAGATAGAAGGAAAGGAGGAGAAGGAGAGAAGAAAGGCTGAAAGAAGAGGAGGAGGGAGTGACAAGACCACGGAGTGAAGAAAGAAAAACTACAGAAGCAAGGGGAACCATAGAGAAGAACCGGGGCTCCTAGAGCGCCTTGGAGGACTGAAGGGGAAAAAGCCTTTGCGCGCTTTTCCTCCAACCAAGAAGAAGGGCCACACAACACTGTGATATGTCTGTAAGTCACCCTAAAAAATCAATTCTGAGAAGGTTGATATTCCTATTACAAGAACCTCATACTGTCTAAGTTGGTGGTACCATTTCTATATGTTATAAATCTTCAGCTCCAGTCAATTGCACTCCGGAAGTGAAGGCAAATGTTTCCCCCTTCATTTGCCTGTGATGTCAGCCCTGTTTTCCTGCTGTGTGCATGCGCTGGAATAAGAACTAATAACGAATTTCATTATTAATTACATATCAATTAAGAATTTTTCGAAATTTTTTTTGGAAAGTATTTCTATTACTAATCAACCCCCAATTTGTAGTTTAGAACCATTTTCTTTGTGGATCAACCAAGCCTAGTATCTATGCAGAATCTCTTTATGTAAGTTTACTGCTCTCATGCACTTTAGAGCAGTGCTTCTTGAGCTATTGGGTCTGGTATTTTTTCCCCTATGTGCTAGGAATTGGCACTAAATTTTTGTGTATTTATACGATTGTTTATTTCTTTCCCAGAACATATCCAGGGACCAGCAGCCCATGATTCGGGCGATAGATATTTTGTTAGAGCACAACATCTTTTGTGCTGAAGTGTAATTCATGTGCTAGTCTGCCCAATTTCTTTATGGGCATGGTTCCTTTTCCTTTTCTGCCTCGGGCAGCAACATCTCTCGCCTCCTCCTGCCCTTCAAGGAATCCTTCCCAGAACACTTGGGTCCTCCTTCCCGCATTCTTCTTCGGTCTTCTGCACAGGCACATTCTTGCTTTGAGCATTAATTATTCAGCTACGTTCTATTTTAGATATTCCTTCAGATTAAAGCAAGCCTGTGTTGCACAGAGGCTTTTGTGTGAAAAGCAGTGTCCATGTGCAACCAACATCCCATTCCCCTGCCAAGCGAGATATGATCTCACAGCTCCACATCCCCATTTATATTACAAATGATTAGTTATTCTCTTTCTGAAGCTTGGCAGGGCAACAGGCTTTGATCCTCACTGCCTCCTGGCTAAGCCTCAGGACTCTGTGGCTTAAACAGATCAGAACTTGTGATCCAGGGATAAGAGGAAGTTCTTTGCTTTGTGAAGGTTCTTATTTTCCACCATTCTCTCCATGGAAAGGAAGAAAGTGAAGCTTGTGAGGTTGCCGTCCTTTAAAGCACCACCGTCAATTGCATTTGGATCATCTCATCTTAGTGCCTTTGTTTGAGTGTGAATCTTAATTTAGAGGCTGTGGATAGTCAGAAAAAGCACAATTATATGTTCGAGCCTAACCTGATAAATTGGTTTAGAGCAGGGCTGTCCAACTGGCGCCCGGGGGCGTATACGGCCTCCCAGCCCCTTCCCTATGGCCCCCTACCCTGCAAAAATTATATTTTTTAAAATATATATTTTTTAAAATTCGATCTTGGGGGGCGGGGCTGGGTGACGTCAGGCGTGGCGCCGGCGCCACGCCTGACGTCACCAAGCCCCGCCCACTCCCTTCCTCCTCCTCTGTCTTGCCTCTCCTGTCAGCGCCGCTTGGCCCGGTTGTTGCCCTAACAGGTCAAGCCTCGCGCGCCATCAGATAAGAACAGCATCTGGCGGGCTTTGAACTGGAACCGCCCTTTGAAGTGCCAGGCTCCTTTTCCTGAACTTTGATATGCGGAGAGCCGGATGGTCATCCCTGAGGAAGGAGGGGCACAGCAGGGGCGGGCCAGGAGGGCTTTTGAAGAGAACCTCGCGGGAAAACTTTAGTCTATCTTTGCCTACTTTGGATTAAGGACCTATTAAACCATCTTTTCTTCGACCACGTTTGGAGTGAGTTTGATTTACTAGACCCCCTCTTGCCGGAGCTTACATCTCCCCCCAGCGCACCAATCGGGAACGCCGGGGGGGGAGCGAGGAGGCGTGCCTAAAGAGGAAGAAGGCAAGCGCTTCCCTTCCTCCTCTTTAGGCACGCCTTCTCCGTTCTGCCTCTCCTCCCGGCGCACTGATCGGTGTGCCGGTGGGAGAGGCAGAACAGAGGAGGAGGCTGGCGTGACACTTTGGGAGGGAGGGGGCGAAGCCATGGAGGGCTCCCTTGGCTTTGCCCTCCTCCTAAAGGGTCACGCCAGCCTCCCAAGCGAAATCGCCGCTTCTGAGGCTGGCGTGACACTTTAGGAGGAGGGGGCGGGGCGGGGTGGAGTGGCGCGGAGCGGCCCCCCAGGTCATCAGTGACTGGAAGTCCGGCCCTAGGTCTGGTAGAAGTTGGACAGCACTGGTTTAGAGTTTTGAACCATAGCTTCCAGCAGGATGGGAAGAATGTGAGTTGAATTATAAAAATCTGTTATCTGGAGACAGCTTTGGGGTGGGTGGGCAGAAGCTCCAGCCTTGGGCATATGTTTTCCCAAGACTGGCCCTTCCTTCTTACCAGGGCTGGATTACCCATAAGGCCACACTAGGGGAAAATCTGTGGTGAAAATCCAGACTTTTCTCACTGCTATATAATGACACTCCAGGCCAATGTGGTTTAACTCAAAATAAATCTGGAAATCCAAGTTTATTCTAGGTTAGGATACTACAGTATGGACCCTGTGGCAATGGCGTTTTGGGATGCCATGTGCAATTCCAAGGAACAGTCCCCACAGCCACCTGCAGGCTCAGGCAGCCTGGGGAGGAGGGAAGACAGAGTCCAAGTTCTATTTAGCACATCCGCTCCAAAATGTGCTTGAAACAGTGGTTTCCCAGATCAGTAACCTGTAAATAAATATTTGGACTTGTATGCGTTGACATCAAGGACTTTCCCATTCAGGGAGCATACAACTTCTCTGTTGTGCCAACTCCACTGGCTATCAGTGTGCTACCAAGCACAATTCAAAGTGCTGGCTTTAGCCTATAAAAACCTAAACATTAGTTCCAACCTAGTTTACTTGTCCAAACGTATCTCTCCTTATGAACCATCTATGAATAAGATTGTCTGGGGAGACCCTGCTCTCGATCCCACCTTTCTCGCAGGTGCGTTTGGCGGGGACGAGAGACAGGGCCTTCTAGGCAGTGGCCCTTCAGCTGTGGAACTCCCTTCCTAGAGATATTAGATTGGCCCCCTCCCTCCTGACTTTTTGGAAAGAGTAAAAACCTGAATCTTCAAACAAACTTTTGGAATTGCAGCATAACAGATAAACACAGCACGATGAAATAACGAACACAGAACGGCTTTAAAAATGCTAATGGATAATGAGTTTAGCCAGGATTTTGATTCGGGGGGCTGAGACTGAGACTGAGTGAGAGAGGGTCTACCCTAGCAAACCTTTTGTATTGTTATCCCAATAACCCCATGAATGTGGGATATAATGAGCATGGTGATCAGATCATGATATGAATAAACATAACAGTTTAAATAATGTACCAGGAAGGCCTTCTTACAAAAGGACCACCCTGAGAATTTCGGGGCTGGAAGCCCCTAAGCCCCCGGCTACATGCCTGATTGATGATTATCATTTTAATGGTTTTATATGGATTTTACTGTGTTATGTTAAATGTTTTTAATTGGTATATATGTGTGAATGTCATGGCATCGTATTGTTGCCGGTCTATACGCCGCCTTGAGTCACCTTCAGGCCGAGAGAGGTGGATATAAATGTTGTAAATAAATAAATACATAAATAAATATCAGCATTTTACAGTGCTGTGTCTATTTCTTCTTCCAATCAGGTTATTCCGTTCCCACACTCGGCTTCTCTCTCAAACCCCTTCCACACAGCTGAGAGTAACTTAGGAAAAAAGATGTGTGGAGTAGTTAGTGAACTGTACAAAGATAATCAAGTTGAAGTAATAGTAATTGGATCCAATTCTAGAACTATCGAAATCAAAGGGAACTTACCCAGGAAGGGGAGGCTGGAAAAGGGCCGCTAATGGGAAGCCCAGGGAAGGCTTCCTCCACGTTGGCCTGACAACCGCCTTCTCCAAGCAGGATGGGGCCTTGCCAAAGAGGAGCTTGCCAGCCGTGCTTTCCCAAGGACTGAGGAAGGTGCTAGAACTTTCTGTGGGCGCCCACTGAGCATGCTCAGGACTGGCAGAACTGGACACAAAATGGCAGGCAGAACACAAAATGGCGCCCTCCCTGGCTTTCTCCCTCAGGAGCCTGATTCCCTCAGCTGAGGCCCTCTTTCTTTCTTTCTTTCCTCAGCCAGGTGTCAATCAATCCAATTGAGGGGGGGGGGCTCTTTCCCAGCCACGGACACCCACCCCTCCCCCGTGTCCCAGGCATTAAATGGTCCATGTTTTTGGCCCCATCAATTTAGTTGGTCTGAGCTGTGACTTCCTTCTCTCTTCAAAAAAGGCTAAATGGTTAAAAGGTTCTTCTCAAGACGTTTCCCCCTCAAAGGACCAATTTCCCCTTTATTTTGAAATGCTTGACACGAAATGGCTTCCCCCTGGCTTGCCCCCTCAGCTGTCCCTCGGTGCCTTTTCCTCAGACTGAACTGGACAGAAAATGGCGGGCGTGACACAAAATGGCTTCCCTCCTGGCTTTCTCCCTCAGGATTGCAAAAACAAAATGGGGTGGTTGCAGGACAACGTGTGCAAAAAGGAGGATACACACACGTAGTCAAATAGTCATGAAACAGTTTATATATAAGGAAACATAGTCATCAAAGGCCACACTGGGCTATGAACAAATGATAAATAAATGATGTGCGCCAATGCGCTAATAATTGTGTCCAAATCAAAGGATGGGTAAATACCCAAGAGGTTAGTCCATGTCCCAAATTCAACACATCCAAATGGAGAACCAGAGATGGAGATAAGCCAACAGAGTGGAAAAAGGAAATCCAAATTAGAACAACCCAAGACGGGGTGTATTTGTAATCCACTGAGTAGGCTGGTATGAAGGCCGACGAGGAGAAGTAAAGGACCCAACACTCGTTTTGACCCAGTATGGGTCTTTATCAAGGCCAGAATTGTCCCATCAGAAGGTGATAATGGTCATGGCTGGACTTGCCTAAGATAAAACATATGTATATCTCAGAATCATGGTAATGGTAAAGCAACAAGTACAAAATAAGGACACAAGGTATCCAAAATGCAACCAATAGTTATCCAAATTACTTGAAAAGGGTACATTCTAAACACTAGAGTCATACAGCATGAAGTAGCCATAATGCTAATTTAGTCATACAACATAATAATAACGAACATAGTACAATAAAGCGGGCGGGAGGACGCTCACCAAACAAGAGGAAATCACTCAGTAGCAGAGTCCAGGGCGTGTAGCAGAGAGCCCAAGGCAAAACAGGATTTAAGTAAGGTATAAGGGGAAGGCGCAGCAGGTGGAATAGTTAGTGCTTGAAGCAGGTCGGTAATGCGGACCTTTTCGTTTAACCCGGCGGGAAATTCGCTATTGAGGTAAAGGATCCAGCGGGTTTCACTTGAAGGAGGTGGTAATCAATATCAGCATGGGGGAATTTTAATCTTCTCAATCCCAAAAGCGGAGGCTGTCAGGGCGTGTGCGGCAGATTTAAAGTGATGGTAAAGAGGAGACTCCTCCGATAAATTCCTAATTCTCGAACGATGCTCCGAGACTCTAACTCCCATCATCCGGCGAGTCATGCCTATGTAGACCAAGCCACGTGGGCATTGGAGTCCATAGATGCAGGATTCTAATTTGCACGTGAAAAGTCCCTGAATAAAAACTCGCGACCCGTTCAGGAATGTAGATCTGTTTGCCGGGGAAAAGAAAGTCGCACTGTGCGCAATAGCCGCCTCAGTGTGTCTTAGGGTAAGGTTGCTCCTCAGGCGGGGGGTGCGTATATCAGAGTGCACAACAAAGTCTGGATGACTACGCCAAGGGCAAAGTGTACAAAACATAAGAGACTGAGGGTAAAGGGCTACCCTGACCACGTCCTTCATTCTGCATATGCCCGGGCACGACGGGTACCCAGGTCCCAGCTGCTTGTTCACTCCTCTCCCAAGAACATCAAGGACTGCCTTGTGTGGCCGCTTACCCTTACCATGAACTCTCCCCGCCTTAAGCAGATCGTGTGCAGATATTGGCCCATCCTCAGGGATATTCCTGGATTATCCAAACCCCCTATAATTGCGCACAAACAGACCCAAAACATAAGAGACTTGGTTGTGCACTCTGATATACGCACCTCCCGCCTGAGGAGCAACCTTACCCCTAAGACACACCGATGCAGCAATAAACCATCATGTTTTCATTGTGTTAGTCTCCTTTTTATAAAACATTGGCCTTGGACAGAGTCTGAAACTGGACAACGGCTGCCATCTTCTTTCTACAGGAGACCTTCCCAGACCCTCATAAATCCATTCTCTGGAGTTAATTTGCAAGTCAATGGCACCGGAGATTAGTTCTATTGTAATGGGTTAAGAGTCTCTGTGCAACATTAGATTTAGTCCCAATATCATAAAGAATTGGGGGTTTTTTTCACATTCTGAAAACAGTACAATTACATTTCTGAAATGTGCATGACAAAATATAAAATACAGCATTTGGTGTGAATTAAATAGGTACATGTTAAATTTTTAAAAATATAATATGCCTCTCAAATTGTAAATGGATCAAAATGAGATTGACTTGGCCTTGTATATCAATAGAAAAAGAGAATGTAACTCTTGTTTCCTTCTCAGAGGTTTCTGTTCTCGCCGATAGCCCTGCCAATTCCAAGAGCGCACTTGTGTCCTGCCACGGAAGCATTGTGTAACTACAGCCGAGCTGTGTATTGAAGATCCTGGGATTAGCTAGTTAATTACATATCATTGTGAAGCAAATTCATTCATTTCCTTCTAACTGCAAGTGTGTGAACATGTGTCACTAGCCCATAAAGTTCATTAGTTTTCATTACGCAGCGGCCTGATAAAATCGGAATGGCCATTCCTTTCTCGGTATTGATTAGTAATGCTACATCATTTTTGAAATACTGACCATTAGGCCTTTTTTTGTAAGAGCTGATGAGCATGTTGAGTGAGAAAGTTTTCCATTCATTTTGGTAATAATCCTGGCCTGTTGGAGGCATTGCTTAATCGCCTGTAACTCCAGTATTACCAAAGAGAGAGAAAATGGATTTTTACTCATATATATAAGGCTGTAGCCTATTTATAAAACAAACAAACCTTCACATTTCACTGAAGATAACACCTTATTCATTAGGGCTGTTTGATCCCCCCCAAAGTTTCAAAACTCGTTTCGGATGTAGTCATAGATTGCATTTCGGATTAATTAGACTTCTGAAAAATTCCGATAAATTTCAGAATGGATTCGAAAGTATTTCTGAAATTCGGAAGTCTTCGGAAGTCTTAAAAAATGGCGTCCACTTTCAAAAATGGGCAAAAAAATCATCAGAAGGGAGAGTCAGTTGTTAGCCATTAGCCAATGAGGAATCAGCAAGAAAATTCGGAAATGACATCCAGAATTTGGAATTCGGAAATCCAAAATTTGGAATTCGGAATTCCAAAATTTGGAATTTGGAAATCCAAATTTTGGAATTCCAAATTCCAAATTTTGGATTTCCAAATTCCAAATTTTGCAATTCCAAATTCCAAATTTTGGATTTCCGAATTCCAAATTTTAGAATTCCGAATTCCAAAATTCAGAATTCGGAATTCCTGTTGGGAGGGCTGCTCTCAATATTGCTTAAAAAGTCAGAAGTATCCGAAAAACTTCCGAAATTCGGGCATATCCGAAATTGTATAACAGCCCTATTATCTATGGGTGTCCACTTCTTTCAATTTGCATTGATAGCTATTTTGCAAAAAGTATCATTTTTTTTCATACTTGGGATAGAAACTACTTGAAATTTAAAAAAAAAGATGGCAGTGTGAGAGAAACCAAAACTGGTTTGTCCATCCTGGTTCAGAGCTTTGAATGCTTAATTATTAAAAAGATGAAATTGAATATCTCTGTAATTAGCTGTGTCAAGCTAGGCAGGGATGTTATCTCCAGCTCTTCTTTTGACTAATGCTTCTAGTAACATCTATCTGATCAGTGAGCACAATATGGTTCTCTCCATGGTGGGAGTAGCTCCACCTATTAAAGTTGGCTTGTACATATGCCAGATATTTTTTCTGAAAATTTTTCAAGAATGTATGTTGTCTATTGAAAGCTGTTCAAGTGCAGCTACCGTGAGCAGTTGTAACTTCTAGCCAACATTCCTTTCAAGGGGCCACCAGATGTAAACTTCCAGTGGCTCAAAGGAAATATGTCCACTTCATTTCCAATTTGAACTAACCCACTATAATTAAAATCTGCACTGATAAAAATAACAAAATAACAAGAACCAATAGTAAGATTAAAATAACAGGCATGCTTATACAATATACAATATATCCTACACTGGAATTATAGTAGAAGTCCAAATGGTTAAAAATTCTTTTGCCCTGTCCAATGGAGATCATCTCATCCTGCTTCTGAGTGAGGAAAGAGATGCAACGTTTATACATGAACTAGCTGACCCGGCCACGCGTTGCTGTGGGATTTTTTTAACTTGGGGACTGTGTGTGTAGTTATGTATATGTGTATATGTGTATGCGTGTATATGTGTCTACTTGTGTATATGTGTGTTTGTATATGTATGTGCGTGTATATGAGTTGATGTGTGTAAGTACAGGTGTGTTTATGTATGTGTGTATGTGTATATTTGTATATTTCTCTGCATGTATATATATGTGTGTGTGTGTGTTTCTGTGTTCCTTTCTTCTCCCTTCTTTCCTTCCTTCACTCCATCTGTCTATCCTTTCCTTCCTTTCCCCTCCCCTCCTTCCTGCTATCCTTCCTTTTTTCCTTCCTTTCTTCTCCCCTCTTTCCTTCCTTCCTTCACTCCATCCTTCTATCCTTTCCTTCCTTTCCCCTCCCCCTCCTTCCTGCTATCCTTCCTTTTTCCTTCCTTTCTTCTCCCCTCTTTCCTTCCTTCCTTCACTCCATCTGTCTATCCTTTCCTTCCTTTCCCCTCCCCTCCTTCCTGCTATCCTTCCTTTTTCCTTCCTTTCTTCTCCCCTCCTTCCTTCCATCCATTCTTCCTTCTATCCTTCCTTTCCTTTCTTCTCCCCTCCTTCCTTCCCTCCCTCCCTTCTTTCCTTTCCCTCCTTCCTGCCATTCCTCCCCTTTCTGTATCAGTCCTTGCTCTCCTTGTCTCAGTCCCTCCATTCCTCTCTCTACCTTTTCCCCCTTTCATTCGTTCCTTGGGGGGTTAAGGAGGAGGGTGGGAGGAGGTGGGAGGGGCGCTGTCCCCGTTTGCTGCAGCAGAGTCCTCCAGAGGGCCTTCTTCCTCCTTTTAGCTCTTAATCAGACAGCGCCGCTGTGGCTTTTTCTCTTCCCTGTGTCCCAGTCTCTATATATGTGTGTTTTCTCTCTGTCCTCCTGTCTCTTCTCCCTCCCTACCACCAACATTCCGACATTCTAAACTGCCAGAGGGGGGTGGCTCCCAACTTCAAAAAAGGTTGGGGAAGCACTGGATTAGACCATCCCAAATGCTTGAACTACCTCAAAGTGCAAGGGAGCTTTGGAACGTCAAGAGTAGCTCCAAAACATTCCCTATCTTCAGCTAAAACAGGGCTCAATGTGTTCAACGGCCTTGCACAATTGGCTCTACATGGACACCATGGACTGTATTCAACACTGCTATGCGTTATTTGACCGGTGTAGATAGGATCTTAGTTTAATTGGATGTGAATGAGGTATAGTAGAAGTATTTATTTTGTATCAAAAGCATTGCATAAATTAATATAAAACGGATTAAAAAAATAGAAGGTGTGCAGGCGGCTAAATATCTTTGGACCAAAAACAGGCAACAGTAATGGCATTGTCTGTAGCCTCCCTTTTTAAACATAGTAGAGGTGAGTGGGTGTCACACCCCAACCTGGTCCCCTTGGTCAAGCCAGACCGAAGCCATGTTTTTCCAGTCAGGCCTGCTAGGCCAAAAGACAAGCCGTGGCCAGACAGCCTGTGCGAAGACTCCCAGTTCATTCATCGCTCAAGGACAAGTGGAGCTCGGCTCCCTCTCGGCCCGATAAGCGGAGATGGGTCGACTCCCTTCTGCCCAGGTGCTACTGCTAATTGGGATCACATACCATTCCCATGTGAAAGGCCCGAGAAGGCCCAGCTGGAGAACTGTTATGAGAACCCAGTCCGACGTCTCAGTGGCGTCATAACTTCAAAGCGTATGAGACCTACTTAAACCCAGGTCTCAGAGATGGAAGCATCTTTCGCCAACGTTCAGAACTCCAAGCCAAGCCCTCACGGAACCTTGCCTGGCCATTGGGCCTGCCTAGAACTTTGTTTGCCAAGCCTTGTGCCAAGAACTTACCTTTCCTGGATTAGCCCGTTGGGGCAAGAAGATTCTCTTTGCTTTGTTCCTGTTTGCCAAAGGACTATAACCTCGCTATCCTGCTTCTTTTGGACAATTTGCTGCTATCTGTTGATGCTTGGAAACATCTCTAGGCTATAATCCTAGCCTCTTTACTATATCCGATTATTCTAAATAAAGCATTTAAACGTGGCCAGTGTCAAGCGGTTTACTGAGGGGTCTCCCAGGTCTTTGGGTCACAACAGTGGGGAAGAATAGGATTTCACAAGATGACATAGAGCAGTGTTTCTCAACCTTCCCAATGCCACGACCCCTTAATACAGTTTCTCATGTTGTGGTGACCCCCAACCATAAAATCATTTTTGTTGCTACTTCATAACTGTCATTTTGCTACTGTTATGAATCATCATGTAAAATGTATTTTCATTCACCAGACCACATTTGGCACAAATACCCAATGCACCCAAGTTTGAATACTGGTGGGGTTGTGGGAGGGTGATTTTGTCATTTGGGAGGTGTAGTTTCTGGGATGTATAGTTCACCTACAATCAAAGAGTATTCTGAACTCTACCAATGATGGAGTTGAACCAAACTTGGCACACAGAACTCCCATGACTAACAGAAAATACTGGAAGGGTTTGGTGGACATTGACCTTGAGTTTTGGAGTTGTAGTTCACCTCCATCCAGAGAGCACTGTGGACTCAAATAATGATGGATCTGGACCAAACTTGGCATGAATATTCCATATGCCCAAATATGAACACAGTTTCATGGATGGAGTTTGGGGGAAATAGATCTTGATATTTGGGAATTGTAGTTGCTGGGATTTATAGTTCACATACAACCAAAGAGCCTTCTGAACTCCACCAACAATGGAATTGAACCAAAATTCCCATTCAGAACCCCCATGGCCAATAGAAAATAATGTATTTTCTGATGGTCTTTGGCGACCCCTCTGACACCCACTCGCGACCCCCATAGGGGTCCCGACCCCCAGGTTGAGAAACACTGACATAGAGAGATTGCGTCATTGTATCTGAAAAATGGTAATGTGACAGAGAAGGAAGGACTAGCCTCAGTTATACCGGATCATGAAATATGCACTAGAATTTTTTGTAAATCGTCTTTTGGAATAAAGTAAAATAACAGAGGGATTGATTGAGAGACCTTTCTTTCCCTGCCCACTTTCTCTACCTCTGTCTTCCCTTTTCTTCCTTTCCATCTCCCACCTCCTTCATTTAAAAGGACTTAGACCTTCTAACCTTATATATATATATACTAGCTGTACCCGGCACGCGTTGCTGTGCCCTATTTAGGAGATGCGAGAAAGTCTGAGTATATAAGGGTTGGAATTGTTGTTAGTGAATTGGGTGTTTTATGTTTGTGCCTCAGCTCTTTGGCTGCAGTCCTTGGGGTTTGACTTGTACCATGGCCAGGACGGACCAACTTGGGGAGGGCTTGTCCTGTCAGGGGATCTCTATCTTCACAGGTGCGTCCAGTGTCTGTTGGGGGACTGTTAAAAATCCTTTCCGTATCCTTTTTAGCCACCTTTCTCAAGATCTTCATGTCTAGCTTACCTTCTGCTCCTCTCTTTTCAAGATGTCCTGCTCTGTGTCTTTTGCCCCCATTGGTCGATGTCCGGTGAGGCTTTCCTCATGGACAGGCCATCTGAGGGAGCTCTTCCAGCGCTGGGCATCAGAAGGTACTTGGTGATGACCTCCATCCCTTGGAGCCAGCATATAGAGGGGCTGGAGCACCCTCCTTGGCAAACCCCATTGTTGCTGGATGGTCCTCTTATTAATGTGGAGTTCCAAGCCACTGGAGATCTTTTGGGAAAGGAAGAAGAGCTCCCTTGAATGGTGTTGATCTCCATCATGGTCTTCTGATTTGGAAGTGTTGGAGGAGGCTCTGGCACTCCTCTGACAGTTTGTTATCGGTCGGAATGTTCATGTTGGCTGGCCAGTACAGCAGTTATGCAAATCCGCCCTTTTTGGCAGCCAATCATGTTGTTCAGAATGTAGAGGCTGGGAGTCTTTGGCAGCCCCGGAGGATGCTGGGAAATGTAGTTTTATTTTTACTCGTTGTTTTGGGGCCTTTTAGGTTTTGGGGGAAAGTTTCTTTGCTACAAACGTACCTTGCTTGAGGCCTATTTCTGTTGGCAAGTTTTGTGTTTCTGCGTTTTTAAGGTTTCTCTGTTTGAGGTAGACTTCATATGACGACTGTTCCTTTATATATATAAGATAGAGGGAGGGGGGGGGCTCACTCCAGTCCCTTTTTGCTTTCCTTTTGGGCAACCTTGTAAAGCAAAGAGTGTTTTATTTTTATTTTTAAGAAATCATATGGATGATCTCACATTATAAGAAAGGTTCTGTTCTCTCTCTCTTTCAATAAGTAATTACTTATAGGCATATTTTAATTAGATTCAGTCACTGGTGGGAGAGTGGTGTGCTGTTTGCTGACACTGCTATTTGTCAACGTCTTACTGGTGTTTATGTTATTAGAACAGAGCGTGTTCAGCAGGAAGAACTGTTGCTATGATATAATTATATTTAACTCTATTTTATTTTACTCGGAAGAGGTAGTGTTATGAGTGACTACTGTTCAGTGTTCCAGTCTCCAAATGGGGCATGAAAATGTGAAGGAAACACATGTGCGTTAAGCTTCAGGGCATTTTAGCAGGCACAAGTTCAAGTAGAGTTTATGACAAGAGCTCAAGTGTTCTCTTTTTTAAATTAAAAAAATGTTATTTGCCCCGGTGTGGTATCCCAGCCTAGCCTGGTGTTCCTGCCTAGTGGTCAGAGACAGCCCCGGGGGGGCCCAGCTGCCCCGGACCAAAGGGAAGATGGGTGGCCAGATGGGTACGTGTCTGAAGAGGAAAACTTAGAGTGGGACAATGGCTGGCTTCAGGGTTATGACACTACAGGAGAGGATTTTATTTATTATTTATTATTTATTATTTATTAAGTTCGACTTAATATACCACTCTCTCTGGCACCCAGAGCGGTTTGATGACTCTATGGCAGTGCTTCCCAACCTTTTTTGAGCCGCGGCACATTTTTTTGAGCCTGGGGCACACCACCAACCAAAATGACACAAAATGACACTCTAACACAGTCATACTTATAGTTAATATGTTTTCAAATGTATTTATACACTCAGTGTGAAACCTGGGCCTGTTTCGGTGAACACATCATAGATATCCTGGCAGGAATGGCAGAAAGACACACACAGAACTCCCATAACCAAGAGAAAATACTATAAGAGTTTGGTGAGCATTGACCTTGAGTTTTGGAGTTGTAGTTCACCTATATCCAGAGAGCACTGTAGACTCAAACAATGTTGGATCAGGTCCAAACTTGGCATGAATACTCAAGATGCCCAAATATGAACGCAGATGGAGTTTGGGGGAAATAGACCTTGACATTTGGGAGTTACAGTTTCTGGGATTTATAGTTAACACACAATCAAAGAGCATCCTGAACTCTTGCAACAATGGAATTGAACCAAACTTGGCATATTGAACTCTCATTACCAACAGAAAGTACTGAAAGGGTTTGCTTGGGAATTGACCTTGGGTTTGGAAGTTGTAGTTCATCTACACCCGAGTGGAGAAGAAAAAGTGCTCGGCAGGAGGGGGAAGAAAGGGTACTGGAGGTTCCAATTTCCCACGGCATACCTGATGATCGCTCACGGCACATTAGTGTGCCACGGCACACTGGTTGGGAAACACTGCTCTATGGAATTCAGTTCTGAACTGGATGATGAGAGAGCTTTTGACCTTGATTCCCACGAAAGATTCTTACTCCCTTGCCAGATGCGCAGGATGAAGATTGGGATGTAAGGGAGGATTCAGTTTCCCAAGAGCAGAGCTCGCCACCTGGGCCCGCTAATGAGAAAGAATTTGACAGAAGAGCCAGTATCCGTTCTTCGAGGAAAGATTGGGGGGGGTGAACAGGGGGGTACGTTGGACACACAAGAACTAGTTTGCTTTATTAGTTGATACCCGGACTGTTCTAGTCAGATCCAAGGCTACGTTTGGTATGGAAAGGTCTTTGCCAAGTCTTCACGTTCACGGAGGCCGCTAGAGCGGCCTGTTTCCAGTTTCTCGCTGAAACCGCTTGGTCTTTTGGACTCTTGTTCTTCCATGGTTTCAAGCTATTTGGTCTTACAACTCAAGTACCTTTCGACTATTTGGCTATTCCCTTGACTGCTTCATTCTACCTTTTGGACTATTCTTATTACTTATTCTAAACAAAGTTATCATTATTGCACCTGCCTGGTGCGTGTGATCTAGGGGGAACTTCTGGCGTGCTGAGGGGCAACACCCGGTCAGTTTTAGAGTTCCGTATTGCATCACATTGTGCCTTTTTTTCCTTTTCTTCAGATGGTTTTCTGAACCTCAAATAGGCATTTTTGGTTTGTTTGGTGTGAAAAGGGCTGCAGAAGAAGAGCGTGGGGGAGCGGGGCAGGAGGCTCGAGAGGCGTCCTGCGTGTGGTTCATTGGATCACGGCACATTTATTGTTTCTAATTCAATAAACTAAGATCAGGGTATGACTCATTCAGATGTCAGCTGCGTGGATGAGACATTTCACATAATTTCTTGCTTACATTTGGTCTGATTATCAGATTAATGCATAATGAGTACCTTTAAAAAAACTCTAATCTTGTGTGCGCATGCATTTGTGTGGGGTTTATAGGATTAATGGCAAATAGACTGTGATGATTTTCCAGGTTTATTTGGGGCGGGGGGGTTATTACACATAAAGATTACACACACAGCAGTTGGGAAACACTGACAATGCAAAGCTATCTACAATGAATAGCTTTGTAGGCATCAAACTTCCAAATAATAATAATCATCATCATCATCATCATCATCACAAGCTGAGGATCAATCCCGATAAGACAGAGGTCCTCCAGGTCAGTCGCTCGTCTGATCGGGGCATTGGTTGGCAAGCTGTGCTGGACGGGGTTACACTCCCCTGAAGTCACAGGTCCGCAGTTTGGGGGTTCTCTTGGACTCAGCGCTAACGCTTGATGCTCAGGTGTCAGTGGTGGCTGGGAGAGCCTTTGCACAGTTAAAACTTGCGCGCCGACTGCGACCATACCTCTTGAAGTCTGACTTGACTATGGTGGTCCACGCCTTGGTTACCTCTAGACTGGATTACTGGAATGTGCTCTACGTGGGGCTTCCCTTGAAGACGGCCCGGAAACTTCAGCTTGTCCAACGCTCGGCTGCCAGATTAATAACTGGGGCTGGTTACAGGGAGCGTTCGACCCCCCTGTTTAAAGAGCTCCACTGGCGAGGCAACCACTGGACAAGATACCAAACCACTATAGAGAAGATCTGAACAGGGAAATCTCGGAGATCGAGATAGAGGAGGCGATCGGGAAGCTGGACAATACTAAAGCCCCAGGACCGGATGGTTTAACAGCTAGATTTTATAAAACAATGAAAAGCGAAATCATCGCATTCCTGAAAAAGATCTACAACAGGGTGCTTACGGAGAGGACCTCGCCAGACTCCTGGAAGGAAGCAAACATTGTCTTAATACATAAAGAGGACACAGATGATACAAATGTGGCTAACTATAGGCCCATCTCGCTCCTCAACATAGACTACAAGCTTCTGGCGTCCATATTGGCCGAAAGGCTGAAACCCTGGCTCAGTGTTTGGATAGCCCCCGACCAGAATGGGTTCCTCCCCGGCAGACAGACCAAAGACAACACCAGGACGGTCATAGACCTGATCCAGTTCTACGAAGCACACCCCCACAGAGAGGTCGCATTCCTCGCCCTGGACGCGGAAAAGGCCTTTGACGACCTAAACTGGGACTTCTTCCATCTACTCATGTCAAAGGCAGACCTGGGCCCTCAATTCCAAAGAGCCATCGGGGCAATCTATAGGGAAACAGCGTGGGTCTGGATCAACGGCCGGCCAACGAGGAAAATTGCAATACAAAAAGGGACACGGCAAGGCTGCCCTCTCTCCCCACTGATCTTTATTTTGTCCTTAGAGGTCCTTCTCAGAGCTATCAGAGCCAATGATCATCTCAAAAGCCCTTCAATTGGAAGCCACTCAATCAAGGTTAAAGCATTTGCAGACGATGTAGTCTGCTTCATTGAAAGACCGGTAGACACCATACAGCTCTGGATAGAAGAAATAGAAAGATTCGGCAGACTGGCGGGACTGAAAATTAACAAAGGAAAGATGAAGATTCTAACGAAGAACATATCCAAGAAGCGCCAAGAAAAGCTAGAAAGGTCATCGGGCATGCAAGTCACGCACTCCATTAAATACCTGGGCATCCATATATCGGCACAAAACAGCCAGCTACAAAAGAACAACTATGAAAGGCTGTGGAAAAAGATCCAAAGGGATTTCTCCAGCTGGAAAAAAAGCCAACCTCTCACTTATGGGCAGGATTGCAGTGATTAAGATGAATGTGCTGCCCCGGCTACTGTATTTGTTCCAAAACATCCCAATCATAAAATCTAACACCATCTTCGAGAATTGGAAGAAAGATATACTCAAATTTCTCTGGGACGAGAAGAGGGCGAGAATTAAGTTCAGGGTACTAACAGACAGAAGGGTGCGTGGCGGGCTAGATTTACCGGATCTGAAACTGTACTATGAGGCCTGCGGCCTAGTCCACATAAAGGATTGGATCAAACTGAAGAACAAAGAACTACTGGGCTTGGAGGGCTTTGATCTCTGCACGGGCTGGCATGGCCACCTGTGGTAATGGAAAGCAAGGCACAAACGAGCACTTCAGGAAACACCCACTGAGGGCGGCCCTGATGAAAATATGGGAAAGATACAAGGGAAGGTTCTATTAAAAAAAACCCTTATGGGTATCACCCATAGAGGCCCACCAAAGGAAGTTACTAGGATGGAACAAATGGCCGACATACGAGGAAATGACGGTCAAAGTGGGGGCAAAGAGAAGCCTGAAAACAAAGGCCCAAATACAGGCTCAGTACAGATCCCTCACATGGCTCCAGTATCTGCACATTAAAACATGCTTCCAAAAGACGAACTGGTAGGATTCTCGGAAGGAGAAAAATTCTGGAAATCCTTCCTGAGTAAGGAGAAAAAACTCATCTCGAAGGCTTATCTACAACTTCTAGAATGGTCAACAGAGACTGAACAGGTGAAATCCTGCATGATAACATGGGCACAAAACATCGGCCGTACAATCAGTATGCAAGAGTGGGAAAAGATCTGGCGAAAGAAAATAAAAATCACCTACGCCATTGACCTGAAGGAGAACTGGTATAAAATGTTCTTCAGGTGGTACATGACGCCCCACAAGCTTGGCCTGATGTATAAGAACGCCCAGACCAAGTGCTGGAAGTGTGCAGTTCAGACTGGCACCTTCTACCACATGTGGTGGACCTGCCAGGAAGTTTCGAGATACTGGAAGGACGTACATATACATATCCAAAAGATCCTGCAGACTACACTAGAAAAGGCACCAGAAGCATATCTGCTGGGAATGGTAGACGAGAAGGATCTTCCGGACGAAAATACAGAACGGCTGTTTCTGTTCCTCTCCACGGCCGCGAGGATGGCATTTGCGAAAAAGTGGAAATCTGCGGATGTACCCAGGATGGACGAATGGGTAAACAAGGTTCAAGACATCATGAGCATGGACAAACTGTCATATTATGTGAAGGAATCGGAGGGAACGGGGATAAAGAGAACCGACTGGCTGCCCGTCGTGACCTTTCTAAAGACCTGGGATCCAACCCAGCCCCCCAGAAGGGCGGGGCAAGGGAATGGGTCCATCAACTAACAGACAAATGGAACTTATAGGAGATAACAACGTCCGCCCCCCCCCTCTATAGAGACAATTGTATCTCAACTACTCCTCCCTCCCCCGTATAACAGGAACAACTGAGACTGTACGGAGAAATCGGAAGCCAACATAATCCCTCCCCCTCCCTCCCTCTCTCCTCCCCTTTCCAGGTCATCCCTCCCCCCTCTCCCCCTCTCTTCCCCTTCTTCTCTGCGCCCCTTCTCCAACCATCTCTCCCCATCCACTCTTCTCACGTCCCTCCCCCGCACCCCCGTCCCCTTGCCCCCAGCTTTTCTGTCGGCTCTCCCGCTCCCCATCCCCCCTCCCTTGTAGCCCTTCAAAGACCCCCACCTCTCTCTCCTCTCCTCCTACTATCCTATACCGACAATTGTTCTACCACTTTCATTGTTAATTGAAAAACCCTAATAAATATATTTACAAAAAAAAAAAAAGAGCTCCACTGGCCGGGCCCAATTCAAGGTCCAGGTGATTACCTATAAAGCCCTAAATGGTTCGGGACCCGCCTACCCTTGCGACCGGCTCTCCCCCCATGACCCAGCTCGAGCTCTTCGCTCTGTGGGGGAGGCCCTCCTTTCGCCTCCACCAGTTTCACAGACCCGGTTTGTGAATACTAGGGAGAAAGCTTTCTCCTCTGTGGCCCCCCGACTTTGGAACTCCCTTCCGGGAGAGATCGGGAACGCCCCATCACCGGAAGCCTTTTAGGGACAACTGAAAACCTGGTTTTTCTGCCTAGCCTTTGGAGACTAGTTCCCTCAACGCCCGTTTTTTTGGATTTCCTTCCCTTTTCCGACTACTCACGTTTTGGCCCTACTCCATTGATCTCCCCCAGTTTTTAACATTTTATATGTACATGTGGCCTGCCCTCTCGTCTCCCTTTTCCTTTTCCTTTGACGCATTTTATTGTGTTTTTGTTGGACGTATTCATTTCATTGTGCTTATTGTTTTTATTGTGTTTATTGTTCTGATGTCTGATATTTTGTGATTTGTGGTTTGGGCACGGCCCCATGTAAGCCGCTCCGAGTCCCCTTTGGGGAGAGGGAAGCCACTTATAAATAAAGTTTATTATTATTATTGTTATTATTATCATCATCCTCACCATCATCATCTTTTTTGGTAGCCATGCTTTTGAGGTTCTGATCTGTAATAGCATTTCATTGTGTGGCTTTCTGGCATTGTACATTTCTGCTGCTTCTGTTGATTTGTATTTTGATTCTGTAGCCCAGTCTTTCTCAACCAGTGTGCCGTGGCACACTAGTGTGCTGTGACGGACCTCCTGCTGTGCCGCGAGAAAAGCTCTCTGCCCCCCTTCCTCCCCCCCTCCTGCCGAACTCCTGCTGCTTGGGGGAGGAGGAAGGGCCGGGCAGTGGCGAAGAAAAAGAAGGGACCGGGGCGCTGCCTCCTTCAGCCGTTTCCCCAGCCAGCCTCCAATCCGCCATGACTCCCACCATGACTCTCGCCCCTCGCTCGCTGAAGCTGCGTGGAGAAGCCCCGCCCACTGAAGCCCGTCCACCGCTCAAGCTCCTCCTCTGTAGGAGAGCTGAAGCTGGGGGGAGGGGCGGGGCATGGTGGCCTGTAAGAGAGCTGAAGCTGGGGGCGGGGCATGGCGCGGCCTGGCTCTGCCCCCTCCTCGGCCGCACTCCCAGCAGCTGCTCCAGCCGTGAGGGGACAGTGCCAAGCCAGCAGTGTGCTGGCTCTGGCACCGCTGGCTTGGCACTGCCCCCTCAAGGCTGGAGCAGCTGTGGGAGAGGTAAAGCCAGGGGTAGGGGGCGGGGCATGGTGCAGCCTGGCTCCGCCCCCTCCCCGGCTTCGGCACTCCCAGCTTCTGTTCCCAGCAGGCCACCGACCCCCAGCCGTTCTTTACTGTGTTAGAGTGTCATTTTGTGTCATTTTGGTTGGTGGTGTGCCCCCAGATTTTTTTAATGTTAAAAGTGTGCCGCGGCTCAAAAAAGGTTGGGAAACACTGCTGTAGCCCACTTGTCGATGGATGTCCAGAATCAGCAGCATCCACCGCGGTCCTTTTTATCCTGGGTGTCGACCGAGCCAGTATAGACTTTGTTTGGGTTTGTTTCTCCATAGTGCTAGTGGGTGAGGTGCTCTTAGTTCCACTCCTCAGCTGAGACCTCTCTGGCTTGGTTGGACCTGCTGGTAGTTACACTACTGCCAGCATGGCTCTCAGCATCCTTGGAGCAGTTAAGTCCCCCACCACGACAAGGTGGCACCCATTGGGGAGGTGACCATTCATAATGTACTACATCATCGCAGTGATATTGACCAGCTATATCTGCCTGGTACAGTGTTTCTCAACCTGGGGGTTAGGACCTCTGGAGGGGTCGCAGGGGGGTGTCAGAGGAGTCACTAAAGACCATCAGAAAATACATTATTTTCTGTTGGTCATGGGGATTCTGTGTGGAAGGTTTGGCTGAATTCCATCGGTGGTGGGGTTCAGAATGCTCTTTGGTTGTAGGTGAACTATAAATCCCAGCAACTTCAACTCCCAAATGTCAAGGACTATTTTCCCCAAACTCCACCAGTGTTCAGATTTGGGCATATTGAGGATTTATGCCAAGTTTGGCCCAGATCCATCATTGTTTGAGTCCACAGTGCTCTCTGGATGTAGGTCAACTAGGACTCCAAAACTCAAGCCCACCAAACCCTTGCAGTATTTTTAGTTGGCCATGGGAGTTCTGTGTGCCAAGTTTGGTTCAATTCCATCGTTGGTGGAGCTCAGAATGCACTTCTACTGAACAACAAATCCCAGCAACTACAACTCCCAAATGACAAAATCAATCCCCCCACCAACCCCAGCGGTATTTAAATTTGGCCGTATGGGGTCCTGTGTGCCAAATTTGGCATATCTGCATATTGGATATTTACAATTCATAACAGGAGAAATATTACAGTTATTACAATAGCAACTAAAATACTTTTATGATGGGGGGGTCACCACAACATGAGGAACTGTATTAAGGGGTCACGGCATTAGAAAGGTTGAGAGCCACTGGCCTAGAAGGTCTGGTGGCAGAGGACTTTTACAAGTAAAACAAGCAGTTGAAGAAGAAAAGCGTGCCATGGCAGAATATGTAAAAGAAAGCCAATAACCTGTTTTAATTGAAGTCAATAATCAGGAACTTCTCAAAGCACAGCAGACAAAGAATCAGTACAAAAAAACCTGCACTCCAAACAGAGCTGACAGCTGGCACAACAAAGCATTGCACGGGCAGTTCCTTGACAAAACAGAAGGAAAAGTTGACAAGGAGAAGACCTGGTTATGGCTTATGAACGGAACCCTGAAGAAGGAGACAGAAGGCCCGATTCTTGCAGCCCAGGTGCAAGCCATTAGAGCCAATGCCATTAAGGCCAGGATTGAAAAATCAGCTGATGACCCAAAATGCAGACTGTGCAAGGAAGCTGAGGAAACCATTGGCCATCTCCTCATCTATTGCAAGAAAATCGCACAGACAGACTACAAACAGAGGCACAACTTTGTGGCCCAGATGATTCATTGGAACTTATTTATTTATTTACTTACTTTATTTATATTCCACTCTTCTCACCCCGAAGGGGACTCAGAGCGGATTAGAGATACATATACTTAGCAGACAATCCCTGCCGTTTCCCACATACACAGTACACACTGTACACAGTACATACAGTACACAGTACACACATATAAACAAACAGAGGCAAACTCTGGCCACCAGGGGGGGCTGACGCACTCCTCATCTCTCAGCGTCCTTTGTTGTTCCTTCCACATTCCTTAGCGTTTCCTGAAGTTTTTTTTAATGGCCTCCTAATTCATTCAAAATTTGCCTCCCCACTTAATCACTTATCACCTACTTGACAGATGCAACTGTCTTTCGGGCTGCAAAGGTCGACAGCAGGCTAGACTTAAGGTCGAGCACCCACCTCGACCTGGGCAGGCCTCAAACTCATGACCTATTGGTCAGAGAGATCTTATGCAGCTGACACTGCGGCATATTATGTCACAAGTACCACCTGCCAGTAGTAAAGTTTGGATTATTGATGCACCACGTGACAATCACATTGAGGAAAAACAATAGGAAAAACTCAGCCATTATCAGGACCTCAAAATCGAACTGCAAAGTCTTTGTCATAAACCAGTACAGGTGGTGCCAATGGTAATTGGTACACTGGGTGCCATGCCAAAAGATCTCCGCCGGCATTTGGAAACAATAAACATTGACAAAATCACGATCTGTCAATTGCAAAAGGCCACCTTACTTGGATCTGCACACATCATTCAAAACTACATCACATAGTTCTAGAAACCTGGGAAGTGTTTGTCTTGTGATTTTGTGATACGAAATCCGGGATAGATGAGGTGACCGAAATCTATCCCGGATGAGACATGCTCATGTACTCTTCTACAATATGATATTGGAACGCTCCTATGTACATTAACGCCTTGAGAAAGCCTTGCAAAGGAGAAACGGAATGCCCAGGACTGATATTTTGGGATGTCCTGCCTTAATAAGCCCGCCCCTGGAGGACTGGAGCGCCGGAAGGAGCCCGCCCCTGGAGGATCAGAGCGCCGGAAGAAGCCCGCCCCTGGAGGATTGGAGCACCGGAAGGAGCCCGCCCCTGGAGGACTGGAGCGCCGGAAGGAGCCCGCCCCTGGAGGATCGGAGCGCCGGAAGGAGCCCGCCCCTGGAGGATTGGAGCGCCGGAAGGAGCCCGCCCCTGGAGGATTGGACCACCGGAAGGAGCTTGCCCCTGGAGGATCGGAGCGCCGGAAGGAGCCCGCCCCTGGAGGATTGGAGCACCGGAAGGAGCCTGCCCCTGGAGGATTGGAGCACCAGAAGGAACCCGCCCCTGGAGGATCAGAGCACCGGAAGGAGCCCGCCCCCGGAGGACTGGAGTGCCGGAAGGAGCCCGGCCCTGGAGGACTGGAGCGCCGGTGGACCTGTGGCCGCCCCCCAGGAAGGGAAAAGACCCCGAACCCGTAGGTCCAGGGCCCAGAGACTCTCCCAGCCCGGGACCCCTTGGAATTCCAGTTTCCGGCTTGAGCTCCCCCGGGCTCGCCCTAGGCCTGAGAAGGTAGTGGTTCCCACCAACAGGGGCAGCCACTGTGGGCTGCTGCATGATGTGAGTGCTGCACCCGCTCCCCTGGACAAGCAGCACCGAGGTGTTCACCTGGGAACCCCCAGACTGCCTCCTTGTGACCACATACTGATCCCGCTCGGCCTGACTTAGCGAGTGGTTGATCGGCCCTGTATCCCTTTCTCCCTCCTTGTGTTGTTGTGCAGTGTGTTGTGTATCCCTTTGTGTACTGTGCTTTTTGCTTTTATGCTTCTTGTGAACCGCCCCGAGCCTCCGGGGAGTGGCGGGTTAGAAGACGAAATAATAAATAAATAAATAAATAACCCCAGCATTTGCAGTCCGTCGGCGTGGACTCACTCAAGATTCTATTCGGAGGGATCCATCTTCTCCCTCCGCGTTCCTCTACATTGAGTAGAATACTACTTGCAGCACCACAGCCTACCAAGCCTTCCTTTGCCATCGGGCACATTAAGGATTACAAATACCAGATTGGGTTTGTTTTGATTTGAAGACTGACCATTTACCTATTGGATTTAAAAATACCCATTTGGGTTTCACGCTGGAATTTATTTCGGAGCGATTTCACTCCGCTTGACTTCTATCTACTTGGACTCAATTTTGGTTCACAATCGCATGGTAGGCTGCATTACCTAATTACTTAATTACCATTAAAATTGACATTATTTTTGATTTCAGTGTCGGTTGCTCACACCTCCGTTTGTTTGTTATTGCTCAATAGTCCAGCCTGTCACACCTCAAGGGCCTCAGGCATCCCTTTTGCTTGAGCAAGACTTTAGCCAAGGCAGCAGTAAGGTGCTGCCCAAGCCAGCTTGCTTTACTCTCAAACCTTGCCCTGGGCCTCCCGTTCTTTCCCGTGAGAAGCCAGGAATGAATGCATAACATAGGCAGCTCAAGGTTATACCATCAAGCCTCCCTGATAGCGAGGCGCACCGAAGAAGCCGAGAGATCGCCTCCCTTCTGTCCAGATGGTAGTCGCTAACGAGCTGTGCATACCAGACAGACTGAGGTAACATAACATATAGATGACCATCAATCATAGAGCAGTGACACTCGACGTATCCACATCAAAGCCAGGGAGTACTATAATAGCCAAGAGATGCGCCATTGCCAGTATCTCGTACCCACGCCGCACTAAGGAGAAGCTACGGGGAAGAGGCCGCATCAGGCCTCCCAGCCAAGCTGTGCCAGTCAGCCTATACCGGGCTGACTTGATCCCGCGCTGTGTCTTGTTCCTGCTCATCGTCGAGGTCATGTGATTGATCCTGAAAGACTTTGCTTACTATTGAACTCTTTGCCTTTAACTGAACCAACCCATCCTTATCTACTCCGGCTGGGATCCTTTGAAAGACTTTCCTTGCATCCGGCTTGTGTTCCCGTTTTCCTCCACTTGTGATCCTGTTGCCACAGATCACACTTCCCTGCTGAATCCTGACTTGTCAGATTATTGCATTTTGAATAGCAATTCATGAGTCAGCACAAGATATATTTTCGCAGTTTGAGATGACCTGCAGTGTGACATGTTTGACACCAGATGGCGCTGTCTCAAGACTGCTAAATGGAACCTTGAGGAATTTCCGTTACAAAGTGACAGTTGGGATTTGTCAGTTGGGATTTGATATCTGTGAGGAAAGGATGTTTAGAAAGGTAGCTGTGATGGCTGTTGTTTTTCGATGTTTTGCCAGTTATTGTTAAATACAATTCAATACAAAGTTATATATTTACCTTGTGAATTGAATGAGAGTTTCATTATTCACTCGAACAGAGACTGGCATTTGGGCCGATGGGGAATTAAACTTCTATATTTCTGTTGCCCATCCGCTGTGACATAAATACTCGACGCCGAAGATGACTTTGGATGCTAGTTGGAGACACTATAAGGATTGTCTCCAACCCTTTACTAAACCTATTACTCAATAAAACTTGTTATACCTCAGCTGCTATGTGGTTTGTCCAGGGAGCTCAGGTCCCAAGGCCCAAGGGGCGATAGCGCCCTGCGTTTAAACCATTTTTATACTGACTTTAGTTTTACTGAAGCATGCTGAGGTGTAAACATAATTAATGTATTTTATGTGGACACTTGGTTGCTTTTCAAAATAATCAGTATAGTGCTAATTTCATTGGTTATGTTGAAACAGGGCAAACAGTAAGAGAGAACAGGATTTTGTGTGATAGGTTTGAGAGATTGTGTCATTGTATCTGCAAAATGATCGTGTGCCAGGGAAGAATCTCACCGATCTCACTTAGGCTGGATTCTTTAAACGTCGATAAAGAAACAAAGTTAGACTTCAACTCCCATCTTCAGCAGCCGTCCCATCGCTGATCGGAGAGGATGGGAACTGCACTCCAACGCCATCTGGAAAGCTGCAGGTTTGCCACCCCCCCCCCCCCCAAAGCACTCAGCACCTGATAGAATAAGAGCATATGGGAAAGCAAATTTTAGCAAGTAATTGCCAGTTTTTATTCAGTGTAATTAGTTATATATGTATTAACTGTGTCATATAAGTGAAGGATATGCTATTTTGTGACTTTTAATGATAACAATAATAAAAAGAGCTCTCAAGCTGAGCAGATGCTGTGCAAACAATATTTTAGGAAAACATTATGTATATGTAATGTATGTTTGTCAGAGAGAAATTTCTCTACTGGGGCTGCAGTCTAAACATAATTTCACTGAACTCTTCCCCCCCCCCACTCACACACACACACACACACACTGGGAGATGCAAAAGCAAGGAAGGAGGAAAATAATTTTAAAAATTATGAAGAGAAGGTAAAAAATCCCAAATTGGTGGCTAGAAAGGAAGCAGATGTCAAGAGGAAAAGATATTGTAGTGAAAAAAGACAGGTATTTATTTATTTATGGTATTTGTACCCCGTAGCTTCTCACCCCCACAGGGGGACTCAGCACGGCTTACATTTGCAGCACTACAGCACTACAAAATATATTCAAATACAACAACATAACCAACATCAATATAACATTAAAAGCATTACGTCATCAGTATCTTGAGACCTTCCAGATGCTTTTGGATTGGAACTTCTCTTCACTTTAACTATTAGTTAAGCTGACCGGTTCCCTCCAACAGTAGTGAATAAATGAAAAAAAGGTGGCCAAAAAGCCAGAAATGTTTAGTTTGAGAAAAAATTTATTTATTTATTTATTTGATTTATATCCCGATTTTCTCCTGAATAATTCTCTTAAGTCTATTATAATATAAATTAGAAGTTGACCCCTTAACAGTGCTAAACATTGTGGAGAGAGTTGCAGGGTTTCATATTTATTTATTTATTTATTTATTTATTGGACTTCTAGGCCGCCACTCCCGGGGGGCTCGGGGCGGCTCACAGCACAAGGTATACACAATAAAAACACATACAAACACCCGGACATCCGGGCATTAAAACACAATTTAAAACACAATAGGCTGTACGGATACAATATAGCACAGCACAATACAACATGGTAGGCATAAATCCACAGGTGCAGTTAAGGCACTGATGGCAACTATAAGCCGAAGGCCTGTTGAAAGAGGAAGGTCTTACAGGACCTTCTGAAGGCCATAAGGTCTTGGAGGGCTCGTGTCTCAGCCGGGAGAGCGTTCCACAGAGTTGGAGCTATCGCGGAGAACGCCCTCCTTCGGGTCGCAGTCAGCCTAAGCGTCTTAACCAGGGGTACTTCCAGTAGGTTGGTATTCTCTGACCGCAGTGATCTCATAGGGCAATATGGGGTAAGCCGGTCCCTCAGGTACATTGGCCCCAGGCCGTGCAAAGCCTTAAAGGTAAGCACCAGCACTTTGAAGGTGATCCGGTGCTCAATTGGAACCCAGTGCAAATCCTGCAAGGTAGGTGTAATATGGCAACCTGCTGGGGTGCCAGACAGGAGCCTGGCGGCAGTGTTCTGCACCAGCTTGAGCTTCCGGGTCACCGACAGAGGAAGGCCAACGTAAAGAGCATTACAGTAGTCCAGTCTCGAGATGACCGTGGCTTGGATCACTGTGGCCAGGTCATTCCGGGATAGATAAGAGGCCAGCCACCTTGCCTGTCTTAGGTGGAAAAGAGCTATTTTACTGACCATAGAGATTTGGGTCTCCCTGGTCAGTTGGGAGTCCAAGTGAACTCCCAGCTCTTTCCAGAAGGCGATGGGCATAATGCCACACCATCCAGGGTCGGAAGCTGGACATCCTCATCGCCCGGACGACCCAGCCACAAGATCTCCGTCTTCGCTGGATTCACCCTCAACCTACTGGCTCACAGCCATCCAGTAACGGCTTCAAGGCAGTGTTGGAAATTATCGAGTACAGATCCGGGCCTGCCCTCCACCCTCAGAATGAGCTGAGTGTCATCAGCGTACTGATGGCACTCCAACCCAAAACTCCGCACCAGCTGTGCAAGTGGCTGCATGTAGATGTTAAATAACAAGGGGGAGAGAATGGCCCCCTGAGGGACTCCACAAATTAATGGGGAGCTCTCGGAGACCATCTCTCCCCTCCTCACTCGCTGGAGCCGATGGTGGAGGAAGGAGGTCAGCCATTTCAGGGCTGTCCCCCTCACTCTAGCCATGGCAAGGCAGTGGGTCAAAAGGTTGTAATCGACTGTGTCAAATGTTGCCGTGAGATCCAATAACACGAGCAGCGCAGACCTGCCTTGGTCAAGTTGGCAGCGGAGTTGGTCTGTGATGGAGACCAGGACCGTCTCCGTCCCGTGCCCAGAACGGAAGCCGGACTGGAAGGGGTCTAGCCATGCGGTGTCATTTAAGAAGGACTGCAACTGCTCCATTGCTGCCCTCTCAAGTACCTTCCCCAGGAACGAAAGATTCGACACAGGTCAGTAATGTCGGTTTTTTCAGCAATGGAGCCACCGCCGCCTCTTTTAAGTACTCTGGAAACACTCCTTGCTCATATCAATGGGAAGTAAAAAAACAAAAATAATAGGGAATGCCTGAGTTTAATAGAACCAGTGTGGAAATAATAACTATTATAAAGAAAGCAATAAATGACCAAAATGACCAAATCTTCCATGCAGGAAAACAGGACAAGCCACAAGCCCCGTAACAGCTTGCATCACAAATGACATCATGCATCCGAATCCATCCTTGAAATGACCTTGGGTATGAGTTCATGATACAAATGGAATACTGTGTAATTGGCCCCTTTTCTAAGAATTGCTTGGTTGAATACTGGATAATTGTAGAAATAAATAGCGAAAGCTTTGAGCAGCTGTGGTTTATTTCAAGAAGTTCCCCACCCTGTTTTTTCCCCTCTCTGTATACTTTAAAACATGAAGGGAGGAAAGAGATTCTTCATATTTGCGAGATATCACACACTCCAAAGGAACTCTCTTGTTTTTATGTGTTATAGTGGTTAATTTTGATTAACAAAAGGTTAATTCTCTAATTAATGTAGAAATGGGATTGTCTTTATAAGACATCAGTATTTGCCTCCCTCCAAACACAAAATGGAAAAAAAATCTACTCATTTAAATCCCATCTGCAATGCTATATATTGCAGTTAGAAAGTGCATTATATGAGCACTGCAGACTAGACTTTTATACGGATTTAGTTTGGTCGGTTCCCTTCAGCCAATCCGGCTTGTTCGGCTTGTTCAGCTGGCCATAACGGCAAGGGCTCAGCTGCCACAAACATTTTGCCTGAAACGGTCCATGTGGCTGCCAGGCACGGCTTCTTCCCTTCTATTCAGGGGCATGTGGTGTGTGCTTCCTTAACCCTGTTCCTCAAACCCAAACTCTCTTGAAAGGAAGATAGAAAAGGGTCCCAGGAGGGGTGCTTCCTTAACCCCGTTCCTCAAACCCAGGCTTCCTTGAAAGGAAAAAAGAAAAGGGTCCCAGGAGGGGTGATTCCTTTACCCCATTCCTCAAACCCAAACTCTCTTGAAAGGAAGATAGGAAAGGGTCCCAGGAGGGGTGATTCCTTTACCCCATTCCTCAAACCCAAACTCTCTTGAAAGGAAGATAGGAAAGGGTCCCAGGAGGGGTGATTCCTTTACCCCATTCCTCAAACCCAGGCTTCCTTGAAAGGAAAAAAGAAAAGGGTCCCAGGAGGGGTGATTCCTTTACCCCATTCCTCAAACCCAAACTCTCTTGAAAGGGGAAGAGGGGTGAAAGGGTCCCAGAAGAGGGGTGATTCCTTTACCCCATTCCTCAAACCCAAACTCTCTTGAAAGGAAGATAGGAAAGGGTCCCAGGAGGGAAAGGTCCCTTCCTTTACCCCATTCCTCAAACCCAAACTCTCTTGAAGGAAGAAAAAAAGAAAAGGGTCCCAGGAGGGGTGATTCCTTTACCCCATTCCTCAAACCCAAACTCTCTTGAAAGGAAGATAGGGGATTCCTTTACCCCATTCCTCAAGCGTCCCAGGAGGGGTGATTCCTTAACCCCATTCCTCAAACCCAAACTCTCTTGAAAGGAAGATAGGAAAGGGTCCCAGGAGGGGTGATTCCTTTACCCCATTCCTCAAACCCAAACTCTCTTGAAAGGAAGATAGGAAAGGGTCCCAGGAGGGGTGCTTCCTTAACCCCGTTCCTCAAACCCAAACTCTCTTGAAAGGAAGAAAGAAAAGGGTCCCAGGAGGGGTGCTTCCTTTACCCCATTCCTCAAACCCAAACTCTCTTGAAAGGAAGATAGGAAAGGGTCCCAGGAGGGGTGATTCCTTTACCCCATTCCTCAAATTCAGGCTCTGTCAAAAAGAAGAAAGAAAGGGAGCCCAGGAAGGGTGCTTCCTTAACCCCGTTGCTCAAACCCAGACTTCATCGAAAGGGGAAAAAAAGGATTCCAAGAAGGATGTTTTCTTAATCCCATTCTTTGAACCAAGATTCCCTTGAAAGGAAGCAAGAAAAGTTTATCAGGGGGGCTTCTTCCTTAAACCTGTTCATCAAACCCAGACTCCTTTGAAAGGAAAAAATGGAAGGAGCCCAGGAAGGATGTTTCCTTAACCCCGTTGCTGAAACCCAGCCCCCCCTTGAAAGGAAGAAATGAAAGGATCCCAGGAATGAAAAGGGGAACCTTGTAAGTTCCCCATTCCCGTCAATGGACCAGATCTTCTTGGATCTTTTGGCTGCCTAGCCAAAAACAGATTTTTCAATTAGCTGATTTTTGGGAGGCTCTCAAAAATGAATCTGAGTACCCAACAAATTTGGATGTCAAAAAGGGATCACCCTCCAGACGAGTTGCAGAAGCCTACTGTAGGCTCATAAGATACAGTTTAATGGTATTGAATGGCATTATACGAGTCTACACTGATCATATAATGCCGTTTCAAACTGGATTATATGACACTATTGCTGAGACCATAGTTTCTTCTGTGTTCAGCTGGCAACTGTTGTACCTGTTCTATGAAATTATTTCCCCATCAAGTTGAGCAAAGTCTGGAAATAACCATTTGCACTTGGCATGGGGGCATAACTGAGTCATGGCAAAGCCACTGGTGTGATTGTATCCCCCTGTGTCAGCTCTCCTTGTGAGTGAAGTGATGAACAGGCCCGGATCAGGCCCTTTTGGCGCCCTAGGCCAAAAGAGCCTGATCCGCCCCTGGCTCCGCCCTGCCCCCGCCCTGCCCCCGCCCCCTGCCCCCCCGGCTCCTCCCGCTCCGCCCCAGCCCGCCCCAGCTCTGCCCCTCCCGCTTGGCTCCTCCTTGCTGGCTCCTCCCTCCCTCCCTCCCTCCTAAAGCCACCATGCCGTCCTGAGAAGCGGCCTAAATTGCGGCTTTAGGAGGGAGGGAGGAGCCGTGGGGAGCCCCCGCATCGACTCTGTGCCGGTGAGGGGGCGGGGCGGGGCGGAGCCAGGGTGGGGTGGAGCCGAGGGCAGGGGCAAGCCGAGGGGAGCAGAGCAAAGGGGGAGGCGGCCGCACGCGCCCTTTTTTCTTTTGAATTTTTGGAATATTTTTTTGGAATTTTTTTGGAATTTTTTTTTAAAATTACATTTTGGGGGGGGGTCTGGACCTGCTGCCCCCCCCAAGGTGCCACCCTAGGCCATGGCCTAAGGTGGCCTTATGGGTAATCCGGGCCTGGTGATGAAGCAGGATAGAGATGTAGATCTGGAAAATAAATATTACTTACAAAATTGTAGGTACCTAAATGCATAGGCATCTTTTCACCTGGTCTTTTTCACTGAGGGGAAATTCCACCACAATTCAAAATAGATCCTAAATTCACGCATTCAGAGCTAAGTTGTTTGTAAATGCCTGAAAGGATAGGCTCAATCTTTGATACAAAAGGAAAAAAATATGCACGTATTGCTGCTTTTCAGGGTGGTTGCATTTTGTATTGGCTGTTGCCTAATTCGTATTGACTGTTGCTTAATTGCAGGGCCAACTCACCTCGCTGCCCTTGGCCCTCGGCAGGGAGGAACGCGAACGGAACAGCTTCCACAACATGGCACCCATTTACTACCTAAACGGCATCCAGCATGCCATAGCTGTAAATAATCTCCAGTCTGTGGAAACAGGGAATAGCTTTGCTGGAAGCTGTCCATGTTTTGATTTGGTCCCTTGTTAGAGCTAACATTAATTCTTGAAGTACAGAGATTGATTGCAGATTTGTCGGCAGTGATGTACGGGGGAAGGAGAACTTGACAGAGCTGTGCCATCGCTGCCTTTGTCACGGATATGCCAAAAATATAAGAAAAGGTAATTGAAACTGTATTATGGGAAGAGATGAAACCTGACACCGCAGATAGCCAATCCATTCCTTCTGACTCTTTGACATTTATCAGCTTAATATGAGAGATACAGTTAAATCTCTTTGGGTTTCTAGTTAACATGGTGATTTCATGTTCCAGGAAAGATAAACTATTTTACATGACAAATATCCATGCAAAAGGCCGCCCTTATTTCTTTGTATAAATTTATTTGCTCATAGGCGAGGATCCCCACTCATAAATAGATCCACATAAACTATCTGGAGAAATTCTATTTGAAGTAGATCAGGTAAATAAACCTGCCACTAGAGATATAGACATCTGTCAGTTGCATTTTTGGTTGCAGTTCAGCATTTTCATCCCATACAAGTCCTTCCAGCAAAGAAATTGAATCTGTTTTGGTGTGCACTTTCCCAAATGTTCCCACCTTCACACCTTTAGCATTGATAAAACCAGGCCCTTTGGTCTTGATAGATCACAAGATCATTCATCATGGCTTGTTTGACTAAACATATATTGCTGCCTGAGGCGGACCAACATATCCACTTGTCCTCAACAAGATAAGAGCCTTCTCGGTGTGGGACCAACCTTGTGGAATGCCCTACCTGAGGAAGTCAGAGGTATCAGGGAACTGTCCTCTTTTTGCCGAGCCTGCAAGACGGCTCTTTTTCGCCTGGCTTTTCCAGTTGAGTAACTGTTATGCTTTCTATGTAGTTTAGCTTACTTTTAGAATAATTTTAGCGCTAGTAATGTTTTAGATTAAATCATTGCTTATCTGCTTTTACACCGTTGTTCTATAATGTCAGTTCTGCGCCTGTCTTTTTACCTGTTGTAAACCGCTCCGAGCTTCTAGAGCAGGGGTGCTCAGAATGGTGATCGGGATCACCAGGGTGATCTTCAGGTCTCATCCTGGTGATCTTCAGGCCCCTGACCAGGTTTTTTTGCTGTTGGTCCTCTTCACACGCCCTTGCACACTGCAAAGAAGTCCTCCGTCGTTGCTCCTCCCGCTCCTGCTCTCGCGCCGCCTCCAAAAGCTTCAGAGTCCAAGAGGCAGAATGGGCCCCCTCTTTTGGATTCCTCCTCCTCCCTCTGTCCTTCTCCAGCCACTCAGAGTCATAGGAGACCAAAGGGGGCGAGCCTGGATGATGCAATGCATGGCTGGCCCCGCGCGCATGCGCAGATGCGCCCATTCTGCCCCTCAGACTTCTCGTGAGCTCTTGGAGGTGGCACGCATGCTGGCGGCGTGGAAATAGGAGCAACGGCAGAGGAGAAGAAGAAGGACGCTTTGGGGTCATTCCCTTACCGCATCTCAAAGGTCGGTCTTTTTACTTTGAGGTGGGTGCTTGATTGTTCTGTGGCATGTCTCTTTGTTTATTTTTAATGTTTAAAAATGGCCTTTTAGCTCCAAAGCCTCTCTGCTTGCTTTGTTCCTTGAGAAATATATGTTGGGGAATATGGAAATGTGGGAGAAATGGGGTGGTTGGATGTATTTTTGCATGCCCCTTTGTTTACCTTGCTGAGTATTAAATGGCCTTGCAGTTCACCAGCCTCTCTTCTTACTTTCTGGCTGATAATATGTGTGGTAATATGGCAGTGTGGGAGAAAAGGGGTGGTTGGATGTATTTTTATGCTCTGTTTTATATTGTTGTTATTAAATTGAAATGTTGATGTTTTATAACTTCATTTTATGTAAACTGCCCCGAGCCTGCTGGAAGGAGCGGAACATAAAAATGAATAATAAATATAAATAGCCTAAATAAGAAAATAGCTATACATTTTACATTTCTGGGTAGGTGATCTTTGGGACTTGGTTTTTTAATCAGTAGCTCCCATGCTGAAAAAGTGTGAGCACCCCTGGTCTAGAGGGAGTGGTCTAGAAGCCGAAAGAATAAATAAATAAATAAATAAATATAAAGCCACCCACCACCACCAAGGTGCTTAATGCTCTAGACCAGGGCTGTCCAACTGGCGGCCCGGGGGGGGGGAATCGTATATGGCCCCCCAGCCCCTTCCCTCTGGCCCCCTAAGCTTTTTAATAAAAAATAAAATTGAAAAATAAAATAAATAATAAAAATTTAAAAAAATACCTACTTCCGGGTTTGGAGCAAGTATCGCAAGAATACGCAATCCACACGGGATTTCGCTGTCAACGCGAGATCACGCCGCCGTTGACAGCGAAATCCCGTGTGGATTGCATATTCTCGCGATACTTTTTGGCTACTCTACTACTGGATCGCTGAGGCCCACAGACGCAATTAGGACCTTCTTCGACTCAGTCGAGGCGGAGCCGGGGGAGTGGGCGGAGCTTGGGGCGGAGCCGGGGGTGGAGCCGGGGACGGGGGCAGACCCTACGCCCCCCCCAGGTCATCAGTGACCAGAATTCAGGCCCCTGGGCCGGTAGAAGTTGGACAGCCCTGCTCTAGACCACTGTTTTTCAACCTTTTTTGAGCCGCGGCACATTTTTACATTTACAAAATCCTGGGGCACACCACCAACCAAAATGACACAAAATGACACTCTAACACAGTCATACATATAGTTAATATGTTTTTAAATGTATTTATACACTCAGTGTGAAACCTGGGCCTGTTTCGATGAACACAACATAGATATCCTGGCAGGAATGGCAGAAAGACACAAACTTCCCACACAGAACTCCCATAACCAAGAGAAAATACGATAAGAGTTTGGTGGGCATTGACTTGAGTTTTGGAGTTGTAGTTCACCTATATTCAGAGAGCACTGTGGACTCAAACAATGTTGGATCAGGACCAAACTTGGCATGAATACTCAATATGCCCAAATGTGAACACAGATGGAGTTTGGGGAAAATAGACCTTGACATTTGGGAGTTACAGTTTCTGGGATTTATAGTTAGCACACAATCAAAGAGCATCATGAACTCTTGCAACAATGGAATTGAACCAAACTTGGCATATTGAACTCTCATTACCAACAGAAAGTACTGAAAGGGTTTGCTTGGGAATTGACCTTGAATTTGGAAGTTGTAGTTCACCTACACCCAGAGAGCACTGTGGGCAGGAGGGGGAAGAAAGGGTATTAGAGGCTCCAATTTCCCACGGCCCACCTGATGATCGCTCAGGGCACACTAGTGTGCCACGGCACACTGGTTGGGAAACCCTGCTCTAGACAAGAGAGATGGTTTAGGATCTTGAGCCAGGCTCGACCTTCACTGGCCAAAAACAAAAATATGGGAAAGAAAGCCCTCAGGATGCAGCTTTAAAAAGTCAACCTTGAAGTGGACCTGGGCATAACCTGGCAACTAGTGCAGATATTCAGAAGAGATGCAAACTGTTTTGAGCACCAAACACTGCTCAAATGACATTTAGACGTTTTGTATCATTTGCTGATATGAAACTATATTCCAAGGCAAAAACGCATGATACAATGGTATATTATAGCATTTGATTAATGCTAGCTGAGTGAGTCAACTAAAGTCAGTATAGAAAATGCACTATGGTTGCTGGCATTCACATTATGGGCATGGTGTGATCCCATCATGGCTAGCTAGCTTGCCACTAACTCCCTTATCTTTCACATCTTTGTCATGGACATGAATGCAAGTGCAGATCTTCAGTTCACCTCTGATGTCTCATACATGCTCAGAGAACGATCACATCTGGGTATGATTAAAAAGAAAAATGGATATGGGTAGCACTGGAATTTAGAGTAATGAGTTGAATTATGGTGAAGATGTTAACCTTGTTTCAATGACAAATGGCTTAATGAAGACTTTCCAACTCATGGCCAACATATAAATATGAATATTAAGGGGAAAACAACCCCTTAATGCAATTATAGTGAAGGCAATGTTAAATTGCAAAACAAATCAAATTATCCCCCCTTATTTTGAGCTGGCCATTGTGTCTGCTGCTAACTATGTGATCTGTGCATAAGTATGGTTTCAATGGCTGTACAAATAGCTGACTCATCTGTTCATAGCCATGGTTAAACTGAGAGAAAGTGGTTTTGTTTCATTTAAGTACTACTGACACATTACCCTTTCCAATATGAAATGCTCAGTTTCTTATTGTATATGTTGTAGTAGAGCCTGAGGCTCTTGCTGCTCCTGATAGTAGAGAGTTGGGTGGGGCTGATTCTTCAGCATCTAGCAGTAGTATGGAACTGGGTGGGGCTGATGATAGCCATTCTATGCCTCAGAGGGGAAGCAAAAGGCTTACTCGTGAACAAAATGCAGAGGAGATCTCTCAGTGCAAAAGAATAAGGCAAATACTTACAGAGCCTACTGATGAGGAGTCTTTTGAGGGCTTCCCTGGGGAGGATGGGAGTCAGAGTGAAGGGAATACTTCGGATGAAGAGCCAGAGATGGATTGGGCTAGGGCCAGGTTCAGGCTGTGTGTGAGGAACCCACAAGCAGTGACACCTTTTTGGGGTTCTCTGATGACAATGAATGACCCTCAGGTTATCCTGATGACTGCTGGGGAGACCTAAGTCTTGACAGGAGATGGAAGACATGGAGAGGGTTTGCAGTTGCTGAGGCAATAGCAGCAGAGCCTGCTAATGATGGGGCATTGTCAGGCTCGGGTGGGTCCAAGATGGAAGACTAATAAAATGTAGGCTTTGGGACACTTCACTTTGCGACTGGCAAGGTGTTGCGTTTGGGACTTGTGACTCTGAAGTGCTGTGTCTGGTATCCTGTATCTTGATTCTTGTACGGAATAATGTGAGTTGGGAAATCTGCTTTGTTCTTCGGGGCTGGAATGCTGTTGCACCACCTGGGGTTGTGGGAAGAGTTTGGGGGATTTCATTGTTGTACCTTTATGTTTAGTTGCTGCTGCTACCCGTACCACATTTGGCATGGTTTGAAATCCTTTGAACTACTGTGAGTGCCAGATGCTGACTGCCTGCAAGAATGGGGTATAGTATGGAGGGGGGTGGAATGTGAGGTGTTTGCAGGGGTTACATTGTGTAATTATTCCCCTGCATTAGCTGCTGCTCTGGACCTTGAATTGCCTCCCTATGTCTTAACCCGGTTTCCGTTACAACACCTGATGCTCAACCCTTAGGACGGCCCATCCGGGATGACCCAGGGCTGCATTTCAACTCCGCGTTCGATCTTGCTCCTTTGTGTTTTTTTACTGTTTATTGATGCTGCACAAAGACTGTTTGTTTAATGCCAAATTAGGCTACTTTATTTGAGTTAATTTACACTGACTTGCAAGTATCTTTAGTTTTTTAAGTGCTTTCTAAGCACGGTGATTTGTGGACAATAAACTCTTTTTCACACCTACTTGGGACTGGCTGTTTAAGTGGTGCCTGATTGTAACAGTATATGTGTGCAAGGATTTTCTAACTTACACATCCCCTTAACTTCCAGGGCCAAGGATTAAAGTCTTCTGGATATTTGACAACCTGAGGCTCTTTCAAGCTATTAAATTACAGTATTATATTCCACTTTAATTTCTAAGGAATGTCCTATAGCAGTGCTGTCCAACTTCTACCGGACCTAGGGCCGGACTTCCAGTCACTGATGACCTGGGGGGGCGCTCCGCTCCGCGCCATTCCGCCCCGCCCCCGGCCCCACCCCACCCCCGCCCCCAGCCACGCCCCGGCCCCTCCTCCTAAAGTGTCACGCTAGCCTCAGAAGTGGCGATTTCGCTTCTGAGGCTGGCGTGACCCTTTAGGAAGGAGGGCAAAGCCAAGGGGAGCCCTCCATGGCTTCGCCCTCCCTCCTAAAGTGTCACACCAGCTTCCTCCTCTGTTCTACCTCTCCAACCGGCGCACCGATCAGGGCGCCGGCGGGAGAGGCAGAACGGAGAAGGCAGGCCTATGGAGGAGGAAGGGAAGCACTCGCCTTCCTCCTCTTTAGGCACGCCTCGTCCTCTGTTCTGCCTCTTCCACCGGCACCCTGATCAGGGCACCGGAGGGAGATGCAGAATGGAGGAGAAGGCAGGCCTAAAGAGGAGGAAGGGAAGCGCTCGCCTTCTTCCTATTTAGGCACGCCTCCCCCCCCCCGGCGTTCCCAATTGGTGCGCCGAGGGGAGAGGCGGGATGGAGGAGGAGGAAGGGAGCGGGCGGGGCTGGGTGATGTCAGGCTCAGCGCCGGCGCCACGCCTAACGTCACCCAGCCCTGCCCCCGGAGAGATCGGATTTTTTAAAAAAAAATTTAATTACTTTTGCAGGGTTGGCGGGGGCCGTAGGGAAGGGGCTGGGGGGCCGTATATGGCCCCGGGGCCGCCAGTTGGACAGCCCTGTCCTATAGAATATTGTGATTTGTAGTTTGGGGACGCACTAGAGCATTCTGGCTGAGAACCTTAAATATCTTTTCTAAAACGTTGAATCTAGATTTTCCATAGAATCTTGCCATTGCAGTTTAAGTGAAATGATGTACTATAAGCATGTACTATGAAAGGCTCCTGTTTTATTTTTGTGGCCACAAGCAGGAAGGAAAATGAGTTTTATCAAGACCTTTAGCATTGATAAAACCAGACCCTTTGGTCTTGATATATCACATGATTCCTGCGCACTTGCCACATTGGCTAGAATCTCTGTAACTTAGGGCCCCTCTACACTGAACATATAACGCAGTTTGAAGTTGATTTGAGACTGTGGTAGCCACAGAACACACACTGTCAATATGTATTACAGTACACATCCAAGGGTATACAATGCATGAAATATGTCTCAGGAAAGTCCAAGTTCAGGCAAACAATGTCCTGCCGCAGGATGCCAGTGCGTCCCAGATACAGGGAAAAATCGGCTCCATAAAATGCAAAACACATTGTAGACAACTGCCTCTGCTAAAACACTATAAAGAATCCCAAACTGGGGCTGCTGAAAAACACCCCATGGGACTGACTGGGCAGCAGGGGGGCTAATCAACCACCTGGGAGGGGTAATTGATTACCTCTGCTACTAATTGTGATTTGTGGGTTGAGTGTGTAACTGCATTAATTATTTGATTAGCCTCATTGCAAAAAATACACATGACAGAGAAAAAATAAACACAGAGTCTGGCTGCAGATCTTTGCACTAATTGAAACTTCCAGACCATCTTCAAAGGCAGCCCCACGTAGAGTGCATTGCAATAATCCATACAAGACGTAACTAAGGCATGGACCACTGTGACCTGTGCTCGACGGGGTTACACTCCCCCTGAGGACACAAAGGTATGGTCGCAGCTGGCACACAAGTTGGCCACCACCAAGCTGGCCACCACCAATACCTGGGCTTCAAGAGTCAGTGCTAAGTCCAGGAGGAGCCCCAGATTGCCAATTTGTGTCCTCAGGGAGAGTGTAATCCCGTCGAGTACAGGTTGTCACCCTACACCCCAATCATCCTTGTGACTGACCAGGAGGACCTCTGTCTTGTCTTGATTAAGCTTCTGTTTGTTAGCCGTTATTCAACTCGTCACAGGTGTCAGGCACTGGTTCAGGACTCAGGAGGCTTCCTTGGTTTTCGGTGGAAATCAGTAACAGAGTTGTGTGTCATCTGTGTACAAAACTCCAAAATTCTGGATAACCTCACCCAGCAGTTTCATGTAGATGTTGAAAGTACAGTCTTGCAGGACACCACAGGCCAATGGCCAGGGGTCATCCCAGATTATCTAGCCCAGTGTTTCCCAACCACTGTGCCATGGCACACTAGTGTGCGGTGAGCGATCATCAGGTGTGCCATGAGAAATTGGAACCTCCAATACCCTTTCTTCCCTCTCCTGCCCACAGTGCTCTCTGGGTGTAGGTGAACTACAACTTCCAAACTCAAGGTCAATTCCCAAGCAAACCCTTTCAGGACTTTCTGTTGGTAATGAGAGTTCAATATGCCAAGTTTGGTTCAATGCCATTGTTGCAAGAGTTCATGATGCTCTTTGATTGTGTGTTAACTATAAATCCCAGAAACTGTAACTCCAAAATGTCAAGGTCTATTTTCCCCAAACTCCATGCATGTGGAAGATGCCAGCAATGCTCCTGTGTATACACGGGGAAAGACATTTCTGTCCAGGGAATATCACGGACAATTAAATTCAAGGAGTTCTTTAGCTGCAAAAGTCAGAAATGTATCTATGGATTGGTTTTCCCTTGTGGGCGTGTCTACGTGGGAATGACGAGCAGAATGATGGGCTTTAGAGTAGGGGAGCATAGATCGTAGCGAAATTCCCTCAGTCCTGAATGAAGGGTTAACTGTCACGGATTTGCTCTATTAGATCCAGGTTGAAATGATTTAGAGAAGTGAGAACCCCGCCTGTTGCAAACATGGTTATAACCCGGAGTAAGAGTAGTATTACTTGTTTTAGCCATAAGCCCTTCGGCTGCATTGGGATTGGTCCACGCATTATAGGTATGCCGCCTTTTCCCTGTGTGTATTGATGTCTATGGATGTATTATTATATACGAATGTGTTAAAATACTATGCTACTGTAAGGGATCATTTTGATCCATTCCTCTTGTTAAAATGATAGAGATGCCTTCGGGACCTTTTAGAGGTCCTCCCCATTGGGGGTTAGTTCTAATTTGTTGATGTTATGTTACAGAATTATTGACTGCCGTTTGGGTACCTTTCTATGGGAACTATGATTTGGGATAACACAAAGCCTTGAGAAAGAGTGACTTCGGTTGTGAAGGTCGAAACGAGAGATGAGAATTCTCGACTAATGTGCCTCGTCGGCGGTGTATATCCAAATATATTGATCTCATCACCCCCAACGCCCTCTATAGCGAACTGTCGCCAGGATTGTAACATTGGTGATAATGGGGTTCTATGTGTGTGTTTCCAGAAAGTAAAATTAGTCGTGTATGGATTTTGCAATACTGACTTGTAACCAGTTTACCACGGAAATGCCTGCACCTGTATGAGACATTTGTGAAATACTGTGTATTCTCTGGCACGTGGATGATAAAAGACTTTTCATTTTGAATGGACTCTAAGAAATTTCCTATACGGTAATCCCATTGGGGACTTTATTGTTATTTTGATTGCTTTATATCGGGACCCCGGGTCCTTTGCTGTTGTGTGTATACTAGGCACTCCCCTGTTTCATAGTACGTGTAGGTGAACTACAACTCCCAAACTCTAGGTCAATTCCCAAGCAAAACCTTTCAGTACTTTCTATTGGTAATGAGAGTTCAATATGCCAAATTTGGTTCAATGCCATTGTTGCAAGACTTCAGGATGCTCTTTGATTGTGTGTTAACTATAAATCCCAGAAACTGTAACTCCAAAATGTCAATGTCTATTTTCCCCAAACTCCATCTGTGTTCACATTTGGGCATATTTATTCATGCCAAGTTTGGTCCTGATCCAACATTGTTTGAGTCCACAGTGCTCCCTGGATATATGCCCACCAAACTCTTATAGTATTTTCTCTTGGTTATGGGAGTTCTGTGTGGCAAGTTTGTGTCTTTCTACCATTCCTGCCAGGATATCTATGTTGAGTTCATCGAAACAGGCCCAGGTTTCACACTGAGTGTATAAATACATTTAAAAACATATGAACTATATGTATGACTGTGTTAGAGTGTCATTTTGTGTCATTTTGGTTGGTGGTGTGCCCCAGGATTTTGGAAATGCAAAAAAATGTGCCGCGGCTCAAAAAAGGTTGAGAAACACTGATCTAGCCCTTTCTCTCTCTCTCTCTTCATTCAATTTCCTCTGAACCATCTCTGATTAGATTGATTTTTTGTTTTGTTTTGAGCAATGCCAGAAATAGATCTGTGGTATACTCAGCACTGCATTGTTTTCCAAACAAAAAAGTGCATTTCAGCTGTTTCCCTCAGCACTACTGTTACAATAAATTATACATACCTTGAAAACATCAATTTAAATGCTAAGAACTAAAAATAAAGGTGCTTAATTTTAAAGGCTTACAGTTTCAGACACTTTATCTTATTTTTAAATGTATTTATTTGTTTGTTTTTTTATCCCACCCTCTCTCTCTCATAGAGGGACTCTTTTTAATGTTAAAAAATAAGTCCATTTCTCCATAATATGTGAAGATTAGAGTGTAGCGAGAGTGCCATCAGATCGCTGGTCAAATTCTATTTGAATATGCATTTGCATATAAAGGCAAGTGAAAACAACTGGAAAGGGGAAATCAAAACAATGGCCATGTTATGCTGCAAGGCCTTTACCGATGCTATTTCTCCATTTAAATCTGTCTGCAGCAGAAAACACACTTCTACACACATTTACCACTTAAATATATTCGCTCACGAAGAGCAGTTTCATGGCAGGAATAGAAAAATATTTCTAATAAAAATGTTTGGAAAATGAAAAAAAATGTTTCTTAAATGTTGGGAGACATTAAAAAACCCTGCACCATGAAAAATCATCACATTTGGTAATTTATTCTGCATAAAGTTTGCTTGTCTTTTTAAATGGAGGAAATTTTATTTTCTGAAGAATGAGTTTGCATTTGCAAGGTCTTTTTTATTGTTGCATGTTGGGACTAGGTCTCTTTTCTGTTCCCAGATGCAATTGCAGGGTAAGGCAGGTTATTTCATGAATATTTGAATATTATATATGGGAATACTATTTATTTATTTATCTATCTATCTATCTATCTATCTATTTATTTATTTATTTATTTATTTATTTATTTGGACTTGTACACCGCCACTCCCAGCGGCTCGGGGTGGTTTGCAACACAATTCAATAAAAAATAATGGGCAAAACATACATATAATAGTAAGTAAAACAGCAAAATAAAAACGCAGCTAAAATCACAAGCTAAAATTACAAGCTTTCGAAGGCCTGTCTGAACAGGTGTGTCTTGCAGGCCCTCCGAAAGGTGACCAAGTTTCGGAGAGCCTGCGTTTCCGGTGGCAATGTATTCCAAAGAACCGGGGCGATGATTGAAAACGCCCTGCGCCCACTATCCCCGTTACTCTTCATTATGATACTGGAGGTATTGCTGGAAGATATAAGGACGGACAACAACTTAAAGGGCCTAAGATATCAAAAAGAAGAGTATAAGTTACAGGCCTTTGCAGATGATGTGGTTTGCATTATCGAAGAGCCGGTGGAAAATACAGCGAAATGGCTAGATAAGATCAAAGCCTATGGAGAGGTAGTGGGGCTGAAAATCAACTACTCTAAATCAAAAATACTTACAAAAAATTTGAGAAAAGAAAGGATAGAAAAGCTGCAGGAGACCACGAAGATCCAAGTTGTAATGAAGGTCCAATAAGTGGGCATACTCCTTACTATGAAGAACAATCAATTATTAAAAAATAATTATGATCTCACCTGGAAGCAGATTAAGAAAAAGCTTGAGAGTTGGAGATTTCTAAATCTCAACCTACTGGGCAGAATAGCGGTTATAAAAATGGACATACTTCCCAGAATGGTTTTTTTATTTCAATCCATACCTATTTTAAGAACAACATATGATTTCAAGGCCTGGAAAAAGGACATTTCAAAATTTATTTGGGAAGGAAAGAGACCCAGGATAAATTATAGAATCCTTACGGATAAAAGGGAAAGGGGGGGTTTATCCCTTCCGAACCTCCAAATATACTATGAGGCCGCTGCCCTTAGCTGGGTAAGAGACTGGGCTCTTCTAAAGAAAACAAGGTTACTGCATCTAGAGGGCTTCAATACCAACAGAGGCTGGCACTCATACATGTGGTATGGGAAAGCCAAAGTAGAAAGAACTTTCAACAACCACCACATAAGGGCAGCCCTATTAAAGGTATGGGATAAATACAAGGATAAATTATACAGAAAGACCCCCCTCTGGATCTCGCCGTTGGAAGCCCAACACAAGAAAGAAATTCCTATGTCCAGATGGTACACATATAATTCATTGATTAAGAAAATTAATGCAAAATGGGAATTGAAATCTTTGGACAACTTGAGGGATTCAGGGGTTGAAATCACATGGTTTCAATATGCACAATTAAAGGATTATTTTAGGATGGATTCCAAAAAAGAGTTCAACACAGATGAAAATATATGGGAACGTGTGCTCAAACAAAAGAAACAACATATAAAAATATTGTATAATAAACTGCTGGAGATTGAGACAGAAACAGAAGCGGTAAAACAGGTGATGATCGCATGGGCGCAAGATGTTGGCCACACGATATTAATGCACGAATGGGAGAGGGTATGGAAGGGAACTATTAAGACCTTAGGCTCCACAGCACCAGCAGAAAACTGGTATAAAATGTTTTATAGATGGCACATGACCCCGCAGAAGATAGCAACATATTATAAAAACACCAACAATAAATGTTGGAAATGTAAAAACCAGGTGGGGACGTTCATACACTGTTGGTGGTCATGTACCAAAATTCAAAGATATTGGAAAGCTATCCACAAACATTCTCAAAAAATACTGATGGAAAAATTTGATTTCAAGCCCGAAACCTATTTATTAAATTTAATAGATGAGGGGTTTGATCAAAACAAGGCCAAACTACTTTACTTTATTTCTGCAGCCGCTAGGCTAGTACTAGCCAAACAGTGGAAAAAGGAGGAGGTTCCACCGATAGAGGATTGGATGAACAGGTTAAGTGACCTAATGGAATCTGACAACTTGTACAGTAGGATATATGAGAGAAATGATGGATTGGCAGCCAGTAAGGCTTTATTTAGAAAAGAAGATGTGTTAAGTGATAGACCATGCATTATGATCCCCAACAGGTGAAGGATTCTAAAGAACTCGATGTATAAGTGTCAATTAGGTAAATTCTCCACCGAACCGAACTGGAAGATGTTTTGCTGTGTATTTCACTATGTTCTGTCTTTCTCCCAATCCTATCACTCCCCTTATCTATACCCTACCCCCTACCCCCTTCCCTCCCACACCCTTTTCTCCCAATCTTTTGTTTTTATACTGCTGTAAAATCAAATTAAAAATATTCACAATAAAAGAAAGAAAATGCCCTGTGCCTTGTCGAAGTCAGGTGGAAAGACTTCACACTAGGGATGTCTAGAAGACTCTGGTCTTCTGAACGAAGTGATCTCGGAGGGTTATATGGAATCAGGCGATCCCGTAGGTCAGGGGTACTCACAGTTTTTCAGCATGCGAGCTACTCTTAAAGCAACGAAGTCCAAAAGATCTACCTGCCCCCGCTGCCGCGCGCTCTTGCCACTGCGCGTGCTCCTGCTGCTGTTTTCCGCCCGCGCACCGCTTCTTCCACCTGCGGGGCATTGCAGGAAGGAGAAAGTACGAGGCGGGGCATCCAGAGGGAGCGCTCCGCCCTGCCTGTCTCGCCGGCAACGGAGGCTGCACAGCTGCTTCTGGACGAGAGAGGGGCAGGGCGCTCCCTCCAGAGGCCCCGCCTCGTGCTTCCTTCTTCCTGCAATGCCCCGCAGGCGAAAGAAGCACCACAAGAGCGGAAGTCAGCAGCAGGAGCGCGCGCGCGCGCAGGGTGTGCACGTGCATGGCAGGAGCACCCCATCCGGCTGGTGAGGCCTGAAGATCACATGGAAGAGGGCCGAAGATCTACTAGTAGCTCCCGAGATACCTAATGAGCACCCCTGCCGTAGGTACACTGGCCCCAGACCATACAAGGCCTTAAAAGTAAGAACTAACACCTTGAAAGTGATCCGGTATTCAATTGGTAGCCAGTGCAGGTTCTGCAGTATAGGTGTTATGCGGCAGCTCATGGGTTCCCCCGCAAGCAGCCGGGCTGCAGCATTCTGCACTAGCTTGAGTTTCCGGATCACATTCAAGGGAAGGCCAATGTAAAGAGTGTTACAATAGTCCAGTCTTGAGATGACCGTGGCTTGGATTACCGTGGCCAGATCATTCCGTGAGAGATAGGGAGCCAGACGCTTCGCCTGTCGCAGATGGAAGAATGCGATTCTGCTGAGATTAGAGATTTGGGTCTCCATTGACAGCAGAGGGTCCAAATGGACACCCAGGCTTTTTACTGATGATGACGGGCGTAATGCCTCGCCATCCAGGGTTGGCAGTTTGATTTCCCTATCGCCCGGACAACCCAGCCAAAGGATCTCCGTCTTCGCCGGATTCACCTTCAACCTACTGGCTCGCAGCCATCCAGTAACAGCTTCAAGGCATAGATGGAAATTATTGGGTACCGATTCCAGCCAGCCCTCCATCCTCAGAATGAGCTGAGTGTCGTCAGCATACTGGTGACACTCAAGCCCAAAGCTACGTACCAGCTGAGCGAGCGGTTGCATATAGATGTTAAATAACAAAGGGGAAAGGATGGCTCCCTGGGGGACTCCACAAGACAAGGGGAATCCCCTGGAAACCAGCCCACCCCCCTGCACTCGCTACTTCCGATTGTGGAGAAATGAGGACAGCCAATCTAGAGCTGCCCCCCTCACTCCAACCACAGCAAGGTGGTGTGTCAAAAGATCATAATCGACTCTATCAAACGCTGATGTGATGTCCAATAACACAAGCAGTGCCGATCCACCTTGGTCAAGCTGGCAATGCAGCTGGTCTGTGATGGAGACCAAAACCAGACTGGAAGGGGTATAAACTAGCTGTGTCATTTAGGGATCTAGTCCGGCTGTGTCGTCTAGGAAGGTCTGCAACTGCTCCATTGCTCCCCTCTCAACCACCTTGCCCAGAAACGACAAGTTCGAAAATGGGCGGTAATTGGAGGGAACCGACGGGTCTAACCCTGTTTTTTCCAGCAATGGAGTGACCACGGCCTCTTTCAAGCCCTCTGAAAAGACTCCTTGCTCAAGGGAGCAGTTTATTATTTTCAACAGAGGGTCATGTAACCCATCAAGACAAGATTTAACAAGCCAGGATGGGCACGGATCGAGGGAGCAGGTGGTCGGTCGAGATGCAGCAACAATCCTATCGACAGCCTCTGCGTCCAGTGGTTGGAACCGGTCGAAGGTGGGCCCGGCGAGTGGCCATGGAGTCTCAAGTTCACTCACTGTATCAATTGTAACTGGGAGGTCCCGGTGGAGGGACGAGATCTTGGGAGATATGGGAATCAGATCTTGGTATCTAAATAGTATCAAGATATGGTACCGCCCCACTCCCCATTATTTATAGTTCACCAAAAGACAACAAATAAATATATGATTTTTTTTCTTTTGTCTTTTTACTAAAAAAATCTTTCCCGGAAGTCTGGAGTTGCACAAGTTGAAAGCTTTAGAACAGGCCTGTCTAACAGGCAGCCCCCTAGCCCCTTGGCTACGGCCCCTTACCCTCCTGCAATAAATAATATATTTTTAAAAATATTTTTAAAATATTTTTTTCAATTAAAAATATTTATTATTATTATTATTATTATTGGTCCCGCCCCTTGGCTTTCTATTGGCCGCCTCCTCTTCTCCTGAGGGAGGGGGCCAATGGGAGGGAGTGACGTCTCTCGGGCCCCGCCCTCTGGCAACAAACAGGAAGAGTGACCTGGCCGCATGGCTTTCCCCCTCAGCAGCGCCGCTTCCTCCTCCTCAGGATTGCTGCTGCTCCGTCTGGGAGGCGCTCAGGCCCTCAGCGCCAGGGAAGCAAAAGGGGTTTGGGAGGGAGGGAGTGTGTCTGAGAGCGTGAGTGAGTGAGTGAGTGAGAGAGAGAGAGAGAGAGAGAGAGAGAGAGAGGGGGGGAGGGGGACCTGCCCTGGGCACACCTCTCCCCAGTGCAAAGGGAAGATCTCTCTGGCTCTCTCAGACACACACACACACAAGCCCCTTCCTTTCTGACCCCTTCATTGGCGTTTCATGAACTGTCTCTTTAATGAGAAGGAGAGAACCGGCCAGCCATAGGAGAGGGGAGGAGAAAAGGAGGGAGGGGAATTGAATGAGAGGAGCTCAAGGAAAGGCCTCCCACCCCCTTTCCCCCTCCTTTTCCTCCCCCCAGAATTATTTACATTCTTTGCAATTACCTAAGTTTACTTTGATGACTTGCACTGAATGGAATCAGCCAGGGGTAAACTGGCAGAATGAAAGCACACAGACCTTTCAACTGCAAGGCCATTCAATGCTGATCAATGTGGTCAGTAGAACAGTCATATATTCAGCTTATTTAAAAGACCGCTTGTCCGAACCAGCTCATTTAAGGTCGCCGCGTTCAGGAAACAGGGACCTTCTCCGCATCCCAGGTGTGAGTGAGGCCCGCCTCGACACCACGAGACGGAGAGCTTTTTCCATCGCGGCCCCTGTCCTTTGGAACTTGATGCCGGCGGATCAGAGAGCTATCCGGGACATGCCCCAGTTCCTGACCGCATTGAAGACCTGGCTCTTCCGAAAGGCTTATGGCTAAGGACACTTTCCAGACTTAGCCTGAGCTACTGGAACTATTTTAATTAATCTTTTTATTCTTTTAGCTTTTAACTATTGAATTCTTTTATGTGTTTTTGTGTGTAAGTCGCCCGGAGCACTGACGTGGAGGGCGACTCATAAATAATAAAATCAATCAATCAATCAATCAAACAATATTCCAGTTCAAAGCAGAGATTGTGGGATTTTCTGCCTTGATATTCTGTATATTTATGCCCCTCATGTGTTCCATCCATCCCTCCCTCTCCCCTTATTTAAATAATATAATATGTAATTGTATATTTATGCAATGCCGGGGGCAGGGAGGGGGCGGAGCCAGGGGAGGGGAGGGGTGGAGCCAGGGCTTGCCCCCCCCCAGGTGATCAGTGACCGGAATTCCAGCCCAAGGTCCAGTAGAAGTTGGACAGCCCTGCTTTAGAAGCTTGGGAATGAACTCAGCAGCAGTTGGAGCCCCATGAACTATATTGTGCCTAACCCTTTGATAAATTGTATCACATGTAGGATTTGTGTGTAACTTGTATCTTTCACACGGTGTATTGCATCAATTTCTTACACTAAATGTATATAAACTGCTTCTTCAAAATGTATCAAAATGTAGCCTAAACAAAGCCACCCATCTGTGATTCAGTTAAAATAATCACTTGGAGAGGGAAAAGGTTGGGCAAATACCTCTGCCTATTTCCCAAGCAAGGTAATCAACAAATTCATTATGTGTATGCAAAGATAGGTGATTTCCTTTGCCAGCCAGATAACCCAAGAATGTTTGTTCAATTCACATGAAGCTGAGAGTCTGCAACTCCTTAGAAGTTTAGAGTACGAACATTCATTAACTGTTTTATTGATAGCCAAGCTCATGATTACTCAAGATCACCACCTTTGTCCCTTGAGATTTGTACCTTTGTTTCCTGAGATCCATATCTTTGTTTGGCACAGAACTGGATGTTTCCGTTGATCAAAAGCTCATCAGCATATCTGTTTCATTTGTTTACCCTAGACCAGGGGTGCTCATTACGGTGATCAGGAGCACCTAGGTGATCTTTGGCTCTCTTCCAGGTGATATTTGGGCCTCACCAGCCGGATGACGTGCTCCTGCCATGCGCACACTCGTGCTCTCCTGCCGCCGCCTTCATGGGGTTTCTTTTGCCAAAATGAGGCTTTAGTGGGCGGGCCCTGGCGCTCGTCTTACCACGCACGGTGTGGTGACATGACCGCCCATTGGTTGCTGCTGGAGGGGGGGGGGGGAGCAAGGCGAAGGCACACGCATGGATAGGATGCGAGGCTGTGGGAAGGATGGAGGGAATGTGTGTGTGTGAGAGAGAGAGAGAGAGCCAAGGAGAGAAGAAAGAAATCCGGAGAACTTTTTCGGATCCTTTTGGCAGGCAGGCAGGCGGGCGCTGGAAGGAGAGAGGGAGGGAGAGAGAGAAAGAGGCGAAGGAGGCTGGGCAAAGTGGGGCAAAGCCAAGCAAGCCCCGCCGCAAACCCTGCTGCTGCCCTCGGGACTCCCATTCCAAGCCAAGACCTGGGTGAGCAAGCTATGTGGGGCTGCTTCCTTTCCTTGGTTGGGGGCCAGGAGGGAGGGCTCCGCCATGTTCCTGGGGCTGAACCCGAGGAGGAGGGGGCTGCGGGGATGGAGACTCCACTTGCTGCCCTCGCCGCCTTTCTCCGCCTTGCCCTCCCTTGCCCTCAAAGGAGAAAAGAGACGAGGGCCCACGGGGGGAAAGAGGGGGGCTCTTCAGAGCCGGCTAGGAAGAGCCTCTCTCTCTCTCTCCTGTGGGCATGGACTGCCACCAGTGGGAGGGGTCCTCCTTCCTGCCAGCCATCCACTTGGGCGTCCTTTCTGAGTGACACCCTCGAAAGGAAGGAAGGAAGGGCGCCCCCCCCCCCGCTGTATCTGTCACTTTGGGGAAGCACCTCTTCCACTATTCCTTCTCCTGCCCAGGTAAGGAAGCCTCAAGGGAGGAGGGAGGAGGGAGGGGGGGAGGCTGCCGTGGGGAGGCTCCAGCCTCACATGGGTCCCTCTCTCAGTTGAGTTTGCTGGCCCAGGCAGCAGCCAGGCGACCCCTCTTCCCAGCCCTGCGCCTTCCGAGCTGCTGTCGAAGCCATATCTGGCCGGAGTGTTGGTGGGTACGCCTATAAATACACGCCTGCTGCGTGCGCGGGAGGGGCCTGCTGTGCTCGCAAGAAGCAGGACAAGAGGGGGACTTCCTGCTTCGCGAAAGCACGCAGCAGTAAGGAGGAAGGCAACGAAGAGATTAAGAGAGAGAGAGAGCGCACAAGCAAGGAGGATCCCCTTCCTGGGTGCACGCGACGGCGAGTTCGTGGGCAGGCAAGAAAGAAGCCCCGCGCGAACGGAAGGTTGCAGTAGCAGCGCACACGCATGCGTACGCACGCACGCTCACATGCACAACAGGTGATCTTTTCAACTTGATTGTTCATATAGTAGCTCGCATGACGAAAAAGTGTGGGCAACCCTGCCCTAGACCGTGCCATTCCATGGGGTGTTTCTACAGCTGATTGGTCCTCCACTCTGACCAATCCCTGCCTGGAGGCTGCAAGGCCAACTGAGATCTCCAAGGACAATCTGAGCACAGTTCCCGACCAGCCTCTTTTCCAGCCCATGAGGGGAGGCTTGAATGGCTGTCAGAACTGTATACGATGTCTTGCATTTCTCTGTATCTTTATGCTTATGCCTTTTGAAGAAAATTGCTTGTACTTGCATCCTTTTTGGCTGAATTATAATAAATCTCTGTGGCTTTTCTTCAACCTGGTAAGCCAGTTGTTCTGTCCTGACCTAGCTGGTTTAGTATATGCTCGCCAATAGGCATGGTTAAGTTTGGTCAGATTCCCATTTGAAGCTACTTTGTAATTTGGATTAAGTTCGCCATCTTTGTTCTGACTCGAAATTCGGGAAAGACCCTATTTGAAGCTTGCGTGCTATTTCAAAGAAACCATTTGGGAACCGGCAGCCATTGGCCTTTTAAAAATATCCCTGCCATTACGAAGCCACTGTCGCCATCTTTGTTCCAACTCAGAAAGTGAATAGTAAAAGACCCAGCGTTTGGAGGCAAGGGCAGGGCAGCCGGGAGAAGCGTCCTTCTCTTGCCCGCCACTGCCAGTTTTCCTTTTTGAAGCAGTGATTTTAACTTACAACAGACCTCAACCCCCTTTGGGTTACACTTTGGACTTTGGGATCCCAGAAAGTCCCTTTGGACTCTGGAAAGCCCATTTGGAATACCACTGTTGTGGTATGGGGAAATGTGATACTTACAAGGAATGCACATTTACCTAAGTATCTAACCTGATGCCCATATTTTGAACAAAGCCACAGGTCAAATGGCATTGCCCTCTGGCGGGGGTGAAGCCTAGATTCTTTCATTTTAGTAAGTTTGAACGGTAGCCTTTGCATCTCTCTCCCCCAGCTCCCACCACGAACCACTTCTGGGCTCTGTCTGAAGCCGAACTGTTTAAATTTACTATGTGAACGCCCTCAACTTTTCAACCTTTTGACCCTTTCCAAGAAGTGTGGTTTTGATTTGAGCATTTGTAGTTGCAATCGGTCCAGCAGTTAATCTGAAATGAAATTGTGTATCTCTCTCTACCCATATAATTCAGTAACATAATAAAAAGAGGGAGAGACGTGAAATATGTTGAGCTACCCCAAATCATATACACGTTATTCGTCTCTGTTGCCATGGCTTTGCAATAACTATCCCTAAAATATTAATATCTTTGGGGACGAAAAACAAAACAAAAATCCTTTGACTTCCCAAGACAGGAAAATAATGACAGCTTTGGGTTGTTTGGTTCAACCCAAGTGTTTACCACATAGTTTATGCTATTGTGCTATGTGAGTAATGATTTAGTAAAATATAATCTCCCAGGATTGTATTGCTTTGTCAATACACCAGTAAACATGGTCATTCCTTCTTCAGGAAGCATGGAGTGAATTATCTGTGTTTTGAATGGAATTGAATCTATCACTTCTTGCAATGAAACAAGAGTTGTGTTGATTTTTTTCCCATTGCAATCACTTGTTTATCTTTCTGTACTTTCCATCAACGAGAGAGAGGAAAAAGAAAAATAACAAAATCCATCTCTGTGAGAAAACACAATCCTGGAGATATTACCATACTATCGATGTCATTTGGATTAAATATTATCCCAGTGTTCCCTTTTATTCCAGTACAACCCATTAGCTGTTTGGTAAAAGAGAGAGAGAGAGAGAGAGAGAGAGAGAGAGAGAGCTTCAATGCCTGTAAATTTTACATAGTATTCTAAAAAAATCTTCCATGAAGTTGATGAATGGAATAATCATGTTAATCAGCTAAATATGTGACTTCAAGTAAAGTAGTATTGCTTATTCATATGTCTCCTGTTTTGATCTCAAGGCCCTTTTACCGTACACAATTAGACCATTATAATTCCACTTTCAGCTGTCATGGCTTTGAGTTTCCTTTGTGGAGAGCAAAAGTGGGCTACAAATAAACATAAACATAACAATAACAACAACAGCCCAGCTTTGGGCTGAAATGTCATCAGTACGCTGATGACACCCAGCTCACTCTGAGGATGGGGGGCAGGCCTGAAACCGTACCCGATAATTTCCATCTCTGCCTCGAAGCTGTTACTGGATGGCTGCGAGCCAGTAGGTTGAAGGTGAATCCAGCGAAGACGGAGATCCTCTGGCTGGGTCGTCTGGGCGGTAGGGATGTCCAGATTCCAACCCTGGGCAGCGTGGCGCTATTCCCGTCGTCTTCAGTAAAGAGCCTTGGAGTTCTTTTGGACCCTCTGCTGTCAATGGAGGCGCAAATCTCCGCTGTCAGCAGAGTGGCATTTTTCCCTCTTCGCCAAGGTAGGAGGCTGGCCCCTTACTTGTCTCGGCACGACTTGGCCACGGTGATCCAAGCCACAGTCATCTCAATGTTAGACTACTTTAACACTCTCTACATTGGCCTGCCTCTGTCGGTGACCTGGAAACTCAAGCTGGTGCAGAACGCCTCAGCTTGGTTGCTCTCCTGTGAGCTCCTGCGAGCTGCCACATTACACCAATTTTCCAGGAACTGCAGTGGCTTCCTATTGAGTACCGGATCACCATCACAGTGTTAGTCTTGACTTTTAAGGTCTTGTATCGTCTGGGGCCAATGTACCTAAGGGACCACCTAACCCCATACTGTCCCATGAGAACACTTAGATCTGAAGACTGCAATATTCTAGCCATGCCCAATGTCAAACAATACCACCTAACCTCAACTTGGAGAAGGGCGTTCTCCATCATTGCCCCAGTTCTCTGGAACGCACTACCCCCGGAGGTTTGGGCCTTGCGTAATCTGTTGGCTTTTTGGAAGGGCCTGCAAGCCAGCCCTATTCCGGCAGGCCTTTGAGTTGTAATGTGCTATCCCCTAGGACTTGTGTTATCTCTTAGGAATTGTTTTATCCTTGTGGTTTTATTGCTGTTGTAGATTTGTTGTTTTATTGTGGTGCTTGATGTAAGCCGCCCTGAGCCGGCTGGGAGTGGTGGCCAATAAATCTAACAAATAAATAAATAAACAAAGCTGTATTTTATAAAATCCAAGGTTTTGTAAGTGGTGGAGTAGTAGAGTGCCCGGGCTGAGATTTATAAATGCCTCTCCCTACTTTACAAACCTCAGGATTCCATAGATTGTTGTCCTGGCAGCAAAAGTGGATTTATAGTTATACAATTGTGTTGCACGAAAGGGTCATTTGGTCCATAGATTAAAGAAACCAGGAGTTAGAAATCTTTATTACTTAGCAATCCTACACAGTAGTAAGATTATATTTCTCATCACTTAATTGATGTAAAGTCCACTGACTATTTTGAGGCATGTGAATCATAATCTCATTCCAAAAGTAGGCATACTAAAGATCTACCTGTAATATGTGGTCTGTCCCAAAAGTAATGAGAATTGTTATTTTGAACAGCACAGAAGGGCCAGGAAAGAAAAATGAATTGAGGCAGGTGGAGGGGAAACCCAGGGGTACAGTTTGACCTTCTTAAGTTGCATCCACACCTTTCTGACAGTCAGTATGTTAGTAAAGTGCATAGTAGTTTTGTGCTTTGTTACAGGAAAAGTTTAGAGGATTCTGGAGCATCATAATTCAACTACAAGAACTGAGAATAATGTGGCTTGTCTGAAGTCTATTCTGGATGCTGCCCCGCCCACCATACAGTTCAGACTTTGCTTCATGTGATTTCTTTTCCTCAAACCTCAAAACCCAACATCATTTTGGGACATTTGAAAACATCCAGGCAGCTGCGATGAAGGCTTTGAACAGCATCTCACGTGAATACTTCTTCCACTGCTATGAAGAGCGATAGCAACACTGGTTTTTGAAAGGGATCAACTGTGATTGTATATATGCTCAATTAAAAAAAAGAAATAATTCTCATTACTTTGGGGGCTGACCTCATATATTGTCTTATGACATTTTGTCTGGGATGATAGGGCATTTGCACTGTCAAATTTCCAATTGACAAGAAATATCACTTTGTTTGGTTCTGTGGCTTTATAACAGCATGTTCTACATACCAGGAACAGACTGTTTTTCATTCAGTATTATTATTTTTTTATTATTGTTGGATATTTGTTGTATTCAGACTCAGAATAATCTTTGAAAAAACTATCCCTGTTTATATTGAACCAATCTGGCCAAAGGACACTAGGGGTGGTTGATCCATTAAAAAAAATGATTCTAAACTTGGGGGGGATTTTTTTTGCTGGGTCGTTATAAAAATTATTCCGAAAATTTTTAAGTAAATTTCGTAATTGAAACGTAATTAATAACGAATTTTCATTATTATTCGTTACACCAGCTGGGAGGGAAGAATGGAGAGCAAGCCCTCCCCTCTTCCCTCCCTCCCCCCAGCTCAGAAGCATCGCAGATTAAATATAACGCGGATGCCTCTGAGGTGACGGGGAAGGAAGGGGTGGTGCCTTGCAAGGCATCCACACACACCCCTTCCTTCCCCCACCACCTCAGAGGCATCCTGCGTTACATTTAACGCGGGATGCCTCTGAGGTGGGGGGGAAAGGAAGGGAGGCGTGGATGCAAGGGTGCGGACACTCCTCCTTTCCTGCTAAGACCTAAACCACATCAAGGCTTGACATGATTTAGTTCTTTAGGGAAGGAGATGCGGAGGGCATCCCCTCGCGTCCTCCTTCCCTGCTGAGAATGCCTAGATTTGGAGGAATTTCCTCCTTTCTCCAGGCTCTCCCTCCGCTTGTGAGGGAGAACCTGAGGAACAGGAGGAAACCTCGGCCGGGCTGCTTCCAAAGAGCCCGCCTCAGCTCTCAGCTGGCGAGAGGAGAAAGGAGGGTGCTGCTGCCCTCCAGTCTCCTCTCACGAGTTGAGAACTGAGGAGGGGGGAAAAACGACCTAATAACGTGCCCTTTACCAAAATGGCGATCCCGGGTTTGGTTTTGAAACTTCACTTCCGGGTTGGATGCCGATGGTCGATATAGGGTCAAAATAATTTCAAATATGAAATATTGACGCATTTCAAAATATTTAAATTGGAGATATCCACCTCTAAAGGACACCTTCAGTTGAAATAAATAAATAAATAAATAAATATTGTCTCATCCCTTTCTCATATCCCTTTCAAGTCCCATTGTCCCAAAAGCCGTTTCTCTAACGGAGAGGCACTGTCTTTTTTTCGAATCCCTTCCATCATGATGAGAATGCCCAGCAACATTCCATTATTTTCTGTGAAAAACAGGTTTAAAAGCAAAATAATGTGTTATGTAATGATTCAACATTAAGCCCCTTGGGTACTGAAATATCCATATTAATCAAACCTGTAAACTGTTCTGAGCTCATATGGGACGGAGTGAGATATAAACATTCCTTCCTCCCTTCATTTCGTTTTTTCACTCCTTTCTGTTCATGAGGACTTTCCCAAACACACTTTGAAGGCGGCTGCTCCTGCATCTAATCTTGGATAAACATTCAAGTGATAACCAAGCAAACAAACAAATAGAGAAAGCAAGATTATTGGCACACCAGATAATTTTAGGTTTTGGGTTTAAGAGACTTTGACCCATCCTTTAGTTTTAGGCAGCAATGTGGATTGGTTCCTCTTTTTTGGGGTGTGTGTGTGTGTGTGATATGATAAGCCAGACAAACTACATGTGTAGGTCATGTTACTCACCTTATTTATTTATGTACTGTCTTTCTACCATCCTCTATCTCACCCCAACGAGGACTCAGAGCATCTTCCAATTTTGGAAAATATCAAATGCCATGTGGAACATAAAAACGTACAAGCACCGGGGCCCCGTCTCCGACATCGTGACTGCCTGGTGTTGAATCAGGAACATGATGGCGGTCGGCCTTGACGACACTGAGAGGTGGAGATCTTTCCCCCCCCATCCCAGGCCAGAAGAGGTGACTGCGCAGGTGTTGCACCGTAGACCTGAAGGACCCCTCAGTAAACCACTTGAGACCAGCCGTGGTTAAATGCTTTATTTAGAATAAATGAATAAAGTAAAGAGGCTAGGATTATAGTCTAGTGATGCTTTCAAGCATCAATAGATAGCAGCACAATTGTCCAAAAGTAAGCAGGGTTGCAAGGCAATAGTCCAAGGAGAGCAGGATAAAACAAGACTCTTGATGCCCCAATGGGCTAGTCCAATAGAGAGGTTCTTGGCACAAAGGCTTGGCAAAGAGTCCCAAAAACTAGAAGGCCCAAGGCCCAGGCAGAGTTCAGTGGAGACTTGGCTTGAAAACTGAACGTTGGCGAAAGATGGCAACCATCTCTGAGACCTCGCTTAAATAGGTCTCACAGGCTTTGAAGTTACGATGCACTGGGACGTCAGAACTTGTTCTCATAACAGTTCTCCAGCTGGGCCTTCTCGGGCCTTCCGCATGGGAATGGTATGCCCGTCTCCAGCTATCCCTCGGTCCTTATCAGCCCGCGCTGGAGCTGAGCGGTTTCTGGCCTTGAACACTGAATAACTTTGGGCTTCTGTAGCATCTTGTCTCTAGGCTTTACAGGCCTCTCTGACACTGGGGATATAACATGGCGTTGGTCTTGCTGAGGGCCTGAGGCAGGCTGGGATGTGCCAGCAGGTGCCGGAGGAGACACCGGAAGAGGAAGCCAATGAAACTTCCGACTTCCGGTCCGTCAATGGACCATTCAGAGACAACAGTCTCCCAGGGAGCAAATAAAGACAACACGAAGGCTCACCGAGATCGCCGAGCCACCACTATTAACTCTGGGGTGACAGCTTTGGAACAAGTCCGGACATTACTTCGAGGAAGAGTAAGAACAAGAAATACAGATCTAGAACTTTTTGGGGACTGGGGTTTGGGAGCTGGGTTAGATCCAGCTCCCATAGCCCTACGGCTGGGGCTAGAAGACCCAGGCCGCCAAGGTTTCCCTTGTCTATGACCGTTCCCTCTTTGAGCCCTGCAACCAAGGTCCAGCTAGGATTAGCTAGGAATGACACAATTTGTTTGTTGTAGTTAATAGTGTATGTCTTGTCTTGTGTATTCTATCACTGTTATATTTGCTTGTTCATGTCTTACTTTATTTATTTATTTATTTATTTATTTATTTATTATTCGGTTTTCTATTCCGCTCCTCCCAGCAGGCTCGGGGCGGATCACAAAATACAAGCATACAATAAACATGCGATAAAACAGTAAAAACATACAATAAAACATACAGTAAAAACACAATACGTAGCCATGGTGGTACAGGTCTACGAATCCTTGACTGAAGCGAGATGGACCAAATTGAATTTTGGATTTACCCGAACGCTAATCTGAAGAGGGTCGTCTTGCATTCCCTTCGAAAAGGGAGGAGTTCAGAGACCGCTCGAATGTGGTCGGGGAGCGAATTCCAGAGTACTGGAGCCGCAGCAGAGAAGGCTCTCTGTCTTGTGCTAGACAAATGGCAGGAGCGGGACAATGGTACAACCAGCAAATTTCGCTCTTCCGAGCGCAGTGATCTCGGGGGAACGTACGGGGTAAGGCGGTCCCTCAGGTACACAGGCCCTAGACCGTGCAAGGCCTTCTATTTTGCTGTAAACCGCTCCGAGCCCTCAGGGAGTGGCGGTCTAGAAATTTGAAGTAATAAATAATAAATAAATTAAATAAATAACATGTTAAACTTTAAAATCAATAAAACATATAAATTCAATTTTTAAAAACTGTTAAATCCTGTTCTTGATTCCATGGACATATATTGCACTGTGTGTTGCACTCCAGATCACGAGGGTCCCTCAGTAAACCACCACAAGCAGCAGCGATTAAATGCTTTATTTAGAATAAGTAGATAGGAGGAAAGAGATCAAAGATATAGTCCAAAGATGCTCCCTGCATCCGAGTATTGCAAGGCAATAGTTCTAAAGAGTTCAAGATCCAATAAATGAAGAAATAAGTTTGAGACCTCAATGGTCTAGAATCTTGGATAAGTCCTTGGCAAACAATGGCTTGGCTGAATACTTGAGTACGTTGACTTGGAGGCCCCAAGGGAAGGGGATGCGGCTAGCCTTGACTGTTAGCTGACACGGAGGCCTCTGCAAAGGCTTCCCTTCAGACTTGGTTGAGGCCTGTGGTTTGAAATGTCTTCGGTCTTGCTTGGCTAGGGAATCAGGCTGGGACGTGACACTGTGGTTATGCTACTCCCCAAACGCCTGATTCCACAGCCAGGTTTTGACTTTCCTCCTTATTAATTAATTAATTAATTAATTACATCATTTGTATGTATATGTATATTTATATATTTAAATATTTATATATAAATATTTATATATTTATATATAATATTTAAACTATATATAAATATTATTTATATTTAAATATTTATATCATTTATACTTATACAGTATATAAATATTATTTACATTTACTGTAAATATTTATATCATTTATATTTCCTCCTGAAAACCAGGCGGGAGGAAGCTGATCTAATATAATTGGGGAGGGAGTTCCACAGCCGAGGGGCCACCACTGGGAAGGCCCTGTCCCTTGTTCTCACCAGTCGTGCCTGTGAAGGAGGTGAGACCGAGAGCAGGGCCTCCCCGGCAGATATTAACACCTGAGCTGGTTCATAGGGGGAGATCTTGCTATGCCTTTTACCACCAAGTCCTTCCCTGGTGGCACTACTGCTCAAATCAATGCTGAAGGCATCCGCTTATCTGTGCCACTCTATGTATTGTTTCACTTCTTGACTCATCACAGTACAAGATAGGGTTGCCACTTTTTGATATAAGAAATAAGGGACATTTACGGGATTTTTCACAAAAAATAAGAGACACTTTGTTAAAAACTTGAAACTCAAATGTTAGGTATAAATAGTTTTATTAACAGAATAGGATAATGATTGCAACTCACAAAAGAAACTGACTTATACCCTCTTAACGGTACATGGTATGTTTCTGCATGTTTTGCCATGCAGAAAAAACATGATTAGAACTACCTTATTTTCTCCATCTGTATTTAGTAGGCATGAGAAAAAAGTTATGAAAATTTCGAAAGTAAGACAGAAATGCTACTTTTGAGTATTTCCCCTGAACGCCAACCAGGAAGTGGAATTTCTTTTTCAAACTTCGGGGCCATTTTCTTATATAATGGTTATTAGGTCGTAAGGGGGCACCCTCCTTCTCTCTCCCACCCTCCCGCCTCCCTTGCCAATAAGTATTATGGCAAGGCAAGCCCTAACGCGCTCCTTCTTTCTGGAGCCTGGAAAAAATGTAAACAGAGAGGGGAGTAAATCTGCAAAGGAGGGCACTTTGGATGAAGGGCCCTCATTGTGGATTTACTTGAGTCAAACCTCTCTGTTAACATTTTTCCAGGCTTCCCTGCCTCTCCTGCCAGCCAGGATCTAAAGCATCAAGAGTATTGGGGTGAGAAACCAACCTAATGTATCATAGAATGAATGCTACTGTAAGTGCCTAATATTATAAGTAATCCAACTGGTCATACCTACATTCCATGCACATGCAATAATACAGCAGTAATAACAATAACAAGAGGGGAAGTATTCTGACTGGTCTCTCCTCATGCGGTGCAAACGGGCTCTTCTCTTATTAGCCCGGAAATTAGCCGGGGAAAAGCCAGCGTTTGCTGCGCACACACATACATATTCTTGGGGGGGATTTGCTGCAGAATCCCGGGCTCATAGAGAAGATTCTGCAGCAAATCCCCAAAGAATATGTATGTGTGTGCACCCAAGCAGAAAACGCTGGCTTTTCCAGGCTCAGAGAATGCCCCGTTTGCACCGCATGAGGCAGGGACCAGTCAGAATACTTCCCTCTTCTTATACCCATTGTTATTACTGCTGTATTATTGCATGTGCATGGACTGTCGGTATATGACCAGCCTGGGCAAACTTGGGCCCTCGCTCCCTCGGGATCGGGGTGAGAGAGAGGCAGCGAGGAGCCAGGGGGGGGGGGGGCTCCTCCTCCTTTTCTTTTGCTGCTTCCAAGAATAGAATACCTCCCTCCCTCCCTCCTTCCCTCCCTCCTTCCTATTTGGAGAGTCCCATCTAGAATTCAGTGTGATTTATTCAAGTTTTGGCCTACAACTCCCAGAAATCCCAGCCAATTTACCAGCTGTTAGGATTTCTGGGAGTTGTAGGACAAAACCATCTGAATGCGCATGCGCTGGCATACTGAACTACTAACGAATTTCGTTAGTAATTAAGTTACATTTTAGAAATTTTTGGAATTTTTTTGTAAGTCTTCCTATTACTAATATAAAAATCCCCCCCCCCCATTTGATTTTCGATTTCCTATTTTTGGGTTCTAAACCATGCCTAGTATTTAGTACTTGACTTTGCTGACTTTAAAAGTGCACTGTCTAAACATTAAAATAAAATAAATTTTATAAGACAGTACATCTACATGATTATTATGTCGATAGTTAATGGTATAGTATAGTATGGGATGCACAGCATTGTATAGTATTGGGGTACACAGCTAGGCATATTTTAAGAGTAACTCTCAAGCAACCAGAAACTATCTTTATCCAACATGATCTAATGTTCCCCTTGGGTAATGGTTAATTGAGTCTACTGTACTTTGAAAAAGTCCTGTATCGTCTCTTCCTCCCAACGGGGACGCAGGCGGGCACACGTTCGCAAGTGTACGACTGTCAGCCTGCCCTGCAAGTTGGTATCCCCGGGCAGGCGTTGCCGTGGAAACCGCAGCACACGCCTTCCTCTGGTCAACCCCGCCCAGTCCTGTCCTGTTAGTCAATAATAAGGGACAGGGCCTGAAAAAAACCGGACACTAATTTTAGGGCCAAAATAAGGGACGTCCCTTAGAATAAGGGACATATGGCAACCCTAGTACAAGACGACAATTTCTAAACAAAAGAATCGCAACATTCTTTTCATGTAAACTTTCAAGCAAGCATTTTTTATTAATGCATTTGCTGTATGTTATAACTTAAGAAGCTACGGTCCTCTTGCTCACCAATTAAATGTCATAAATCATCCGCTGATGGCTTGAGAGGAAATGGCTGGTAAACTTATTAAAATTCCGCGACCCAACCAAAGAGACGGTTGTGGGAAATTAGTCTTTCTGTGGAGGAAACTGCTAAATCATATTGCAAGAAATAATTTTGCTCATGTGTACCGTCCTCACAACTCTGATTTTCTCACTGGAAAGTACTTAATATTTAATGAAAAATCAATGAGGCTAAAACTTTCATGTTCTCATTTGCCTTTTTTCAGTTCGGCTCATTCAGATAATAATCTAAGGCAGTGTTTCCCAACCAGTGTGCCAGGGTACACTAGTGTGCCGTGAGCGATCATCAGGTGTGCCGTGGGAAATTGGAACCTCGGCCGGGGGAGAGTCTAGTGTGTTGAAGTATAAAACCCTAAGAGACCTACCTCTATAAAGGCACAAAATTACAAACACCCCCTCCCACCCGTTGTCTCCTTGGTCTCTCCCCTCCATGTATTGGGAAGGCCCGCCTCCCTTTCCCCAAGTAGAGACCTCCTCTTGCCTCCTGGGGGTTCTGTGTGGGAAGTTTGGCCCAGTTCTATCATTGGTGGGGTTCAGAATGCTCTTTGATTGTAGGGGAACTATAAATCCCAGCAACTACAACTCCCAAATGTCAAGGTCTATTTCCCCTGAACTCCATCTGCGTTCATATTTGGGCATATTGAGTATTCATGCCACGTTTGGTCCTGATCCAACATTGTTTGAGTCCACAGTGCTCTCTAGATATAGGTGAACTACAACTCCAAAACTCAAGGTCAATGCCCAGCAAACTCTTATAGCATTTTCTCTTGGTTATGTGTGGGAAGTTTGCGTCTTTCTGCCATTCCTGCCAGGATATCTATGTTGAGTTCATCAAAACAGGCCCAGGTTTCACACTGGCGTATAAATACATTTAAAAACATATTAACTATATGTATGACTGTGTTAGAGTGACATTTTGTGTCATTTTGGTTGGTGGTGTGCCCCAGGACTTTTGCAAATGTAAAAAGTGTGCCGCGGCTCAAAAAAGATTGGGAAACACTGATCTAAGGAACTTGCTTAAGGAAGAGACTCTGACAGCAGGTGTCAACAACTCTTTTCTTGTTCTAATCCTGATTTCCTCATTTAATCATCAAGATTTATGTAAAGAAACAAAGAGAAAATGCCACATGATCTAAACTTTTGGTATGCAAGAAGGCTGGCACGTGCTACACAAATGTAGTTGGCAAGTCTCCCAGTATAGTTGGCACATTCCTCAGAACTGGTTTGTCAGTTTGATCAAGACTCTGCTTGATCTTCCTAACATCCACAGACTCACTTCTTCAAGGTGCTAAATTTAGCCAAGAAAACCTTTTAACCTGCCAAGTCAGAAGCAGGGGCGGACCTACCTATTCCGGGGGGGTAAGCGACAAAAAATATTTTCCGCCCCCCTCCCAAGTGGCTCCCGAGCGCGAGTCATGCTCTGGAGCAAACTGCGCATGCACAAATCTCCGCACCCGCGCACTGGCTCCAAAGCGGGAGGCGTGCTTTGGAACCAGTACGCATGCACGGAGATTTTTCGCGCATGCGCAAAAGCTTTTAAGGCGCTGTAGCATGCACGGAGATTTTTTGCGCATGTGCAGAAGCTTCTAAGGCGCTGTAGCGCCTTAGAAGCTTCTGTACATGCGCAAAAAATCTCCGTGCATGCGTACTGGCTCCAAAGCACGCCTCCCGCTATGGAGCCAGTGTGCGGGCGACGGGCCGGCTGCAGAGGCACGGGCAGCGTGGGCGGCGCAGCGGCGCGGCAGGGCCGACGTGGCGGCGCCCCTCCCAAGTGACGACGCCCCTCCCAGGTGGCAACGCCCCTCCCAGGTGGCAACGCCCCTCCCAGGTGGCAACGCCCCTCCCAGGTGGCAACGCCCTACGCGGCTGCGTAGTTGGCGTAACGCTTCCACCGGCCCTGGTCAGAGGCATCTCAGTCGCCAGGGAAAAGGAACCTCCAACCTGTTTGACTTCCCCACCTTAATTCTATTTTCATAGTCCTGGCCAAGCGTGAGGCCAGATGGTTGATGGAGCTCCTGATGTGCCTTCTGGGAAAGGAAGACAGGGGAAGTCTGCCACAAGCAGATTTGTATGCTTCATACCTTCAACTGATATTTAGGAGACAGATGTTTAGTGATGCCAGTGATAACCCACATGTGAAGGAGCTGATCATGCTAGTTGTCGGACTAGCACCTAAGCAATATAACAGTTGTTCATTTAACCGTTCCTGGTTTCTATTGCTTTAATTAATTTGAATTATGTGTCTATGAGTTTATTTTCTTAATGTGTACTAGTTATGTGCCCTTCATTCCTCATGCATCACATTAGTGTTACACCATTATGACAGTGTTTCCCAACCTTTTTTGAGTCATTATCTGTATGCAGATGACGGCACGTTTTTTACATTGACAAAATCCGGGGGCACACCACCAACCAAAATGACACAAAATGACACTCTAACACAGTGATACATATAGTTAATATGTTTTTAAATGTAATTATACACTCGGTGTGAAACCTGGACCTCAGGGTGATGAACACAACATAGATATCCTGGGAGGAATAGCAGAAAGACACAAACTTCCAACAGAGAACTCCCATAACCAAGAGAAAATACTGTAAAAGTTTCCTGGGCATTGACCTTGAGTTTTGGAGTTGTAGTCCACCTATATCCAGAGAGCACTGTGGACTCAAACAATGTTGGATCAGGAACAAACTTGGCATGAATACTCAATATGCCCAAATGTGAATACAGATGGAGTTTGGGGAAAATAGACCTTGACATTTGGGAGTTACAGTTTCTGGGATTTATAATTAACACACCATCAAAGAGCATCCTGAACTCTTGCAACAATTGAATTGAACCAAACTTGGCATATTGAACTCTCATTACCAACAGAAAGTACTGAAAGGGTTTGCTTGGGAATTGACCTTGAGTTTGGAAGTTGTAGTTCACCTACACCCAGAGAGCACTGTGGACTCAAACCATGTTATATTACGTTGTTGTTTGTTTTCTATCCAGAATCACAATGCCTTGGCACATTGGTTGGGAAACACTGCATTATGACATCCATCGGCATGGGGAAGGATGGAATCATTAGTAATCAAGGAGCTTTGCACATGTAGTGTTTAGAAAACCTCATAATGTATTTTAAGAAAAATCACAAGAGACAGAACCCAAGTGTATTTGCCATTAAAACGTGAAAATGAAATGGGATCAACCCAGAGATCTGACTTGAACATCTTGAAAAAGTTACCCAGATATTTTCTTATAGATACCAATTAGCATCATTATTCAAAAACATGTACCTTTAATTTTACAGTCCATGTTATGTACTAGTAAAATTAGATTGTCTTTAGCTTTTACAATGGCTATAATTAAAGAAATTGTTGTTGTTAAATAGGAGAGTTATTCTGCTTTCACAGATATTAGGGAAGAGAGTACACACAGGGAATCAGTGCAAATGTGCATGTGTGAAATAAAGAATACTGGTATCTAGGCATTCATGAGGGTCAATGCATGGCTAGATATGCAAAGAATATCCTCAAATCCTGGTCCTTGACTAAGAAGAATATTTTGATATGTGAAATCCAACATATCCAACAGCAAATTAACAACAGCTAATTGACAAGAAAATGAAAACCTTCCAAACATGGCAGAGAAACGTCAACTGTGGTGCTAAGAAAAAGATCTACGCCAGCGCAAAAGCTGAGGTCCAAAGAAGGACAAGGGAACTCGAGAACATCTGGTGGACAAAGAAGGCTGAAGAAATCCAACACCTGGCAGATACCCAAGATGCAAACACGAACACAAGGGTTCTTGCCCAAGGCACAATAACACACACAAAGCTGAACTAAACAATAATAATAAGTAAATATAGAGATCGCATCGCAAAATATGCTATATATGCAAAATATGCTATAAACGGCAGCTGTAACCCACCGAGCCGGGTGCCACTCCCACAGGGCGTGGGTGGCCCCTATAGCCACTCAAGGGAGTAATGCTCCACTGAGCTAGGTCACAAAGGAAGTGGCAAAGCCATCCCTAGTCCCTATATACAATTATATGTCACAAATATAACACTAGCTGTATCCGGCACGCGTTGCTGTGCCCTATTTAGGAGTCTGACAGTTTGTTATGGGTCAGAATGTTCATGTTGGCTGGCCAGTACAGCAGTTATGCAAATCCGCCCTTATTGGCAGCCAATCATGTTGTCAGAATGTAGAGGCTGGGAGAGTCTTTGGCAGCCCCGGAGGATGCTGGGAAATGTAGTTTTATTTTTACTCATTGTTTTGGGGGCCTTTTAGGTTTGGGGGGGGAGTTTCTTTGCTACAAACGTACCTTGCTTGAGGCCTATTTCTGTTGGCAAGTTTTGTGTTTCTGCGTTGTAAGGTTTCTCTGTTTGAGGTAGTCTTCACATGACGGCTCTTCCTTTATATATATAGATATATGCACCCACGCGACTGGAAGGCACAGTGTACACGGCACCTAAAACAAACAATGAGCAAATACTCAAAATGAAAAAGATCCTGTAGGTGGGTGCGGAGACCCAATACCGTCTCGAATGGAGCCCCTGCAACGGCGTAGATGTAGATCCAGGTCCTGCCGAATGGACACCAAAAAGAGTCAAAGCCGGCAGCAGGCCCTTGAGGTGCTGGGGGGCATTCTCAGACCGTGGGGATGATTCCACCGGCGGCGAGGACAGGTGCGCACCTCCGCCGCGTCCTCCGTGAATGACGTAGCAAATAAATGATGCGCGGAGAGATGACGCGGACGTCCCACGTTGAACCATGGCATACAGCCTCTACGCTCATCAGGTGGAACCAAACTTCTGAAGGGCAAAAAATCAATTGCACTACATTGGAAAGAGCACTACCAAAGCCTCCCGAATCGCAGCTCCAATGTGGCCGAAGAGGTTCTCTCACAAATCCCGCAACAACAAACCAGGGGTGAGCTTGCAGCACTGCCTAGTCTGGAAGAAGTCAGCAATGCCATCAACCAACAACAACACCCCCCAAAACAACCAAAGACATCTGACCTGATTAGATTCCTGCTGAAATCTTTAAAGAGGGAAGATCTGAGCTGACACAACTCCACCAGCTCATTGAAAAAGTGTGGGTGACCGAGAAAATCCCAGCAGATTTCTTTCACCCTCTTCAAAAAAAAGGGGAAAGAACAGACTGCGGAAACTATGGAGGTATCTCCCTTCTAACCTCTGCTGGGAAAATCCTTACAAGAATCCTTGCAAACCGCCTTCTACCCCTCTCAGAAGACACCCTCCCCTATTCCCAGGACGGCTTCCGCCCCTCCAGAGGAACAGTGGACAACAGCTCCAACAAAAATTTAAGGAACAAAATCAACCTCTGTACATGGCATTCATTGACCTTGCAAAGGCATTTGACACAGTGAAACGCAGTGCTCTCTGGTCCATCCTCCAAAAATCGGGTGCCCTAACACTGTTTCCCAACTAGTGTGCCGGGGCACACTAGTGTGCCGTGAGTGATCATCAGGTGTGCCGTGGGAAATTGGAACCTCCAAGTGGGGGGGGGGAGTCTAGTGTGTTGAAGTATAAAAACCCTAAGACACCTACCTTGATAAAGGCAAAAAATTACAAAACACACCCCCCCACCCGTTGTCTCCTTGGTCTCTCCCTCTCCATGCATTGGGAAGGCCCGCCTCCCTTTCCCCAAGTAGAGACCTCCTCTTGCCTCCTGGGGGTTCTGTGTGGGAAGTTTGGCCCAGTTCTATCATTGGTGGGGTTCAGAATGCTCTTTGATTGTAGGGGAACTATAAATCCCAGCAACTACAACTCCCAAATGTCAAGATCTATTTCCCCTGAACTCCATCTGCGTTCATATTTGGGCATATTGGGTATTCATGCCAAGGTTGGTCCTGATCCAACATTGTTTGAGTCCACAGTGCTCTCTGGATATAGGTGAACTACAACTCCAAAACTCAAGGTCAATGCCCACCAAGCTCTTATAGTATTTTCTCTTGGTTATGGGAGTTCTGTGTGGGAAGTTTGTGTCTTTCCGCCATTCCTGCCAGGATATCTATGTTGAGTTCATTGAAACAGGCCCAGGTTTCACACTGAGTGTATAAATACATTTAAAAACATATTAACTATATGTATTACTGTGTTAGAGTGTCGTTTTGTGTCATTTTGGTTGGTGGTGTGCCCCAGGATTTTGCAAATGTAAAAAGTGTGCCGCGACTCAAAAAAGGTTGGGAAACACTGCCCTAACACATTTGTGAACATCCTGCGGCTCCCAAAGTGACCCATTTAAGGTGGAATCGGGTGTCAAACAGGAATGTGTTATTGCCCCAACCTTATTTTCCATCTTCATCGCTATGATACTTCACCTTGTTGAAGCTTCCCACCAGAGTGGAAATCACCTACCGGACAGGTGGCAAGCTATTTAACCTCAGGAGATTGAAAGTGAAAACCCAAGGTTACCACAACATCTGTTATAGAACTCCAGTATGCTGATGACAACGTTGTCTGGGCGCATTTAGAAGAAGACCTACAAACCACTCCAAATACCTTTACAGAAGCATATGAGAAACTCGGCCTGTCATTGAACATTAACTAAACCAAAGTGCTCTTCCAGTAGTCACCAGCCAATCCCTCTCCAATGCCGGAAATACAGCTCAATGGTGTAACATTAGAAAATGTTGATAATTTCCGCTACCAACATTAGAAAATTTTGATCATTTCCCCCTCACTGGAATCCTTAAAAAAACAACTGAAAACCTGGTTTTTCCACCGGGCCTTTGGAGATTAGATTCCCCAAATGCCACCGTTTTTGTCGAGACCTCTTCCTCCCTATGTGACCCTTTATGTTTTGACACTACTCCTGTTATCTCCCCCGAGTTTTTAAACATTTTATATGTACAGTACATGTGGCTCGCCCTGTCGTTTCTGTTTTAGATTCACCTATGTTGATGTGTTTTCATAGATGCATTTTAATTGTGTTTATCGCTTTTATTGTGTTTATTTTTTCTGATGTTTGTGATATTTATCGTTCCTGGGCAAGGTAATTGAGAAGGCAGCAATGGAGCAGTTGCAGTCCTTCCTAGATGACGCAGCTTGGCTAGACCCCTTCCAGTCCGGCTTCCGTCCGGGGCATGGGACGGAGACGGTCCTGGTCTCCATCTCGGATGAGTTGCGCTGCCAGCTGGATCAGGGCGGATCGGCGCTGCTCGTGTTATTGGACCTCACGGCGGCGTTTGATACAGTCGATTATGACCTATTGACTCACCGCCTTGCCAGGGACGGAGTTAGGGGGACAGCCCTTAATTGGGTGACCTCCTTCCTCCGGAACCGGCTACAACAAGTGAGGAGGGGCAAGGATGTCTCCGGGGTTTCCGCTTCTTTGCGGGGTTCCTCAGGGGGCTATTCTCTCCCCCCCTCTTATTTAACATCTATATGCGACCACTTGCCCAGCTGGTGCGTAGTTTTGGGCTGGTGTGCCATCAGTACGCTGATGACACCCAGCTTATCTTGAAGATGGAGGGCAGCCTTGAATCCGTACCCGATAATTTCCATCGTTGCCTTGAGTCCATCACTGGATGGCTGCGAGCCAGTAGGTTGAAGGTGAATCCGGCAAAAACGGAGATCCTGTGGCTGGGTCCTCCGGGCTGTAGGGATGTTCAGCTTCCAACCCTGGACGGCGTGACATTATGTCCGTCGCCCTCTGTTAAGAGCTTAGGAGTAACCCTGGACCCCCTGTTGTCGATGGAGGCCCACGTCTCCAGCGTGAGCAGGGTAGCATTTTTCCATCTTCGCCAGGCGAGGAAGCTGGCCCCCTATTTGTCCCGGCGCGACTTAGCCACAATGATCCAAGCCACGGTCATCTCGAGGCTGGACTACTGTAACGCTCTTTACATTGGCCTTCCTCTGTCGGTAATCCGGAGACTCAAGCTGGTGCAGAACGCTGCAGCGTGACTCCTGGCAGGGTCCCGATTGGCCACCACATCACGCCAATCCTGCGCGAACTGCACTGGTTCCCAATTGAATGCCGGATTGCCTTCAAAGTGTTAGTCCTGCCTTTTAAGGCCTTACATGGTCTGGGGCCAGTGTACCTGCGGGACCGCCTTGTCCCATACCATCCCACCAGATCACTGCGCTCCGAAGAGCTAAACCTCCTGGTCATCCCAAATGTGACGACCTACCATCTGTCCGCAACCCGCCGCCGGGCTTTCTCTGTTGCAGCCCCAACCCTGTGGAACGCACTGCCCGCCGGCATCCGTGCCACCCAGGGCCTCCTCCCGTTCAGGAGAGCAGTTAAGACATTGCTGTTCCAGCAAGCCTTCGGAGTTAGCTAAACTTTAGCTCGCGCCGCCTAGCTGTCAGCCCACGGCGACTCCATTTGTTGTTTCAACTGTTCTAATTGTAATTCCATCTTAATGGTATTACTGTGAGTTATTATGAGTTATCTGACAATTGTATTTTACGAACTGTTGTAAGTCGCCCGAGCCGTTGGGGGCGACAGACAAATGCGAAATAATAAATAATAAATAAATAAATAAATATTTTCTGGGATTTGTTGTTCAGGCACGGCCCCATGTAAGCCGCTCCGAGTCCCCTTTGGGGAGATGGACGAGGGTTATAAATAAAGTATTGTTATTATTATTATTATTACCTTGGCAGCCACCTCTCCACCAAAGTCAGCATTGACACTGAAATACAACACCACCTGAGCTCTGTGAGTGCAGCATTTTTCCAAATAAAGCAGAGAGTGTTTGAGGACTGGGACATCTGTGGGGAGACCAAGGTGCTTGTTTATAAAGTTATTGTCCTCCCAACCCTGCTATACTCCTGAGAAATGTGGACTGTCTGCAGACGTCACACGCAACTCCTGGAACGATTCCATCAGTGCTGCCTCCGAAAAATTCTGCTAATCTCTTGGGGAGACAAGGGGACAAATGTCAGCATGCTGGAAGAAGCAAAGACCACCAGCATTGAAACAATGCTTCTCCGCCATCAACTCCACTGGACTGGCCATGTTGTCTGGATGCCCGACCACCATTCCGAACTCAAGAATGGAAAACGGGTGGGCAGGAAAAGAGATTTAAAGATGTACTCAAGGCCAACCTTTAAAACTCTGGCATAGACACTGAGAACTGGGAAGCCCTGGACCTTGAGCGCTCCAGCTGGAGGTCAGCTGTGGCCAGCAGTGCTATAGAATTTGAAGAGGGATGAATGGAGGGCGAAAGAGAGAAATGTGCCAAGAGGAAGGCACATTAAGCAAACTCCGACCGGGACTGCCTTCCAGCTGGAAACTGATGCCGTCACTGCGGGAGAAGATACCGATCAAGAATAGGGCTCCACAGTCACCTACGGACCCACTGCCAGTGCATGATCTTGGAGGACCATCATCCTCGGACTATGAGGGATCGCCTAAGAGATCCTCAAATCCTGGTCCTTGACCAAGAAGAATATTTTGATATGTTAAAATACAACATTGAAGAAATTCCTAACTGTCCTTCAGGATGAGCAAACTTCTTCTTCTTCTACTACTACTACTACTACTACTACTTATTATTATTATTATTTTGACTGCCATTGTTATTACACAAGTTATCATTATGCATGTTATAGATTGTCTAAAACAGCAATTTCTGCACAAAAATAAATTGGTAAACACTGTATATTCTGCACAGAAAACAGCATTTTCTATTAAGATGTATTATATTATTACTGCAAAAATGTTATTTCATCTTCAGCTCAATACATAACAATATAAACAATTTTTTGCGGAATAATTACTGAATAGCCTTTGAAAACTGCACAGTTTTTATGGGCTTTTTCCTCAGTAGGAAGAAAATGGCTAACATTATTCATGGCTTCCTTTGGGAATAAATTCAGTGAGGATTTACTCTGCTTGTTCAGAGAGTTAATTCCATTGTCAGGTTGTCAGAATTTAAAATATGTGTTTACTGTCTTGGGTCACAAAACTGTAGAGATGACAATTTGAGCTTCAGCTTTTAAGTCACTGCATTGACAAATAAAGAATAGCACTGTTTCCAAAAAATACACAAGAGACATTAGGTGATCCAGACACAAGTATTTTCCAATCTACCCATAAGATACTTGCCAGGTGCCCTCATGATTCTCTCATGACTTGACTTGGCAATATACACAAATACTTGGACTGTTTATATTCAGATGTGGTGAAATTCCTATTATTTTTCTGCTATTTTATTTCCATACATAGGCACATACTCATCCAAATCTGTGCATGTGAAAGTGTACCCAATAACACAGTACAATGTGTAGGAAATGCATATTTATACCAAAATTGGACACAGACAGCTTGTATGCATTTTTGTGAACACTAAGACATAAAAAAGTATTACATTCAGACAGATGAACTTAAATGTAGACAAATGGGAGCCTGCACAAAATGGAACTTGACAAATTTGCCCTATTATAGTTTCCCTGAAATATCTGCAGTTGTTTCAGTCAAACATCTTCCGTACTTGTCCAAGGCCTATTAGGCTCTGAGAGTAGTGACCAGTGAATACATTGATGCAGATCTGTGACTGTAGTATGCTGATGTTTACAAGACTGATTCCACATTGTACAGAAACATTTTGCAGGAGCTGTTGGAAGTGCTGAATGGCCATTGCACTCAGGCCACTTTCCCTCTAACCCAGTGGTTCTCAGCATGTGGTCCCCAGATGTTTTGGCCTACGACTCCCAGAATCCCAGCTAGTTTACCGGTTGTTAGGATTTTTGGGAATTGAAGACCAAAACATCTGGGGATGTCATGCCCCAGCCTGACTCCAAGCAAGACCACCGCCATGTTAAACCCAAGCTTTTAGCCAGACCAGAAAGCAAGCCTCTGCAGGGGCCTCTAGTTCAACCAACGTTCAAGGACAGGCGCAGCTTAGCTCCATCCCGGGCCGATAAGAAGTGAGGAGAAAGTGGAGTCGATTTGCCTCCCTTTCTACCAGGTGCTAGCACTAATGAGTTGATATACCATCCTGATGCGGGAGGCATGAGAAAGCCCAGCCGAGGATCTGCCCATGAGAACCAGTTACGACGCAACTTGCGTCGTAAGGATGAAAGCCTTGCGGGGGCTATATAAGTTAAGACCCAGAGATGTGTGGCATCTCGTGCCAACGTTCAGTTTTTGCCTCGCCAAGTTCCACGTACTCTAAGTTCCAGCCTGGGCCGGTGGGCCTTCAAGTCCTCGTACTCAAGAATTTGCCAAACCTTTGTTGCCAGAGACTTATCCAGAATTCAGCCCATTGGGGCATCAGGACTATTTCTTAATTCACTCTTTGGACTATTGCATTGCAATACTTGATGCTGAGAGCGTCCAAGGACTATATCTTTATCTCTATACTTCTTTTCATTTATTATAAATAAGGCATTTAATCACGGCTGGTCTCAAGTGGTTTACTGAGGGATCCTTCAGGTCTAAGGTGCAACAACGGACCCACAGGTTGAGAACCATTGTTCTAACCCTATTCTAGCATTTGTTTATTTTTATCCAGATGATGTCTACTAGGGCTGGATATTAGGCATGGTTTAGAACCCAAAAATAGCAAATCGAAAATCTAATGGGGGGGGGGGGATTTTTTTGATGAGTAATAGGAAGACTTACAAAAAAAGTTCCAAAAGTTCTAAAATGTAACTTAATTACTAACGAAATTCGTTAGTAATTCGTATGCCAGAGCATGCGCATTCAGATGGTTTTGGCCTACAACTCCCAGAAATCCTAACAGCTGGTAAATTGGCTGGGATTTCTGGGAGTTGTAGGCCAAAACTTGAATAAATCACACTGAATTCTAGATGGGACTCTCCAAATAGGAAGGAAGGAGGGAGGGAAGGAGGGAGGGAGGGGGAAGGAGGGAGGGGGTATTCTATTCTTGGAAGCAGCAAAGAAAAGGAGGAGGAGCCCCCTCGCTCCTCGCTGCCTCTCTCTCACCCCGATCCCGAGGGAGCGAGGGCCCAAGTTTGCCCAGGCTGGTCATATACCTACATTCTATGCACATGAAATAATACAGCAGTAATAACAATGGGTATAAGATAAGGTAAAATTCAAACCGAAGTATTCTGACTGGTCCCTGCCTCATGCGGTGCAAACGGGCTCTTCTCTGTGAGCTCGGGAAATTAGGCCGGGAAAAGACAGCGTTTTCTGCTTGGGTGCACACACATACATATTCTTTGGGGGATTTGCTGCAGAATCCCGGCCTCATAGAGAAGATTCTGCAGCAAATCCCCCTCCCAAGAATATGTATGTGTGTGCACCCAATCAGAAAACGCTGTCTTTTCCCGGGCTAATTTCCCGAGCCCGTTTACACCGCATGAGGAGAGACCAGTCAGAATACTTCTGTTTGAATTTTACCTCTTCTTATACCCATTGTTATTACTGCTGTATTATTGCATGTGCATGGAATGTAGGTATGACCAGTTGGATTACTTATAATATTAGGCAGTGGCACTTACAGTAGCATTCATTGTATTATACATTAGGTTGGTTTCTCACCCCAATACTCTTTGATGCCTTAGATCCTGGCAGGCAGGAGAGGCAGGGAAGCCTGGAAAAATGTAAACAGAGAGGATTACTCAGAAGTAAATCCACAAGGAGGGCCCTTCATCCAAAGTGCCCTCCTTTGCAGATTTACTTCTGAGTAATCCTCTCTGTTTACATTTTTTCCGGGCTTCCTTCCAGCCGAGCGAAGGAGCGAGTTTAGGGCTTGCCTTGCCATAATATTGGCAAGGGAGGCGGGAGGGTGGTGAGAGAGAAGGAGGTGTCCCCCTTATGCCCCCATACGACCTAATAACGACACTTAAGAAAATCCTGGCCCCCGAAGTTTGAAAAAGAAAGTCCACTTCCTGGTTGGCGTTCCAGGTGCGGAAACGCTCGAAAGTAGCATTTGTTACGAAACGATTCATTTTCATAACTTTTTTCTCATGCCTACTGGATATCTCCGGTTTTAAATTCTTTGAAATCGGTTTAATTTCGTATATAAAATTAATTTCATAGTTTTTTGACCCTCGGGGCCTAACCAGGAAGTGTAATTTCTATACCGAACCCGGGGTCACCATTTTCTGTAAAGGTCACGTTATTAGGTTGTTTTTTCCCCTCCTCAGTTCTCAGATGGCAGAGGAGACGGGAGGCAACAGCAGCCTCCCTGCTCCTCTCGTCAGCTGAGAGCTTCTTATAACAGGAATATATCAATCTCCTCAAAAACTGCTTTTCAGGGTAACTTACATGCACACACACACACACACCAGCCTTCTGCAATTCTGGCTGCTCTGAAGCAGGAGAAAACACGGCAAAGCCTGCTTCTTCCAAACAGAAAGAAGCCACAGACCCGACCAAACGATCCCAGAGAAATGGATCCGTGATGTGTGCATGTAAGACACCCTGAAAAGCAATTTTTGAGGAAATTGATATATTCCTGTTATAAGAAGCTCATACTGTATCTGTGAATTTCATTTGCATTAATTGATTATTTGTTGACATAGCTTGCTTCTATCATGTTGTTAGTGGGCTTTAGGACTGATTCAGGCAGAGTGAGTGCATGCATGCATAGCCATCCACCCCTCCCTTCCTTCCCGGGTTATATCTGCATGGCATCTGATCTGGCAGGGGAAGGAAGGGAGAGGTGGATGACAAGCCAGCTGGCATAAAGAACTAATAACAGAATTCGTTATTAATTATGTTTCAATCATGAAATTTATTTTTTAAAAATTGTAATAATTTCTATAGCTAATCAAAATCTGAATTCCCCTCCCCCAACCAAGTTTAGAATCAAATTTTTTCATGGATTCAACCACCCCTAATGTCTACAACTTTGTCTTGTTCTTACTATTGAATATCTATGCAACCCCCCCCCCCCTTCAGATGCATCTCCATTAGCATGTCATATTTTTCAATTATTGCATTCCTTTGCTACAATCTTATTGTGACTATCATGGGAATTATCTCACTTGTCATACTTAATTCCCTGTAATATCAGTTTGAGCTCAGTCTATGGGTTTCCTGCACTCTTTGAAAAGGTAGATTTGCTATTTTTACAAATAGCTAAGTTTCTGAGTAATTTATTACCATAAAGTGTTTGTTGAAGTGTATTCCAAAACATGAAAGTTGTAATGAAAGGCGTTCTCCTCTCCTTTCTTCTGTTATATGCCTTTATTTTCTCTAACAGACCGTTCACTACACACTGTTATTTTTTAATGGTCTATGGCTAAATCCAATAAAATACTCCGACATAGTCTATACATTGAGGGACAGACTAATACCTTGGGGCTTTCTAACCCAAGGTATCACTTTCCTTTATATTTTTATTTGGTTGGCTGTAATACATCCCATAACAACACGAGTTTTTTTCTGCTGGATCCAAATCCCTTAGCGCTTACATTATACTTATCTTTTTGCTTCTTCCGCTTTTTCCTCATGGGATTTAATTAAAATCTACTTCCTCTGGTCCAGAATGCTTCTGCCAAAATGCACTCCCAGGGCGTTTACAGTGTGAACTATCTCCTGCCAGCAATGTTTCTTTAAGAAAGTTTGCTTCCAGTTCCTGGAGACTGGCTCTTTCTTTGCATTTATTCCACTTTGGAACAAGTAGCCAAGATTAGTCCCAGTACCCTAGGTCAGTGTTTCCCAACCTTTTTTGAGCCGCGGCACATTTTTTACAATTACAAAATCCTGGGGCACACCACCAACCAAAGTGACACAAAATGACACTCTGACACAGTCATACATATAGTTTGGTGGGCATTGACCTTGAGTTTTGGAGTTGTAGTTCACCTACATCCAGACAGCACTCTGGACTCAAACAATGTTGGACCAGGACCAAACTTGCCGTGAATACCCAATATGCCCAAATGTGAACACAGATGGAGTTTGGGAAAAATAGACCTTGACATTTGGGAGTTGTCGTTGCCGGGATTTATAGTTCCCCCTGCTTTTTCCATTACTTACTTGTGCACAAAGGAAGGCGAAAGGCACGCGGCAGGAGGAGGAGGAAGACAAACGGCAGTGCGCGTGGGGGGGGGGGGGAAGAGGAGGAAAGGGGGACGCGCACATGCACGGGCTCAGCTGCGTGCCCCTCCTCCAGGATCCCCCCTCCCTCCCTTCCTCCGTGTGCACGCACGCGCTCCAAGGCTGAGGTTGCTCTTTCCTCCTCCTCCCCGAGTTCGGCCGAGGGGGAAGAAAGGGGAAAAGAGAGGACAATGAA
>JARBWK010000007.1:1550013-1769475 GCA_030556195.1 Anolis apletophallus
TGCCCATTTTTATTCTTATTTATTATTTATTATTCGGGTTTCTATGAGCTCGCGGCGGCTCACAGGAACCGAAGGTACAACTTCACACAAGCAATGCGATAAAACATCTAAGACAATTAAACAGTTAAAACAGCAAAATACAAAACCCCCAGGTACAGTTCAGAAATTAGACAACGTGACACCCCAGGACAGCGGCTAAAGCGGAACATGGGCAGGACCTACTCACCGAAGGCCTGCTTAAACAAATCAGTTTTGCAGGCGCGTCTAAACGGGAGCAGGTCCTTTATAGCTCAGCGTTCCAGCCGGGAGGGCGTTCCACAGCGTAGGAGCTATAACGGAGAACGCCGCCGGCGAGTAGATGTCAGTTTAGCTGATTTCGCCGAGGGTATCTCTAACAAATTAGCATCCTCGGAGCGTAGTGATCTCGGGGGACAGTGTGGGGTGAGTCGGTCCCTCAAGTACGCTGGCCCCAGGCCATGCAAGGCCTTAAAGGTAAGAACCAACACCTTGAAGGAGATCCGGTGCTCGATTGGGAGCCAGTGCAGATCCTGCAAAACAGGTGTGATGTGGCGGCCTGCTGGGGTTCCAGACAGGAGCCGGGCGGCAGTGTTCTGCACCAGCTTGAGCTTCCGGGTCGCCGACAAAGGAAGGCCAATGTAAAGCGCGTTACAGTAATCCAGCCTTGAGATGACCGTAGCTTGGATCACCGTGGCCAGGTCATTCCGGGAGATATAGGGGGCCAGCCTCCGAGCCTGTCGCAGATGAAAAAAGCAACCTTGCTGACCGCGGAGACCTGGGCCTCCATGGTCAGCTGGGAGTCCAGATGGACCCCCCAGGCTCTTAACGGAAGGCGATGGGCATAGCGCCACACCGTCCAGGGTCGGAAGCTGGACATCTACACCACCCGAGCGGCCCGACCACAAGATCTCCGTCTTCGCCGGATTCACCCTCAACCTACTGGCACACAGCCATCCAGTAACGGCCTCGAGGCAGTGTTGGAAATTATCGGGGATGGATCCCGGCCTGTCCTCCATCCTCAGAATGAGCTGGGTGTCGTCAGCGTACTGGTGGCACTCCAGCCCATAACTCCGCACCAGCTGTGCAAGCGGCTGCATGTAGATGTTGAATAACAGAGGGGAGAGAATGGCCCCTTGCGGAACTCCACAAACTAATGAGGAGCCCTCGGAGACCACCTCGCCCCTCCTCACACGCTGAGACCCCTGGTGGAGGAAGGAGGTCAGCCATTTAAGAACTGTCCCCCTCACTCCAGACACATCATTGTCTGGTGTAAGACTGCTGTTTCTTTTGGACTTTATTAGAGACTTCAGTTTTGTGTCTGCATTAATACTTCCTTGCTTTCTTTTGCATTTTTCAACTACCTTTGCTGTTCTTTTTTGTTTGCTGAAGTAAAACATTTTTCTTTTACTTTCAACATTGTATTCAGGCTGTTCTTGAAGGCAAATCAGGACACCATAGCAACACAGGAGGCTTCCCATGTTGCCATTGGAATCCATGGGGGGAATCCACCATGCTCCACGCTTCTTCCCATGGCATCAGCTGTAAGAGGAACCAGACGATGTGGGACGTGGGGCACCCCAGCAAAGCACAGTGACTTTGGCGGGTGGGCAGCCATGTGACAAGATGCTGAAGCATCAGAGTTTCTGGGCTTCTTTCTGGGATTCCTTCAATAACATCTGGGTTTAAGGCATCTGTGAGGACTCACCGGGTCCAGCATAGCAGGTTGGCATCCATGGTAAAACAGGATAGCCAGGAAAGGGGGAGTGGCTTGGATCCTTCTCAGGGAGTGAGAGAGAGAGAGAGAGAGGGAGCTGCCTGGGAGTGGCCCAGAGCAGAGGGGAGGAGCCGAGCTGCTTGAGAGGAAAAGAAGTGTAGCTTATTCAGCAGTCGGTTGTCAGAGCTGTAAGAGAAAGCAGTCTCTTGACAGAGCTGAGAGTGAGCAGTCAGAGAAGACAGTTGTCTTGAAACTGACAGGAAAGGTTCTGTGTGAGAGCTGACAGGTAGTCAGTCACAGGCTTTTGGAATCTCTAGGGTTAGAGAATTAGCTCACATCTCTGGAGAAGCAAGCTATAGGAAAACTCTAGGATAGAGTTAGTAGCTACGGTGCTTCTGAAAGACTGAGTGTTAGCTCAGTGTTAGGTTAGTTAGTTGAAGACTACTCACATCTAGTTTTAATATTAGAGTGAGGGAGTTTAGAGAGACAAGTTTTGAACTGTCTAGTTTTGTAACGAAGTTTTAAAAAGCGATCTTTAGTAACCAACACGCTCTAGTACCATACTGTATAACCCTTACGCATTTGTGCTTTAAGACCTGCCTGCTAAGTTAATAAAAGTTCTATTTGTTAACTTTACAAGAAAGCTTTCAGCATGCCTCATTGCCTCAGTGTGTGCCAGTTCCAGCCTTCCCACATAAGACAGATTTTACCTCAGCAAGCCTCTTAGTTTACTTTCAGTTTTGGAGCCTAGCTTTATTGTTATTTTAAAAAGAAATCCTAAAAACATATTTTAGGTTGGTGGCAGGGTTCCAAAGTGGTTAAAGCCTCTCAGTTTATAGCCCAAGTCGTTACAGCATTCTTTTAAAATACTTTTTTTCAGTGGGAGTCACACCACTTGAAGGAGCATTAGCTAACCCTTCTTTAAAAATATATATAAACTACCTCCTCATTTAATAGAGACTTTAGAAATGGCAAGGTATCTCTGCCCCACATTTGAAGCTTGTGTTGTGTGACCATCAGTGTCAGTTTCTTAAGCATGTAGAAAGTAGATGCTTATTTATTGCTATTTGAGTCAAAAAGCAAGGTAAGTGATGCAGCGCTGCAAGTGGCAGTGAGAATTTAGATCACCAGCGGATTGGAGCACAACCTGTCTCTCTCAGAAGCCTGCTTGAAGCAGAAAAACGGAGGCCCAGCTTTGCTAGCAGACACTGTCAGATTCTTGCATTTGAAAAGTAATTCATGAGTCAACACAAGATGTATTATTGCAGTTTGAGATGAACTGCAGTGTGATATGTTTGACACCAGATGGCGCTGTCTCAAGACTGATGAATGGAATCTTGAGGATTTGTCAGTTGAAAGTGACAGTTGGTGACAGTTTGGATTAAATATTTGTGAGGAAAGGATGTTTAGGAAGGTAGCTGTAATTGCTGTTGTTTTTCCATGCTTAGCTTGTTATTGTTAAATACAATTCAATACAAAGTTATATTTTTACCTTGTGAATTGAATGAGAGTGTCATTATTCACACGAACAGAGACTGGAGTTTATTGGGCCGATGGGGAATTAAACTTCTATATTTCTGTTGCCTATTCCGCTGTGGCATAAATACTCGACGCCGAAGAGACACTTCATGGCTTTCTTCTGTTCTGATTGGTTCATCAGGCAGGGCCGCCTCTCTGTGCTCCACACGTAGCCGATGAACATAAGAACATAAGAACATAAGAACATAAGAAGAGCCATGCTGAATCGGACCTCAGCCCATCTAGTCCAGCATTCTGTGTCACACAGTGGCCCACCAGTTGTACACGGGGATCTCGAGCAGAAGGAGGGCAAAACCCTGACCTGCCCGACCCCCCCACAACCAGTACCCAGGGAAATCCTGCCTACCTCAACCAACTCCGAGGTGGCACTTGAATGTCCTTTTCAGTAACTACCGATACACTTGGTATCCATGAATCTGTCTAATCCTGCCTTGAAGTAGAAGATGAAACCGGACATAGCAGTGTTTGGCAGCTGTGTGATCTGTTGTGGCCAAAAAATTATGGCTAAGAACACAAAGTTCTAGTCCTCAAGAGATATGCAATGGACAGTTTCACATCAAACAGGCAAAGGTAGATAACCAATTGTTGTATATTATATCGCATCAAAAATACATCAAAAATGCATGTCATTCATATGCAAATGCAAAGAGCAGTAAAGTGGTAATATCACTATCAAAGGTGTAGGCTTCCACCTGGATGCCTATTGTGGTTGATAAGCCAAGTAACATTACATAATACAGGTATCTGAAGAGTAATTTCCATAAGCAATATTGCATATATCATAGAAGCTGCAACACATACAGTAAGTAAATATAGCAAGTATTCAAAAAGCAGCAACACATAAGCAGCAACACATGTTATTAGAAAAGCAGCATCACATAAATATACAGATTGGATGAAACCAAGTTAGCTATATCCCACAATAATATAGAAAAGGCACTATAATAAAGAACAATACATTTGGTAGCGCTAATGCGAGGTGTCTCTCCTGAATGGGGAAGCACCATTGACTCACAAACCATGAAGAGTTCCGCACCCGATGGTTTCAGGAATTGATGATGTAGGCGTCAGTGAATGATGTACAGCAGGGAAAGCCGCGGGCACCACCGAAAAGTTAGTGGGGCAAAACCGCAAATAATAAACAAATGACGAGTCTAGTTGGTGTCGTGGAGAGTTCTCCCGGGACCACAGTTCCCAGAGTCACTTACGGGGGAGCGGAAGTGATGTATTCTTGTGGTAAAGCACAATAAACGGAGCACGATTCCATGCCAATATACATATATTTACCCAAAGAAATATAGGAGCTAATACCATCCAATGGTGTTTTAAGTTCCAGCTCTACAAAGTACCCCAAAATAAATTTAACCAAATCCAACCCACGGAAATCGTCGTGGTGGACTACACTTCCCAAGATGGATTGCGGCAGCGTCACTTCCGGTTTCCCGTAGAAATGCGGGAAAAACAAACAGGGCTTATCCCAATGTTGAAAATAAAGATGTATTATTTATTTATTTATTTATTTATTTATTTATTCAGTTTTATATTCCGCTCCTCCCTACAGGCTCGGGGCGGATCACAATATTCAATGTTAAAAATATCAGGATTTACAACTTCCTTAAAACTCATAGACGTGATCATATAAATACATTTACGGTTTAACTAAAAGCAAGTCTAAAAAGGGCGATCTTGCACGCCCTCCGGAAAGGGACAAGCTCTGAGATCGCACGGGTGTCGGCTGGGAGTGAATTCCACAGCATAGGGGCCACAGCAGAAAACGCTCGCTGCCTAGTAGAGGACCAATGGCAGGAGCGGATCGATGGAATAACTAACAGATTCTGCTCCTCTGAGCGCAGCGATCTCGGGGGAACATACGGGGTAAGGCGGTCCCTCAGGTACACAGGCCCTAGACCGTGCAAGGCCTTAAAGGTTAACACCAGGAACTTGAAGGCAATTCGTTACTCGATAGGAAGCCAGTGCAGTTGCCATAAGATGGGAGTTATGTGCTCTCTCACCGGTGCTCCCACCAGTAAGCGAGCTGCGGCATTCTGCACTAGCTTGAGTTTCCGGATTGTCGACAAGGGAAGGCCAACATAGAGGGCATTACAGTAGTCCAACCTCGAGATGACCGTCGCTTGGATCACTGTGGCCAGGTCATCCCTGGACAGGTAAGGTGCCAGTCGCCTTGCCTGTCGGAGATGGAAGAATGATGTTTTGCTGACCATAGAGACCTGGGTCTTCATGGACAGCAATGGGTCCAATTGGACCCCCAAACTCTTAACAAGGGATGACGGGCTAAGTTGCTCGCCATCCAGGGTAGGCAACTGGCACTCATCCAGCCCAGGGCGACCAGGTTGGCAACCACTGGAAAGCACAGACAAGATATTGGTGCAATGATGTTCAACAAGAGGCCGGATGACGTGTAGAACCGCCTGACGGAATCATGGTTCCAGGCCTGATCCGTTTTGCCCTTGCTGGGCTTTATCAAAGACGGATTGTGGTGTACAAAGAAGTAATTCGTATTTCACCTGGATGAGGAGTAGGGCATACTCATTCCAAGGAATCAAGTGACCATTTTGGCTGAAACAGCTGGATCCCGTTTTTAAAAATGGTTCTTTGAACAGTCCTAATAGAGATTGGCCATCCCAGGAAGACCTTAGTGTCTTTCTCACTAGAGCAACCTATGGGTCAAACAGATCTGATTGAAGATCACTGAAATACAACATGGAAAGCCCTTTGGATTTCAATCACTGGTGTACCCAGTAGTTCTCGCCTTGATTTAACCAATTCAGCGACGCGCCCCGAAGAAGTGCCCCGAAGAAATTCAGGCACAAAAACGGCAAATATTTGCTGGCGCCTCCAAGGATTTCCAAGCCGTTCGGCAAGGTCCCGGCTCTCCTTCCATCGTTGAATTCTTTTCCTGCCTATTTCCCCTGCAGACCCAGTCGCTGGCCGTTTGCATCTACCTCAAAGCTTTACGATAATTTATTATTTGCTTTTGGCTTGTTCACGTCCTTTGATGACGCAACTCACTGCGCCGCCAGTCGCTCCCCAGTGACGTGGCTAGAGCGCCACGGAGCCGGCACCTCCAGTCGCGCCCTTGTGACGCGTCTCCAGCGTTCCGGCCCGGACTTGTTTATCTGTTTACCTTTCGACCACGCTCAGCCTTCTTCTCTTCCCTGGACTTCCCATTCTTGTCGTGAGTAACACGGAACTGTACATTATCCTGGACTTTTGCCCTTATTGCCCTTGTCTCCATGGACTCCATGTAATTTAACCTTTTTGTACTCACGTAACCAGGTTGTGGTTACGTGGGCCGGGGAGATAGCACAGTGGTAACACAGCTGTGCTTGCAACCTGAGGGTTGCTGGTTCAATTCCCCCTGAGCTGGCTTGGATGACCAGCTAATAACAATATATGAGCCTAGTCCACTGCCCACCCAAGCAGTTAAAACACCAATGGGGACCATTATATAAATAATGGGGAAGGGCTTTTTACAGACCTACTTTCTGGCCGGCGAGGTGAATGCGGAAGAGGGAAATGCAGAAATGCAGAAGGCTCCTGTCATGAGGATGGAACAACAGCACCCCCTTGTGACGCAAAGACGCATAACAACAACAATGACGTAATTGGAGCAGTGACATCTGGATGACCACCCGCATGTCCCGTTACCCTGTGGCGCAGCCAAGAAAGAACCCTTCTATAAAAACTGCACTGTACTGTCTATGTGTAACCTGACTGTCTATGTGTAAATTGTGATATTTGATATACTGGCTACTATTGCGTGTGTCCATTTCTATGTACTGATGTTGATAGATTGATGTTTATAGATTGATATGGATTGATTATCATATAAACCCAATTTTGATTCGTTGTGACCGCCCGTGAGCTTGCATTGCGTCATCCTCCTGTGGTTTCCAGGAGGGTTTCACTGATTGTGAATCAAAATTGGGTTTTATGATAATCAAATTATACATCAATCCCTAGCCAAAATTCTGCCATCCTCCTGTGGTTTCACTGTTGTGTTTTTGAATTAACATTTTACCCTAGCCAAAATTCTGTGACAGCACTAGTTGGAATATAGAAATTGTTCACCAATGGGAAAAAACATACAGTTACGCAGCAGAAGATTTATTACTTTCAGATTTTAAAAAATCCACCCAGAAAATCCCTTGCATTACTTATCATTTTTCCATTTCATTTGTGAAATGAAAAAGACAAAGTTTTAATTAACCAGGAAAGTTGGCAGGAATGCACGTAAGTTATTAATCCGGTTGGCACTTTTCTGCTATATAAGTAAAAGTGGTTTTCATACAATTATAAAATGTGTTATTAATAAATGACCACTAATTATGGGAGTTTAATAGACCTTGGCTACTGTAGCTTTGAAGAGATTACCCATTTTTTTGATTATCTGTTTTTCCCCAAAGAGTTACAATGAGCTGTGTTTTGGAGAACAAGGGACACATTAATTTTGACCTGTGTAGATGATTGATCAGAAATTAGAGAAAAGAGTGCTGAAGAATGAATAACAACAACAATAATAATAATCTTTATTTATACCCTGCCACCATCTCCCCAACGGGGACTCGGGGAGGCGTACATGGGGTCAAGCCCAACAGCTCATTACAATGAAATAAAAATAAAACCAAAGCACAAAACAACAGCATAGTAAAATACATCTATCTATGTATATAATAAAAGTCAGTGTTTGCGGCGGTGCGGTGGGAGGAATATGTGGCAGCGTTTCGATTGGCTGACACTGTGGGATTATTTGCATAAATGGCTGTGACTGGCCAGCCTCCCAACATTCCAACACAGCACAGAGAGGAAAGGGAAGGGCTGTGACTGGCTAGCCTCCCAACATTCCAACACAGCCAACACAGCACAGAGAGGAAAGGGAAGGGCTGTGACTGGCCAGCCTCCCAACATTCCAACACAGCACAGAGAGGAAAGGGAAGGGCTGTGACTGGCCAGCCTCCCAACATTCCAACACAGCACAGAGAGGAAAGGGAAGGGCTGTGACTGGCCAGCCTCCCAACATTCCAACACAGCACAGAGAGGAAAGGGAAGGGCTGTGACTGGCCAGCCTCCCAACATTCCAACACAGCACAGAGAGGAAAGGGAAGGGCTGTGACTGGCTAGCCTCCCAACATTCCAACACAGCACAGAGAGGAAAGGGAAGGGCTGTGACTGGCCAGCCTCCCAACATTCCAACACAGCACAGAGAGGAAAGGGAGGACTCCAACACAGCACAGAGAGGAAAGGGAAGGGCTGTGACCTCCCAACATTCCAACACAGCACAGAGAGGAAAGGGAAGGGCTGTGACTGGCCAGCCTCCCAACATTCCAACACAGCACAGAGAGAAAGGGAAGGGCTGTGACTGGCCAGCCTCCCAACATTCCAACACAGCACAGAGAGGAAAGGAAGGGCTGTGACTGGCCTCCCAACAGCCACCACAACATTCCACATTCCAACACAGCACAGAGAGGAAAGGGAACAGCACAGAGAGGAAAGGGAAGGGCTGTGACTGGCCAGCCTCCCAACATTCCAACACAGCACAGAGAGGAAAGGGAAGGGCTGTGACTGGCCAGCCTCCCAACATTCCAACACAGCACAGAGAGGAAGGGAAGGGCTGTGACTGGCCAGCCTCCCAACATTCCAACACAGCACAGAGAGGAAAGGGAAGGGCTGTGACTGGCACAGAGAGGAAAGGGAAGGGCCTCCCAACATTCCAACACAGCACAGAGAGGAAAGGGAAGGGCTGTGACTGGCCAGCCTCCCAACATTCCAACACAGCACAGAGAGGAAAGGGAAGGGCTGTGACTGGCCAGCCTCCCAACATTCCAACACAGCACAGAGAGGAAAGGGAAGGGGGCTGTGACTGGCCAGCCTCCCAACATTCCAACACAGCACAGAGAGGAAAGGGAAGGGCTGTGACTGGCCAGCCTCCCAACATTCCAACACAGCACAGAGAGGAAAGGGAAGGGCTGTGACTGGCTAGCCTCCCAACATTCCAACACAGCACAGAGAGGAAAGGGAAGGGCTGTGACTGGCCAGCCTCCCAACATTCCAACACAGCACAGAGAGGAAAGGGAAGGGCTGTGACTGGCTAGCCTCCCAACATTCCAACACAGCACAGAGAGGAAAGGGGAAGGGCTGTGACTGGCCAGCCTCCCAACATTCCAACACAGCACAGAGGAAAGGGAAGGGCTGTGACTGGCTAGCCTCCCAGCATTCCAACACAGCACAGAGAGGAAAGGGAAGGGCTGTGACTGCCTCCCAACATTCCAACACAGCACAGGGCTGTGACTGGCTAGCCTCCAACATTCCAACACAGCACAGAGAGGAAAGGGAAGGGCTGTGACTGGCCAGCCTCCCAACATTCCAACACAGCACAGAGAGGAAAGGGAAGGGCTGTGACTGGCCAGCCTCCCAACATTCCAACACAGCACAGAGAGGAAAGGGAAGGGCTGTGACTCCCAACATTCCAACACAGCACCAACATTCAGCCTCCCAACACAGCACAGAGAGGAAAGGGAAGGGCTGTGACTGGCTAGCCTCCCAACATTCCAACACAGCACAGAGAGGAAAGGGAAGGGCTGTGACTGGCCAGCCTCCCAACATTCCAACACAGCACAGAGAGGAAAGGGAAGGGCTGTGACTGGCCAGCCTCCCAACATTCCAACACAGCACAGAGAGGAAGAAAGGGAAGGGCTGTGACTGGCTAGCCTCCCAACATTCCAACACAGCACAGAGAGGAAAGGGAAGGGCTGTGACTGGCCAGCCTCCCAACATTCCAACACAGCACAGAGAGGAAAGGGAAGGGCTGTGACTGGCCAGCCTCCCAACATTCCAACACAGCACAGAGGAAAGGGAAGGGCTGTGACTGGCCAGCCTCCCAACATTCCAACACAGCACAGAGAGGGAAGGGAAGGGCTGTGACTGGCTAGCCTCCCAACATTCCAACACAGCACACAGAGGAGGAAAGGGAAGGGCTGTGACTGGCCAGCCTCCCAACATTCCAACACAGCACAGAGAGGAAAGGGAAGGGCTGTGACTGGCCAGCCTCCCAACATTCCAAGCACAGCACAGAGAGGAAAGGGAAGGGCTGTGACTGGCCAGCCTCCCAACATTCCAACACAGCACAGAGAGGAAAGGGAAGGGTTGTGACTGGCTAGCCTCCCAACATTCCAACACAGCACAGAGAGGAAAGGGAAAGGCTGTGACTGGCCAGCCTCCCAACATTCCAACACAGCACAGAGAGGAAAGGGAAGGGCTGTGACTGGCCAGCCTCCCAACATTCCAACACAGCACAGAGAGGAAAGGGAAGGGCCTGAGGCAGGCATAAATGGCTGGAGTTGAAGTTAGCCAGTTGACAGTTTTTTCTGTTGGAAATGGAATGTTCAGTACCTTCACCCAATACACTTCTAAGGTGACTCAGAGGGAAAGCTACAGGCCTCAGGCAGTCAGCCAATGCGACCCACAGCAATGTCGGATCCGGATCAAACATGGCAAACAAGGGACCATACCAGGTTTAGGGCCCATCCTGCCCTAAACCTGGTGTGGTTTAGGGCAGGCTGGGCCACGAATGATGGGATTTGCAGTACCTTCACCTCATTCACTTCCCAAACAACACTGCAGCCCCTATAAATCACAGACCAGGCCCAAAATTGGCAACAAGGCTTCCTTAACTTGATTTTCCTGACTAGGCCTCAGCTCATGGGATATTGTTAGGCTTCCTCAACTTGATTTTCCTGACTAGGCCCCAACAATGACAGAACAAGACCAGATTTGGCACACAGACCCCCAAGATGCACCCTACATCCTGGTGCAGTTTGAGGAAGGATGGACCATGGATGATGGGACTTGCAGTACTTTAATTCACTTCCTTAGAGCACTGTGGCCCACACCAATGACGAACTATGGCACACAATGCTTTCCTCAAATAACCCGGGCACCGCCGGGTCCCCAAGCTAGTAAAACATAAAAATACAGTAAGAAATCACAGTGACAGTGAGTAGGCCACATGTAAAAGATAAGATCCTAAAATGCTAAAAACTCAGGGTGAGATAGGGATGGAGCGGATGGTGTAGAGGGGAGAAACTCATCAAAGCATCAAAAAGTGTTTTAAAAGGCCTTCATGCAGGAGGGGGAAGTGTACTAAAAGGGCTAATGTTGAGGGGGAGTAACTGTGTACGATGGTGTGGTTACTCTCCAAAAGCGCAACGAAAAAGCTTACTAGATGCTTTTTAATGTACCCAACCTGCCATCTGTACACTATAGTCATCTGGCTTGTTAGATCTTGCCGGGAGGGGCTACGAGACCCCCTGGGAAAGATTATCAACAGCTCCCTTGAGCAAGGAGTGTTCCCAGGGGGTGTGCAAGAGGCAATGGTAAGACCGCTGCGGAAGAAGCCAAATTTAGATCTTTCGGCTCCCTCCAATTACCGAACTGTGTCTAATTTGCCTTTTTTAGGCAAGGTAATTGAGAGGGCAGCAGCGGATCAGCTGCAGCGGTTCTTAGAAGTCACAGCTGGACTTGATCCCTTCCAGTCCGGCTTCCGTATTGGGCATGGGACGGAGACCGTGCTTGTCGCCATTACAGACCAACTTCGCCGCCAGCTGGACCAGGGTGGATCAGCCCTGCTTGTCTTGTTAGATCTGACAGCAGCGTTTGACACCATAGATCATGCATTGTTAGCCCACCGCCTAGCCGTGACCGGAGTCAGGGGGACTGCCCTTAAATGGGTGGCCTCCTTTCTCCGGGATCGGGGACAGCGTGTGGAGAGGGGAGAGGAGGTCTCCGGGAGGCTCCCATTAAGTTGTGGGGTCCCCCAGGGGGCCATCCTCTCGCCCTTATTATTCAACATCTACATGCGCCCCTTGGCCCAGCTGGCCCGCGACTTTGGTCTGGAGTGTTATCAGTACGCGGATGACACCCAGCTTCTGCTGAGAATGGGACGGCAGGCCGGACACCGTACCCGATTGTTTCCATCAATGCCTCAAAGCCGTGACTGGATGGCTGCGTGCCAGCCGGCTGAAGGTGAATCCGTCGAAGACAGAGATCTTGTGGCCCGGTCGCCCTGGGCTGGATGAGTGCCGGTTGCCTACCCTGGATGGCGAGCAACTTAGCCCGTCACCCTTGGTTAAGAGCTTGGGTGTTAAACTGGACTCCCAGCTGACCATGGAGGCCCAGGTCTCCATGGTCAGCGGGGTGTCGTTTTTTCACCTACGGCAGGCTAGGCGACTGGCCCCCCTACCTGTCCAGGGACGACCTGGCCACGGTGATCCAAGCGACGGTCATCTCGAGACTGGACTACTGCAACGCCCTCTACGTTGGCCTTCCCTTGTCGACAATCCGGAAACTCAAGCTGGTGCAGAATGCCGCGGCTCGCCTGCTGGTGGGAGCACCAGTGAGAGAGCACATTACTCCCATCCTCCGGCACCTGCACTGGCTTCCTATTGAGTACCGGATTGCCTTCAAGGTGTTGGTTTTAACCTTTAAGGCCTTACACGGTCTGGGGCCTGTGTACCTGAGGACCGCCTTACCCCGTATGTTCCCCGAGATCACTGCGCTCGGAAGAGCAAAATTTGTTAGTGATTCCATCGTCCCGCTCCTGCCATCTGTCCAGTACTAGACAGAGAGCTTTTTCTGCTGCGGCTCCAGCACTTTGGAACTCGCTCCCTGAGCACATCCGAGCGATCCCTGAACTCCTTCCCTTCGAAGGAATGTAAGACAACCTTTTTCAGGTTAGCGTTTGGCTAGACCCAAACGCGATTGGCTCGCCTGTCCCAGCAATGAACTATAGACCTGTTCCATCTCGGTCATGTACCATGTTTTTACTGCTGTTTTACTGTATGTTTTATTGTATGTTGTAATTGCAGGGAGCCTGCAGGGAGGAGCGGAATATAAAACCGAAGAAATAAATAAATAAATAAATAAATCTTGATTTGCACTTTTGAAGAAGAGGGGGGATATAAAGTAATGATTGCTAGATTACATATGCTTATTTGCCCATAACTACTGTAGTGGCCATTTGCCACGGAAATGCAACCTGATAGCTCCAAGTTCATTCCGATGCATTTCTACTCCAAAGCTATGGCCCAATAATGTGTGCCATCATTCCAGTAGCATGAAAAATGCACTGTGTGTTTCGAAATCCTTGAAATTTCTATTTTATGCTGAGAATGTATCAATTTGCAATGTTAACATTTTATGCTAGTTAGTTTATTTATTTATTTATTTATTATTTCGATTTCTTAGTCGCCCCTTCCGATTGGCTCGGGGTGACTTACAAATCATTAAAACACTTACAAATCATTAAAAACACGCTAAAAACACAATAAAACACAATACACAGTAACATATTAAAACAGGGCTGTCCAACTGGCGGCCCCGGGGCCGGATCCGGCCCCGTAGCCTGGACACGGCCCCCACCTATGCCCTCAGCCGCCATTTTTAAAAATTTTTATTTTATAAAAAAATCGATTTTTTTTAAAAAGGGCGGCCGGGGGGGCGGGGGAGGCGGGGCAGGGAGGAGGAAGAGAGCTAGCTCCTCCTTTTCGGCGCCCCTCCTACCTAGGAAGCGGGAGCCGCGAAAAAAGGGCAGAAGGCGGCGCCAAGAGCAGCGTGTCACAGGCCTGGCATGACGCGCTGCTCTTGGCACCGCCTACTCCTCCTTTCGGCGGCTCCCCGGCCTAGGAAGGAGGGGGCGCCGAAAAAGGAGTAGGCGGTGTTAGGGGCAGCGCGTCACGCCAGGCCTGTGACGCTGCCGTTCCGCCGCCTTCTGCCCTTTGTCGGCGTCTCCCCCGGCCTAGGAAGGGAGGGAGGGCGCCGAAAAGGAGGAGTAGGCGGTGCCAAGGGGCAGCGCGTCACGCCAGGCCTGTGACGCGCTGCTCTTGGCGCCGCCTACTCCTCCTTTTTCGGCGGCTTTAGGAGGGGGCGGGGCCTGGGCTGGGGGCGGGGCCTGGGGGCGGGGCCTGGTGGCGGGGCCGAGCGGCCCCGCAGGTCATCAGTGACCTCTTATCCGGCCCTGGACCCGCCAGAAGTTGAACAGCACTGTATTAAAACATGGTTGGATGTCGGAGTTACATCCGTAGTTAAGTCAGAGAGTGACGCACGCCCGCTACACGCAGTCATAGGCTTTGGCCATATCGTGAAGCCCTAGTATTGTTCCTGCTCAAATGCCTGTGTAAACAGGAAGGTCTTACAGGCCTTTCGAAGGGCCATTAAATCAGGCAACGCACGAGTGGTGGCGGGGAGAGCGTTCCATAACACTGGGGCGATGACGCTAAATGCTCTCCTCCGCGTTGTGGTCAAGTGGAGGGCTGTGTGACTCGGTATCGTCAGGAGGTTCGATGATTCAGATCTCAGTGGTCTTAAAGGACTATATGGGGAGAGGTGGTCCCTTAGATCACTGTTTCCCAACCTTTTTTGAGCCGCGGCACACTTTTTACATGTACAAAATCCTGGGGCACACCACCAACCAAAATGACACAAAATGACACTCTAACACAGCCATACATATAGTTGATAAGTTTTTAAATGTATTTATACACTCAGTGTGAAACCTGGGCCTGTTCCGATGAACAGAAAATAGATATCCTGGCAGGAATGGCAGAAAGACACACGCAAAGGACTTGCTCAATAGCTGGGAGTTATAGTTCACCCGCAATTAAAGAGCATTCTGAACTCCACCAATGATGGAATGGAATCAAACTTCCTACACAGAACTCCCATAACCAAGAGTTTGGTGGGCATTGACCTTGAGTTTTGGAGTTGTAGTTCACCTATATCCAGAGAGCACTGTGGAGGGGAGGGAGGAAGACATTTGGCGAGTCTGCGCAGTAGCGCCCGCACGGGTCACATCTTCCTCCCTCCCCCCTCCCGCAGAAGCGGCACCGTGAGCAAAGCGAGGCAAAGCGAGCAGAGCGAGGCTGGGAAGGAGGGAGCCCGAGTGGAGAAGAAAAAGTGTTCGGCAGGAGGGGGAAGGAAGGGGATTGGAGGTTCCCATTTCCCACGGCACACCTGGTAATCACTCACGGCACACTAGTGTGCCACGGCACACTGGTTGGGAAACACTGCCTTAGATACACCGGCCCCAGACCGTTACATATTTTCTGGACAGTAAATGATGAAGTGCATGTGTATGGCAATTCTGATTAAGGAGAAAAGACCCTAATCTCAAAAGAAGCAAAGGCTTCAATGGATGAAGTCAACTAAAGACAGGGACATTTTCCTAAGTATGCTCAGCTTAAACTGATCGTGAAATTCGTTTTGTTTTTGGTACAAATTGACAAGGACACACCCATACATTTATACTTCTTTTTCAACATTTATTTGTAGATATGAAGGGGAGGAGGAACTGTAAGAAAGAAATGGAGGGAGACTGTGGAAAACTTCTACTCGCTGTGCTCACTCTATATTTATTTATTTAATTATTTATTAATTCACACTTTTGGTCGACACTTCCGGTGTGGCTCGGGGCCACTTACAGAAAGGAGAGCACAGAATAAAACACAATCCTAAAAACACAGTAAAAACACAATAAAAATACAATAAAACGGTGCAACAGGTATTACTAGTTGGTATCCAACCCAACACAAGCTGTGTGCAAGAATAGCGGAGGCAATTGGCAGGGGATCAGCAGCCTTAGTCCCCAAAAGCCTGACGAAACAGGAGCGTTTTGCACGCCTTCCGGAATGCCAGGAGATCTGAGACGGCCCGGACGTCAGGAGGCAGTGCATTCCACAGGGTTGGGGCAACTATCGAGAAGGCCCTCCTTCTTGTGGCCATAAGGTGGTACAGTTTGAAACCAGAGACCTCCAAGAGTAGTTCAGACTCTGAACGTAGTGGCCTAGAGCAGTGTTTCCCAACCTTTTTGAGCCGTGGCACACTTTTTACATTTACAAAATCCTGGGGCACACCACCAACCAAAATGACACAAAATGACACTCTAACACAGTAATACAGATAGTTAATATGTTTTTTAAATGTATGTATACACTCAGTGTGAAACCTGGGCCTGTTTCAATGAACTCAACATAGATATCCTGGCAGGAATGGCGGAAAGACACAAACTTCCCACACAGAACTCCCATAACCAAGGGAAAATGCTATAAGAGTTTGGTGGGCATTGACCTTGAGTCTTGGAGTTGTAGTTCACCTATATCCAGAGAGCACTGCGAACTGAAACAATGTTGGATCAGGACCAAACTTGTCATGAATACTCAATATGCCCAAATGTAAACACAGATGGAGTTCAGGGGAAATAGACCTTGACATTTGGGAGTTGTAGTTGCTGGGATTTATAGTTCCCCTACAATCAAAGAGCATTCTGAACCCCACCAATGATAGAACTGGGCCAAACTTCCCACACAGAACCCCCAGGAGGCAAGAGGAGGCCTCTACTTGGGGAACGGGAGGCGGGCCTTCCCAATGCATGGAGAGGGAGAGACCAAGTAGACAACGGGGGAGGGGGTTGTTTGTAATTTTTGCCTTTATTGAGGTAGCTTTCTTAGGGTTTTTATACTTCAACACACTAGACTCCCCCCCTGGAGGTTCCAATTTCCCACGGCACACCTGATGATCGCTCACGGCACACTAGTGTGCCCCGGCACACTGGTTGGGAAACACTGGCCTAGTGCGACAATATGGGATGAGGCGGTCCCTGAGGTACACTGGCCCCAGACCATTCAAGGCCTTAAAGGTCAGCACCAACACCTTGAAAGTGATCTGGCATTCCACTGGTAACCAGTGCAGCTCGCATAGAACCGGTGTAATATGGCTGGACATGGATACACCAGCCACATTCTGGACCAGTTTCAGTTTCCAGATCACCAGCAAAGGAAGGCCAATGTAGAGAGCATTACAGTAGTCCAGTCTTGAGATGACCGTGGCTTGGACCACTGTGGCTAGGTCACGACGGGAAAAGTAGGGAGCCAACTTTCTCGCCAGACGGAGAAAAGCTACTGTACTGACAACAGAGATGTGCGACTCCATTGTCAGTTGAGAGTCCAGAGTAACGCCAAGACTCTTAACTGTTGACTCAGGGCCCTAGTTTCAGCCGGGCATAGTGCCGCGCCAGATGTGCCAGGGTAGGAAGCTGGATCTCCACCCCACCCTGGCCCCAGGCGACAAGGCCAGCCACAGGATCTCCGTCTTAGCTGGATTCACCTTCAACCTACTGGCTTGCAGCCACCCATTCATATATGTGAAGGAGAGGGTTGCATCACTGAGACTATATCACAACAGGTCTGTCCTCCATATGTGAATCAATACAAAGGAAGTCTGCTATTTGGAACATTATTGGTGGAGGCAAATTATTTATGGAAGCAGATTGGGTCTCTATTTTAAACACTGCACCTCTATACAGTCATGTAGCCAAATTATTTATGGGGTGTTGGGGTCTCTATTTTAAACAGTGCACCCCTCCCAAATTCTCAGGGTGGTCTGCAAGAAGGCCTTACTGGTACATTATTTAAACTGTTATGTTTATTCATATCGTGATGCTCAATGTATCCCATATTCATGGCAGTATTGGGATAACGATACAATAGGTTTGGTAGGGTAGACCCTCTCTCACTCAGACTCAGCCCCCCTCCGAATCAACCTCAGCCCCCCCCATCAAACTCAACCCCCCCCCCCAAAAACCAAAATCCTGGCTATGGCCCTGCCTCCAAAATGTTCTTTCTTCCTGGGGGGGGGGGGGGGTGTTCAGTGATTTGTAGGAAGCTATTAGCTAGATCCAATTTCTTATTCAGCTACCAACCTCTGACTCTCTAAGGATAAAGACCACTTGCCTTTTGAAACTCCCACTTATCTATGTTATGTGCCTTCAAAACAACATATGACTTATGGCTGTAATTTGAACCCATCGCTGAGCTTTCTCGAGATTTATTGAGAAGGAATTTGCTGTGCTTCCTCTGAGGCAGAGAGAGTGTGATTTATCCAAGGACACCCTGTGCATTTTCATAACAGAACATGAATTCAAACCATGGTCTCTAGAGTCAAATTAGTAATGCTCAAACCACACTATCTGCTTTCAATGGGGCTCTGACACTTCAGTTGTTCACCGAGGAAGTGAATGAGCATTCAGTCATCTATATTATTTAAGGCAGTGTTTCCCAACCAGTGTGCCATGGCACACTAGTGTGCTATGAGCAATCATCAGGTGTGCTGTGGGAAATGGGAACCTCCAATCCCCTTCCTTCCCCCTCCTGCCGAACACTTTTTCTTCTCCACTCGGGCTCCCTTCTTCCCAGCCTCGCTCTGCTCACTTTGCCTCGCTTTGCTCCGGGGCAGGTCTGCGCAGTAGCGTCCACATGGGTCACGTCTTTCTCCCTCCCCCCTCCCCTCCTGAACATGCTCACACTGCCCCCTCAGATCAAAATGGCAGCAGAAGTGGCAGCGTAGGAGAAAAAGTGAGTTTTGGGCAGGAGGGGGAAGAAAGGGCACAAAGGGAGAGGGGGAGGAAGAGGTCTCTGTCGAAAGCTGGCATGGGCAAACTTGGACCTTCCAGGTGTTTTGGACTCCAACTCCCACCATTCCTAGCAGCCTCAGGCCCTTTCCCTCTCCCCCCCCCTCAGCCACTTAAGCAGGAAAGGGCCTCAGGCTGTGAGGAATGGTGGGAGTTGAAGTCCAAAGCACCCAGAGGGCCGAAGTTTTCCCATGCCTGTTTTAGGGACCTCCTGTTTTGGTGAGCCTCCTTCCAACATTGTGATTTTGGATAGAAAACAAACAACAACATAACATAACATAGTTTGAGTCCACAGTGCTCTCTGGGTGTTGGTGAACTACAACTTCCAAACTCAAGGTCAATTCCCAAGCAAACCCTTTCAGTACTTTCTGTTGGTAATGAGAGTTCAATATGCCAAGTTTGGCTCAATTCCATTGTTGCAAGAGTTCAGGATGCTCTTTGATTGTGTGTTAACTATAAATCCCAGAAACTGTAACTCCCAAATGTCAAGGTCTATTTTCCCCAAACTCAATCTGTGTTCACATTTGGGCATATTGAGTATTCATGCCAAGTTTGGTCCTGATCCAACATTGTTTCAGTCCAGTGCTCTCTGGATATAGGTGAACTACAACTCCAAAACCCAAGGTCAATGCCCACCAAACTCTTATAGTATTTTCTCTTGGTTATGGGAGTTCTGTGTGGGAAGTTTGCGTCTTTCTGCCATTCCTGCCAGGATATCTATGTTGTGTTCATCAAAACAGGTCCAGGTTTCACACTGAGTGTATAAATACATTTAAAGACATATTAACTGTATGTATTACTGTGCATTTTGTGTCATTTTGGTTGGTGGTGTGCCCCAGGATTTTGTAAATGTAAAAAGTGTGCCGGGGCTCAAAAAAGGTTGAAAATCACTGATTTAAGGGATATTCATGAAGAAGACTCAATGCAAAACACTAAGGCTGATCAGCAAAACCCATTTGGAAACAACTTCCCTCAGAATGTACTGCAAAGAAATATTTACAAACTGCCATAAGTTTGAGGAGCAAACTTAAGGGATGTGACCGTCTTCCTAGAAATGATGTCACTATGAATGAGTCAATCAGGGGAGATGTAGACATAGATAGCGAGAGTCGAGCAAAATGAGTGATAAATGGCTGTTTACATCTGCCCATGAAGACAGAAATTGGCAATAAAAGTCGAGCCTGAATATTCTGTTTGGCCAAAGCATTTTATTTTAGTGTGTTTTATTAGCAATGTCAAGATACTTATAATGTCATTGGAATCTCTATGTCCATGTTCAGCATGCTAGACAAAGCTCTGTAAAACCATAATAAAAGCATTCATGCTCTGGTGGCCAAATCTCATTTGCAGGCCGTACTAATGTGGTGTTACTAGGATGCCGTCAGGCCTGGTGCAGCCTTCCCCCTTCACTAATTTTAATAGGAGTAGATTCAGCCCATCAATTAAGTATTGCCAGGCCGAATGACCCAAGGTCCGTTCTATGGCTTTTGCCAGCACCAGATGCCACAGAGTCACATGCAATAAACAAAGAACCGTGAGTCATAAAATGAATAGAAATCTGATCCAGAAACTTGGGGATTTTTTTATTATTAAAAAGACAACCTCTAACCTTCACGTTTTAAGATTAAAATTGTATTTCTATATGTTCTTATTGTGATACGGAGTCACATGACGGCAGAAAGCAATGGCTTTCGGTAGTTGGCGGTGGGGTTCCTGGGACACTGCCTGGTCTCAATGCTATTGAAAGGCAGTATTCTCATTTCTCAAACGGCTCCCACTTAGAATGGGCAGAACTGTTTGCATTGTGCTTTCTTGTGTTTGAAGCCTGGCTGCGCGCAAACGATTATTATGCAAATAAAAGCAAAAGTGTAAGCAAAAGCAAGTTAAAAAGTAGACTCGTATAATTAAGAGAAAGCTATTTCCATTTATGGAGTTTTCCCGAACAAAAGACATTTGCTATAACAGTATACAAGAAGCTGGATTTATGGGTGTAATAGAGCTTCATTCAGGGAAATGTATACTTCTGTATTTTAACACTCATTGCTAATCAAGATGCAAAGACCATTAGGTGACTAGGATGGGTGATTACAGTCCTACTGTGGGTTATAGGCCCTCTGTGAGTAAACTGCCTCTTCCTTTGCTTAGCTCACGGCCAAGGCATACTCCGTTAGCATTCATTTGGCTTTAAAAAAATGGAACACCCAGGCCCGGATTACCCATAAGGCCACCCTAGGCCAGGGCCTAGGGCGGCACCTTTGGGGGGGCAGCAGATCCGGACCCCCAAAAAAAGTTTTTAAAACTTCAAAAAAAAATCAAAAAAATTCAAAAAATTCAAAAATAAAAAAAAAATCAAAAAAAATCAAAAAATTTCAAACCCCAAAAAAAAACAAACAAAAAATCAAAAAATTCAAAAAAATTCAAAAAAATCAAAAAAATTAAAAAAAATTAAAAAAATTAAATTTTTTTTTTAAAAAAACAAAAAAATCAAAAGAACTCAAAAAAATTGGGGGGAAAAGTGTGCATGTGCGTGGCAGCAGAAGCCCCCCCTCCCTACTGCTTGCGCCAGCCTCGCCCCTCTTCCTTCAGTCAGTGAAGGAAGAGGGGGGCCGGCGCTGAGCAGTGGAGAGGGGCCTAGGACTTCCCTCCGCCCCCTCCTGACGCGAGAGAGACAGAGGAGGGGGTGGAGGGAAGTTCCAGCGCCGCCCCCTTCCTGCTGCTCACACCGGCACCGCCCCTCTTCCTTCAGTCAGTGAAGGAAGAGGGGCAGGGCCGGCGCAAGCAGTGGGGGTGCCCCCGCAAGCAGCCCCACCCCCAGTAAGCACCCCCGCCCCCCGGAGCAGGGGTGGCACTTCAAGAGTGTGGCCTAGGGTGCCACAACCATGTAACACCATAGCTCAGTGACAGGGACACTTTTAGAGATGGAGTGCCTAAACCAGAGGGAGGGAGTGGGCATTCGGGGGGGGGCGCAAAGGAGGATGAATGGGGGGTCAGGGCAAGCAGGGACATGGCAAGCAGGTTCGCGATCAGGGGAAGGTGAGTAGGTGAGTGAGTGGTGGGAGTGGTGAGCGACGAGCGGGGGCAGGCAAGCAAGCAAGGAGGCGAAGGCTTGCATGTTAGGTGTGAGGGTGCTGTGTATCCTTTAAGTTTCTAATAGGCAGAGCAAGGGTTCATACGAACAAAACAAAACACGCTGCACAAAAAAGCACTCTTATATATCAAATGTATCAAATGTAATGAATATATAACCAATCGATATGGTCCATTATGGTCACCTTGCAGCAGCTTGCAAGGTTATGTTGCTATCTGATCCTGCATTGATAGGCCAAGAAATGTTATAATATCTGAAGCCTTGATAAAGCTCCGTAAGGAGCGAAACGGATTTTGGTTACCAACTTACTTTTGTATGGAACTTCCCATCGGCTTCCTTCCATTGTGCTCTATACTCAAGCACGGATTTATGCCCTTGATGTCCTATTTTACTGCTTGGATTTATCTCATCGATTTTGCGGAACTATATATGGACTATATTCTCATTTAATACAGAACTTTTGGCTCTCTGAACCATCTATGGTCTACTTACTCCTCCCTTCTCTATGAACTATTTGATCCGGATTGCTCCCATTACGGACTGTCTATTTCGGATTATCCCGATATCGCGGACCTTTCCCACCTTGGAGTACAGCAAGACATTTCAATCGGAGCCTCTTGTAATATTGTGTTGAGTTATTCTTGTTCTGCATATCGATTGGTTATATATTCATTACATTTGATACATTTGATATATAAGAGTGCTTTTGTGCAGCGTGTTTTGTTTTGTTTATCCCTTGAGTTTGCCACCATTGCTGTAGCCAATTGCTTACAATTTGACTGAGGTTGGATCTAGACTACCCTATATCCCAGGACCTGATCCCAGATTATAGGTGTATCTCAGATAAACTGGCAGTGTAGACTCCTACAATCCATTTCTAATCAGATAATCTGGGATCAGATCCTGCAATATAGGGCAGTTTAGATCCAGCCTCAGATGCACTGTAGTAATCTTTAATGATCTTCCAGTTTGTACTATAGCTGAACTTAGGAACCACTAAAGGCAGATAGAGGGACCTTAAGCAACATGGGATGCATCTTGTAGAATTAATATTTATTTATTTATTTGAATTTATCTACCCCCCAAAGGCTCGGGACGGCTAACAGCATATCAATCGTCACATAATAAAACAAGCATATAAAACACAGTTCAACACATCAAGGTTAAAACGTGATTAAAAACAAGATACAGGAGAACAATAGTCATGCACTGGGCACCACAACAGCAAACAATGTTACAGGTGGTTAAGACACAACAGATGGCTGGGGACTTGGCAACCTGAGGCCTTGGCAACCTGACCCCCCTGGATAAACCACACAGCAGCTAGGATACAACGGGTTTTATTGAGAATAGGTAGGTATAGGAAAGAGGTTGGAGGCAATCTTTATAGTGTCTCCAACTAGCAGCCAAAACGGGATTCAGCAGGGGTGTGAGTGCTCCGCAGCAAAAGGAGCACGAGCAGGAAAACGGGAACACAAGCCGGATGCAAAGAGTCTTTTAGAATCCCAGCCGAAACAAGTCAGGCAGGGACAGCTGCTTTGAAGGCAAAGAGTTCAAAAGGTAATAGAGTCTTTTCAGGATCAATCACTGGGTCTCGACGACGAGCAGGAACAAGAACAATACAGGAACAAGTCAGCCCAAAGCAGGCTGGCTGGCAAGGCTTGATGAAAGGCCCGACTGGCCTAACCCACAAGATCTTCTCCCAAATGCGTTGTTGGTACAAGACACCGGCATGGGGGTTCACAGGGCAGTTATAGTGTTCCTTTTGCGTCACACGTCAAAAGCTAAGATTGATGATCTCCTGTATGTTTTGTGAACTCAGTAGTCTTGGAATGTGGTGCTCGTTAGCGACTAATATCTGGACCGAGGGGAGGCAAGCTCTCTGCCCCTTTAGACCACTTGCTCTATCAGGGAGGCGAGATGGTACAGCCTTGAGAGGCCTTTGTTATGCTTTCATCCCCTGCCTTCTCATGGGAAAGGCAGGGAGGCCCTGGACAGGGCTTGAGAGCGAAGCAAGCTGACTTGGAAAGTACTTTCTGATTCCCCTGGCTGGAACTCTGTTGAAGCAAAAGTGATGCCTGAGGCCTTTGAGGTGTGACAACAGCAAGTTATCCGGATCCGTAGGCCTGCCGGAACAGGAAAGTCTTACAGGCCTTCCTGAAAGGAAGAAGGTCCTGGATGGCGCGAACGTCGGCGGGCAATGAGTTCCAAAGGGTCGGCGCCATGATAGAGAAAGCCCACTGACGAGTCGGGGTCAGCCGGTGGATCTTAACACTAGGGGTGACCAGGAGGCTTTGCTCCTCAGAACACAGCGGTCTAGTGGGATAGTATGGGATGAGACGGTCCCGCAGGTACATTGGCCCCAGACCATGTAAGGCCTTAAAAGTCAAAACTAACACTTTGAAGGTGATCCGGCATACTATCGGGAGCCAGTGCAGTTCACGCAGAATTGGCGTGATGTGGCTGCCAACCGGGACCCCTGTCAGGAGTCGGGCTGCCGCGTTCTGTACCAGCTGAAGCTTCCGGGTCACGGGCAAAGGAAGGCCAATGTACAGAGCGTTACAGTAGTCAAGCCTCGAGATGACCGTGGCTTGGACCACTGTGGCCAGGTCACGCTGAGACAACTCGGGGGCCAGCTTCCTCGCCTGTCGGAGATGGAAAAATGCCCCCCTGCTGATGCTGGAGACCAGGGCCTCCATCGACAACAAGGGGTCCAGGGTTACTGTTTGGCACCACTTTAACTGCCATGGCTCAATGCTAAGGAATCCTGGGATTTGTAATTTTAAGATGCAGAAAAAGCAGAAGACATTTTAAAACAAAAATTGGAGGGATACAACGTGTACCTTTCATTCTGTGTTACAGCTATCATGCAGCAATTCATCACCTGTGTGCTAAGATTTAACGTTATTTCTATACCCTGCCCCCATCTCCCTGAAAGGACTCGGGCGGCTTACATGGGGCCAAGCCCAACCAACAGAGTTAAAACATAACACATTAAAATGCATAACATCAATATAAATCAAATTTAACTGTAAATTTGATAGAACTCATGTCACTACCATCTTATGATTTTGTCTATGACCACAGAATATAGTTTGGGCCCACTCATTTTATATTTTCATCATAAAATATAATTATGGTAAAATATAATTTGTTATTCCCCATGAATTAAGTGTGATTATGTCTAAGCATGTTAGCCTACTGACATGTACTAGATTCTTCCACAGAAGGAAAAATGTGATGCGTGTATTGATAACTCCCTCTCCGTTGGCGCCCCCTTGTTGTGGAGGAGAGGCTTGTGTACCCTAATGAAGTTGTGAGCTATGCTGGCGATGGCATAATAGCCGCCGGTAGGGCCTCCCATGCCAGACAGGTCACAACCGAAGGGTCTGACAAAGAGTGAAAATGGGCAGAGTGGGCTCTCTAGCCCTTTGGCAACCATCCTAGGAGAAGGAAAACTCTGTGTCAGCTCCGGCAAGGGGGGTCTAATGAACCACGCTCACTCCAACGATGCTGAAGGATAAGTAGTTTTATAGGTCCTTAATCCAGGGCAAGCAAAGATAGACTAAAGTTTTCCTGCGCAAGAGTCTCTTCAAAAGCCCTCCCCGGCCCGCCCCCCTGCTGGGCCCCTCCTTCCTCAGGGATGACCATCCGGCTCTCCGCATATCAAAGTTCAGGAAAGGTGCCTGGCACATCAAAGGGCGGTTCCATATCAAAGCCCGCCAGTTCCAGTTCAAAGCCCTCCAGATGTTGCTCTTATCTGATGGCGCGCGGGGCTTGGTCCGTTAGGTCAACAAACGGGCCAAGCGGCGCTGACACTCTGATTTCAAACCCGGGCAGATGGTGCTCGTCTAACCCTGTAAGGTCAACCATCTAAGAGAAGGAAACTCGAACCAAACCTACGACCCGAGGACCTCGCTGCCACCGTCCCAGCTCGCTCGGCCCCGGCAGACGAACCTTTGGTTTAAAGGGTGAGGCCAGTTCTGTGCACGCTGCACTCCACCAGAAAAATCCATTGCACAGGCACGAAGGACACATCCAACTTACAAATTCTACTCCTAAATATACACTGGAATGACTATGTGATGAATGTTGCTTTCCTTGAGCAAGCAGGGGTCACCAGCATTGAGGCCATGTTATTGAGAACACAGCTGTGCTGGGCAGGGCACGTCTCTAGGATGGAGGACCACCGCCTCCCAAAGATACTACTCTATGGTGAACTCACCACGGGTCAGCGCAAGAGAGGTGCCCCAAAAAAGAGATATAAGGACTCCCTGAAACAACATCTCAGGCTCGGCCAGATTGATCACCAACAATGGCACACCCTGGCCTCACATCGGGAGGCATGGAGACGCACTACCCACAATGCTGCGGACTCTTTCGAGAAGACACGCTGAATGAGTCTCGAAGAGAAACGACAACGCAGAAAGAACCGCAACTTGGAAACAACATCACCCAAGGAGACTTTCTGCTGTGTTTTCTGCAACCGAACTTGCCTATCTCAGATTGGCCTTTTTAGTCATCAACGCACTTGTAAAAAGCGTGGGATGAGTCCTTCCTGAATCTTCGTTCGCGAAGTAATGCCGAGAGAGAGAGAGAGAGAGAGAGAGAGATTGACAACTCACAAAATTTCCGCAGCCGCCATGGCTGTGTGGGACATTTTAATGCTCTGCCCAAAAATTACTTTACCCTACTATGGTTTTCTCATTTGCCTTTTTGCATTATTTGGATTAAGAAATCAAGCTACTGGAAGATGTATTAAGTCAGATGTTTGCAAAAAATATATATATTACCATGCTAATTGTAGGAAAAAGGTAAGTGAGGGATAATTCCTCAAGGAAATACATTTTAATGACATTTCTTCCACATTACTCAGCACACTTTTACCTTAAATTGATTTTAAGTTATCATTATTCCCTATCACATTTTAATTTTAGGTTTAGTGACCTCAATTGCTGTTAAAACCCCGATGTGCATTGGTTGAATACTCCAAACCTGCCCTAGTTTCCTCCAGAAATTGTAACTGGATTCTGATTTTGTGTACAATGAAACCTTCCACACACAAAGAAATGTGGATACACAAAGAAACGTTTCAAAACACAGGTTTCAACACACAGAAAGCTCATTGATGCCGTTTGGGATGTTTGTATGTGTTCCCACACACTTTCAGGTCATCTGTCGACTTTTGGGCAACCCCTCAGTTTCATAGGGTTTTCTTAAGCAAGGGATAACTTTCCATAGTTGAATTAATCAATAGAAGTTTTCTTCTATGGCTTCTCAATCTTGTCTACATTGGCCACAAACCCTGAATTTGACAAGAAATGGCTCCTGTGTACCTTCATGATACACAGGGACTTCTGATTGCTAAGGCACGGTAAAACTGATTATTGTAATTCTATCCACATAAAATACGTTTATGGGATGCTTCAGAGCTTGCAGATTGCTTCCGTGTGTGTGAACAGCAGGGCTGATTCTGGCTTGGAACGCAGACTATTGCCACCACCTCACTTTGCCCATGCTCTGTCGTGTGAGAAAAGGGGGTGGTACATATTTTTAAAACTTTTATAACGCCCTTAATTGGGTGTCCTCCTTCCTTCGGAACCAGCTGCAGCGAGTGAGGAGGGGTTGAGGTTGTCTCCGAGGGTTCCCCGCTTCATTGCAATTCTCTCCCCTCAGCTCCTACTGAAACTGGAGCCTGGCGCAACTTCGGTGCCCGAAAACTTCACTCGAGGCCTAGAAGCAGTGACAAAATGGCTCCGCGCCCACAAACTAAAAATAAATCCATCAAAGACGGAGATCTTATGGACGGGCCGCCCAGAACCACCTTTCTCGCTGCCCCCCTTTGAAGGGGAACCGTTGATCCCGTCCCCTTCAGTAAAGAGCCTTGGTGTTATCCTGGACTCCAAATTGTCGATGGAGGCCCAGGTTGCCTCCACGAGCAAAAGGGCCTTCTTCCACCTGCGCCAAGCGAGACAATTGGTGCCCTATCTTCCGACGGAAGCGCTAGCTATAGTAATCCATGCCACGGTGACATCAAGGCTGGATTACTGTAACACTTTGTATGTAGGTCTACCCCGGTCACTGACCCGCAGGCTCCAGATTGCGTAGAACGCGGCCGCCAGGCTTCTCACAGGAACATCGATGAGATGCCACATTACACCATCTCTGCAGCGCCTGCACTGGCTGCCCGTTAAGTATAGAGCCTTACACAAGACCTTGACCTTGGCATTCAAAGCCCCTACGGGGCCAGGGCCCAACATACCTCAAAGACCGCCTGCTGATGCCTGCTTACTCAAGGGACCCCGCGGCCAGCAAACAAGAACCTTCTTCATGAACCAGGCTTGAAAGAGGCCCACCTGGACACCACGAGACGGAGATCCATCTCCGATGTCGCCCCCGTTCTTTGGAACTCGATGCCACCGGACCAGAGAGCCTCCCTCGACCTGCCCCAGTTCCTGACCGCTCTGAAGCCCTGGCTATTTAGGAAAGCCCATGGTTAATGCAGAACCAGGAACTCAAATACCGAGCCTGGCCCCTGCATTTAACCACTGAATATTTTAATCTAGTTTTAAATACTCTATTTTAATTGTGGAATTTGTTGTGTGTAAGTCGCCCGGAGCACTAACGTGGAGGGCGACTCAGAAATAATAAAGTCAGTCAGTCAGTCAGTTATTTAACATCTACATGCGACCACTTGCCCAGCTGGTGCGTAGCTTTGGGCTTGGATGCCATCAGTACTCTGATGACACCCAGCTCATTCTGAGGATGGATGGCCGGGCCAAATCCGTACCCGATAATTTCCATCGCTGCCTTGAGGCCGTTACTAGATGACTGCGAGCCAGTAGGTTGAGGGTGAATCCGGCTAAGATGGAGATCCTGTGGCTTCGTCGCCTGGCCAGTGGGGATGTCCAGTTTCCAACTCTGGGCAGCATGATTCTTTGTCTGCCGTCTGCTGTTAAGAGCCTTGGGGTAACCCTGGACCGTCTGCTGTCAATGGAGGCACATGTCTCCACCGTCAGCAGAGTGGCATTTTCCCACCTTCACCAGGCAAGGAAGCCGGCCCCCTACCTGTCTCGGCCACAGTGATCCAAGCCACGGTCATCTCGAGGCTAGACTACTGTAACGCTCTGTACATTGGCCTTCCTCTGATCTGGAAACTCAAGCTGGTGCAGAACGCTGCAGCCCGGCTCCTCACCGGGAGCTCGGTGAGCGTTCACATCACGCCCTTTCTGCGCGAACTGCACTGGCTACCGGTAGAATGCCGGATCACCTTCAAAGTGTTAGTTCTAACTTTTAAGGCCTTACATGGTGTGGGGCCAGTGTACCTGCGGGACCACCTCATCCTGTATTATCCCACCAGATCGTTGCATTCCGAGGACCAGAATATTTTGGTCATCCCCTCCCCCCAAAGTGTATCGCCTGGCGGCAACTCGCCGGCAAACCTTCTCAATAGTAGCTCCAATGCTCTGGAACCTGCTGCTGGCAGACGCCTGTGCTGTGCAGGATATTCTTCCATTTCGGAAAGCATTGAAGACCTTGCTCTTCCAGCAGGCGTTTGGAGCCAGATGAAATGTTGCCCGTTACGCACTGCCATAGTCGATTACCTGTTCTGCCCCTATGTTATTTTACTGTACTTTTAGATGTGTTTTATCCTGTTTTAATGCTTGTATGTTCAATTGTTTTTATGATGGTACTGTTAGCCACCCCGAGCCCTCGGGGAAGGGCGGCAAATAAGTATGAATTAATAAATAATAAATAAATAAATAAATAATAACTTCAGATAGCTCTTGACAACCACTGGGCTCCTTTGCTGATGTCAACCAAGGTGTCTAGATGACTTGGAGAAGAAAGCATGATCACCCCCTCCTTTTTTTCTCTCCCCTCTCCAAGGGCCCACCCAGACAGGTCCCAAAATGTGGGACCTGTCGGACATTTAACTGAGGCATTCAAATGACACCTGAGGTAAAAGCTAATTAATTCAGGAGAAAGCAAGCAAACCCCGCTTTCTCCCAAATAAATTAGATATCCCATTAGATCTGGGTCTTCCTGAAAGACCTGGGTCTAATGGGGTATGGGGCCTGTGGGGACTCACTCTCGGTTAGTCTCCCAGATAGTCTCAAGGAGCCCAGAGAACCAGAAGGACACTCATCACCTCTCCCAAACACTCCCAAAAAGCCTTAATTTTTTTTAAAAAAACTTACCAGGTCACGATGGTGCCATTCCAGCCCCCTCGCCTCCTGGCACATCATTTCAACGCACTGGGAGGCCTGCTGGAAGAACATAATGACAACCTGATATGTTTTTGTTTTTATTTTAAGGCATTTGGGAAATTTTTGAGGCATCAAAACAACCCCTCCCAGAAAAGCCTGCATTTTGGGGGGAGGTATGGGCACAGAAATGTGCTCCGAAGCGGATTTTAAAAACTTGCTTTGGCGCACATTTCCGTCAAGCGTGGAAGTGCCCCAAGTCACTCAAGTGTCTTTGCTGCCACTGGCAAAGCTGCCACGGTGGTGACGAAAACTGACAAAGGAAAGGGTGACTGTCTAGTAAGGCTGGACTGGGTTTGGCCTGGCTGGACAGCATGGACTCCACTTCTGCCACTAATGTGTTCAGGAGTGAAATGGCAGAAACAACATGACAGAACTGGGACTGATTTGAATCAGCAATGCTACGGAACAGCTTCAGATTCTGTTGTATTAGGAAATTAGTAAACGGGCTCTTTGCTGACTTCATACTTAGGGTGTCAGGACTGTTGTTGTGATGATGATTTTGATGATGGCGATGATGGGGAAATAGCATATGAAGTGTTGGATTCCAGGAAGGAATCAATTTCTGCGATTATTCCTGAGTTCAAACAAGAATACCAGAAATTTCGTTGATTTGTTTATATTGAGTGTAATGCTGGCACCACATCACCAGAGACCGTCACAAGACAGAGGGACAGACCCGGATTACCCATAGGGCAGCACCCATGGGGGGGGGCAGCAGATCCGACCCCCCCCCCCCAATTTCTAAAAAATCGATAAAATGGGTTCTGGGATCTGGGCCCATAACCTCTTCGGCGTTGAGTATTTATGTCACAGTGGATAGGCAACAGAAATATAGAAGTTTAATTCCCCATCGGCCCAAAAACTCCAGTCTCTGTTCGTGTGAATAATGAAACTCTCATTCAATTCACAAGGTAAATATATAACTTTGTATTGAATTGTATTTAACAATAACTGGCAAAACATCGAAAAACAACAGCCATCACAGCTACCTTTCTAAACATCCCTTCCTCACAGATATTAAATCCCAACTGTCAAATCCCAACTGTCACTTTGTGACTGACATTCCTCAAGGTTCCATTTAGCAGTCTTGAGACAGCGCCATCTGGTGTCAAACATGTCACACTGCAGGTCATCTCAAACTGCAAAAATATATCTTGTGCTGACTCATGAATTGCTATTCAAAATGCAATAATCTGACAGGGGGGGGCAGCAGATCTGACCCCCCCCCCCCAATTTTTAAAAAATCGATAAAATAAGAAAAAAATATTCAAAAAAATGTCAAAAAATAATTTAAAAATTAAGTGCGCATGTGCGCGGGCCCCCCTTTACTCACTCCAAAGGCTCTGCCCCCGCCCCCACCCCACCACCAGCTCCACCCCCGCCTCCTTGCCAGCATGGTGACTTTAGGAGGGAGGGAGGAGCCGTGGGGAGGCCCTGGGGTGGGGCTTTCCTCCTCCTCGCCAGCGAGGGGGCGGGGCGAGGGCAGGGTGGAGCCGGGGCAGAGCCGGGGTGGGGCTTTCCTCCTCCTTGCCGGCAAGGGGGCGGGAGCAGGGCGGAGCCGGGAGAGGCGGCAGGTGGCCCTTTTGGCCTAGGGTGGCAAAAGGGCCTGATCCGGGCCTGCGGAGGGAGGGGAAAAGTTAGAGAAGACCCATTAGCTTGGTTGTACGGTGACTCGCCATTGAATTATTTTTAAGAAATAGCTCAGAAAATAGCCTTCTTGTTTGTATGTATTCAATAATGAGAGAGAGATACATTTACATTCAAACTTTTATATTATTTTTTAAAATCTAAATTAAAATGCACAGCTAAGCTTGCAAACATATCCATATATTAAACTACATACATTAAAAGGGGCATTATCTTGTGTAACTTTCACATTCCATGAATTAATGAATAAAACCCAGTTATTCTGTTGATAATTAAGTTCTCGTTTCTAAATTGCTCATTTAATCATTAAAACTATTTCCAATGACTTTCCCCCTACAAAATCTGGATAGTATCTATTTTAGCTGCGAGTAAAGAATAAATAAGCTGTAAGTCAACGTGTTCTACAGTTGTAATCAACATGCGAAAAAGGATAGCTTTTGGATCTCGGAGAAAACCATGCTAGGCATTATTATTATTAACAACACAGGCTTTAAAAAACGTTATTTGACATTTATCTATCTATGTATATAATAAAAGTCAGCGTTTGCGGGCGGCGGGTGGGTGGTGTGACCGAGCGAATATGTGCCAGCATTTTGATTGGCTTAAACTGTGGGATTATTTGCATAAATGGCTGTGACTGGCCAGCCTCCCAACATTCCAACACAGCACAGAGAGGAAAGGGAAGGGCCTGAGGCAGGCATCAATGGCTGGAGTTGAAGTTAGCCAGTTGACAGTTTTTTCTGTTGAAATGGAATGTTCAGTACCTTCACCCAATACACTTCTAAGGTGGCTCAGAGGGAAAGCAAAAGGCCTCAGGCACTCAGCCACTGCGGCCCACAGCAATGACGGATCAGGACCAAACATGACAAACAAGGGACCAATGGCCCACTTCACAACCTGTTGTGATTTAGGGCAGGAGGGGCCACCAATGATGGGATTTGCAGTACCTTCGCCTCATTCACTTCCCAAACAACACTGCAGCCCCTATAAAACACAGACCAGGCCCACAATTGACAACAAGGCTTCCTTAACTTGGTTTTCCTGACTAGGCCTCAGCTCATGGGATATCGTTAGGCTTCCTCAACTTGATTTTCCTGACTAGGCCCCCCAACAATGACAGAACAAGACCAAACTTGCCACACAGACCCCCAAGATGCACCCTACATCCTGGTGCAGTTTGAGGAAGGATGGACCACGGATGATGTGACTTGCAGTACTTTAATTCACTTCCTTAGAGCAGTGTGGCCCACACCCATGACGAACTATGGCACACAATGCTTTCCTCAAATAACCCGGGCACTGCCGGGTCCCCAAGCTAGTAAACATTATAAAAAATAGTTTTTTCTGCGTTGACATCTCCAATAGAGCAATTTAGTATGACGGATTTTAGTTTATGTGGATTGAGACACCACGAAAAAAAGATTTGTAATCGTTTTATTTAATAGCTGGATTTATTAATAATCTTGGAAATGTTTCAAAAAGCCATTTCTATTCTGTTAATCTACTTAAAGATTATACCTGTTTAAAATATCTGCTCCATTTATCTTGGTAGTAGGATGAATATGAGAAAGGTCTATTTCTGCTAGTAACGAATAACGCTTACTAATTGCTTTATTGGGTGACACGTTTAAGAAAAAAGTCCCACTTGGACTAAGAAAACCTTACTTGTTGTATGGTTTGTTCTATTATCAGGGGCGGTCTAACCGTTACGCCAAGTACGCGGCCGCGTAGGGCGCCATCTTGGAGGGGCGAATTTCCCTGCCCGCCGGGCGCCGGCCAGCATCCTGGCTGGCCCTGCTGATGTTCCGACCTCAGGCAGCGCCGCGGCTGCCTGCTTTTGGGCAGAGGCCCCAATCCCTGGCCTGCCGCAGCCTACTCAGGGGCCTTAAGGCGGTCCAACTATACGCGGGGGTGCCACCTGGGAGGGGCGCCGCCACGCCGGCCCCTTCGCCCACCGCACCCTGCCAGCCGTGCCGGCTGCGCTGGCCATGCCTCCACATGCGTGGAGATTTTCGCACATGCCCAGAAGCTCCAGGCACTACAGCGCCTGTAGGAGCTTCTGCGCATACGCGAATCTCCGCGCATGTGCACTGGCTTGCAAGTGCGCCTCCAGCTTTGGAGCCAGTGCGCATGCGCGGAGATTCGCTCATGCGCACTGGCTCCAAATCTGGAGGCACACTCGGGAGCCAGTGCGCATGCGTGGAGATTTGTGCATGCGCACTGGCTCCAGAGCATGACTTGCGCTCGGAAGCCACTGGGGGGGGGGCCAAAATAATATTCACTCCCCCGGGATAGGTAGGACCGCCCCTGTCTATTATGTACCAAAAACAATGAACAATGATGGCATTTTCTATATACAGAACATAACATGGTCATGGCTCATTCGATTAGTAAAATACAGCATATGCCCGAGAATAAAATATTATTTTCCCATGGGCCTCTGCTTTTACAAATTAATTCAACAATGTAAAGGTAATTGATGAAAAATTTTGGACCAATCTTGCGGATGATAGGAAAGGTGCATTTAAGATGTTTTCTAATTTGTACCATAAATACTTCCATACTTTTTTCCTAATGCAATTGCTGTTCTGCTTTATTGTAATGTCAGAATGAAACCACTGCAATATTGATGATGGCTTAATTGCATCATAATACCAAGTTATGTCGAATACACGTGATTCTTTTTTATTCATTTTGCAATAGAGAATCTCTAAGTGGTTTATTATTACAAACAAATCAGATGATATTTTGTTGACATGAGGCACAAAATCTCTGGGAAACTTTTTTTTTCTTCTAGTGGTTTTACTGTAGTTTTTCTTTTGAAATATTTCTTTTAGCCGAGGGGAAAAAAACAACTCTTTCCATGTTTTTTTGCTTTTTTAGTCCAGTTACTCTTTTTCCAAAGTACACTGGTAGATTGAGGCCCATCTATGCTGGCCACTAAGATCAGCCTAGCAATTAGGGTTGCCATATGTCCCTTATACTAAGGGACGTCCCTTATTTTGGCCCTAAAATTTGTGTCCCGTTCTTTCAGGCCCTGTCTCTTATTATTGACTAGCAGGACAGGACTGGGCGGGGCTGACCAGAGGAAGGTGACGGCTGCGGTTTCCACGGTAATGCCTGTCCGGGGATTCCAACTCGCAGGGCAGGCTGACAGCCGCACGCTTGCGAGTGTGTGCCCCCCTGCGTCCCCGTTGGTTGGAAAGGGCGATACAGGACTTTTTCAAAGTACAGTAGACTCACTTAACCGTTACCCAAGGGGAATGTTAGATCATGTTGGATAAAGATAGTTTCTGGTTGCTTGAGAGTTACTCGTAAAATAGGCCTAGCTGTGTACCCCAATACTATACAATGCTGTGTATCCCATACTATACCATACCATTAACTGTTGACATAATAATAATGAAGATGTACTATCTTGTATATTTTATTTCATTTTACTATTTAGACAGTAGGCATGAGAAAAATGAAACGGAAATTAAAAGGATTCGTAAGAGATTCGTATGTAATGGGACTTTTGAGGTTTTACGGATCGCTGCCGCGAACCCGGAAGTAGACTTCCTTTTACGGTCCTTGAGGCCAACAATTTGCGTTAGGATCGTAATAAATTCTTAATTATGAATTAATTAATTATTGTATTACCTACTCACTTCTCCCTGTCTTCTCCCCCTCATTTCCTTCCCGCCTTCATTCAGCTTCTTCTTTTTCCCGCATTTCTATGGGGAACTGGAAGTGACGCTGCTGCTAGGTAGGCAATGCATTCTGGAAAGTGTAGTCCTCCACGCCCCCCCCTTCTCTTCCCCATTGCTCTGCTGCCATGCCCCATCGCAGGGGCCAGCTTCACACACACACGCGCGCTTCTCCTCCTCTCTCTCCCTGCGCTCTCTCTCAGATGCTTCTCTTCCCCGTTGCTCTGCCATGCCCCATCGGAGGGGCCAGCTTCAGCCCTCCAGGTACGTGTTTTGGACTTCAACTCCCACCATTCCTCACAGCCTCAGGCCTCTTCCTTTTCCTCTCAGCCTGGGCAAACTTGGGCCCTCGCTCCCTCAGGATCGAGGTGAGAGAGCGGCAGCGAGGAGCGAGGGGGCCTCCTCCTCCTTTTTTGCTGCTTCCAAGAATAGAATACCCCCTCCCTCCCTCCCCTCCTTCCCTCCCTCCTTCCTATTTGGAGAGTCCCATCTAGAATTCAGTGTGGTTTATTCAAGTTTTATTTTACAACTCCCAGAAATCCCAGCCAATTTACCAGCTGTTAGGATTTCTGGGAGTTGTAGGCCAAAACCATCTGGAATGCGCATGCTCTGGCATACGAATTACTAATGAATTTTGTTAGTACTTAAGTTACATTTTAGAACTTTTGGGGAAATTTTTTGTAAGTCTTTGATATACTAATCTAAAAAAAATCCCCCCCCCCATTTGATTTAAGAATCGCCATTTTTGGGTTCTAAACCATGCCTATTAGACAGTGCACTTTTAAAGTCAGCAAAGTCAAGTCCTAAAGGCAGATGGAGAAAATAAGGTAGTTCTAATCATGTTTTTCTGCATGACAAAGCATGCAGAAACATACCATGTACCGTTAAGAGGGTGTAAGTCAGTTCCTTTTGTGAGTTTCAATCATTATCCTATTCTGTTAATAAAACTATTTATACCTAACGTTTGAGCTTCAAGTTTTTAATGAAGTGTCCCTTATTTTTCTGAAAAATCCCGTTAATGTCCCTTATTTCTTATATCAAAAAGTGGCAACCCTAGCCTAGATACATATCAGCCCAGTGGTAAGCAAACACCAGGGCAATGCAGTGCGAGGCCACTTTAACATGGCCTTGCCAGAGGTTACCCAAACTTAGGGCAATTTTTGATTTCTACCTCAGAATTCAAACTATCCCTTGACTTAGGGTTTGTGGGAACAATTGGAGTGGTTGGAAATGGAACAGGTGTAACCGTCGCCACTGCGATGCTGTATTTCCTAGTCTCGGGTGGCTGGGGAACATGGGATGCCAACCCTCTTCTCCCCACCCCCATTCAGTGACATGGGTCCTAATTATCTGCTGTCATGTGCAGTGACATTGGTTGGGTGATGACGTATGCACAACGGGGGTGGGGGTGGGGGTGTAGAATGGCTGTACATTGGGATAGTTGGGAAGTGACTGTGAGGACTATACCAGTAGATCTGTTCAAAGTTAGGTTGTCTGAAAATGACTAGATTTTATGGATGATTCACAAACAGTGATGAAGATTACCATGTCTATCTTTCATTATCTTTCATGGCTAAAATTTTAATATATATATATTTATTTATTTACTATGCTTCTATACCACCTCTCTCAGCCCGTAGGTGACTCAAGGCGGCGAACAAGCGGCAGCAAGTGCCCACATATAAAACACATCATAATATGATAAAAACAGCCATATAAAACCATATAATAGTCATAATGAAGAATTGTATATTTAAAGCAATTAGATTTTTTTAAAAAATGTAGCCAACGCAAATTTAGTGAAAAATTGTTGAAAGAAAATAATAATAATAATAATAATACCCACTGTTCTTGGCTTCTGGTTGGTGCTTATTGTCATTCTTATGTTTTTATGATGTCTCTTGCTCGTTTTTATGGTTTTAATTATTGTAATGCTATGTATTTTAACTGTGTTGTTTCTTACTTCTGTCCCCATGTAAGCCACTCCAAGTCCCTTTGGGGAGATGGTGGCAGGATATAAGAATATTAGTATTCCTTTAAGAGAAAGTGCCAAAGAGCCTCTGTGACCAGTGCTGCGATATTTTTGCCTAGACAGTCAAAAAAGCAAGACAGCGCCATGACATGAGCCCATCCCAGGATATAAGAATAAACTACTACTACTACTACTACTACTACTACTACTACTACTACTTCATTCTTAAGATGATGATGATGATGATGATTAAACCCACATCTCTTGGGGGATAAATATGCATAAGTATGTTTGTAAAATGGAGAGTAAATCTCACCCAACTACTTCTTGGAAGAGAAACTGTCTTTATGTGATTCAGTAATATGTATTTATCAATTGCATTTACATCAAACTACAAAGAGCTGAAAACACGGGTTTCTTCTTTCTTTATCTTTGCAACAATGCTATGAAGAGTTCAAGTTCAGTGTCACCCAGTGGGCATCATGGGCTAGTAAGGAATATGGATAAAGAGACCTCTCCGTTGGCGCCCCCTTGTTGTGGGGGAGGGGCTTGCGTACCCGAATGAAGTTGTGAGCTATGCTGGCGGTGGCAAAATAGCCACCGGTAGGGCCTCCCATGCCAGACAGGTCACAACCAAAGGGTCTGACAAAGAGCGTCAATGGGCAGGGTGGGCTCTCTAGCCTTTTGGCAACCATCCTAAGAGAAGGAAAACTCTAATTTCAAACGCGGGCAGATGGTGCTCGTCTAACCCTGTAAGGTCAACCATCTAGAGCAGTGTTTCCCAACCAGTATGCCGTGGCACACTAGTGTGCCGTGAGCGATCATCAGGTGTGCCGTGGGAAATTGGAATCTCCAATACCCTTTCTTCCCCCTCCTGCCAAACACTTTTTCTTCTCCACTCGGGCTCCCTTCTTCCCAGCCTCGCTTCTGCCGCCATTTTGATCCGAGGGGGCAGCGTGAGCGTGTTCAGGAGGGGAGGGGGAGGGAGGAAGACGTGACCCATGCGGGCGCAACTGCACAGATTCGCCCCATGTCTTCCTCCCCCCCCTCCCCTCCTGAGCAATGTGAGGCAAAGTGAGCAGAGCGAGGCTGGGAAGAGGGGAGCCCAAGTGGAAAGGAAAAAGTAAGTCTTTGCCAGGAGGGGGAAGAAAGGGCGCGAAGGGGAAGGGGGAGGAAGAGGTCTCTGTCGAAAGCTGGCATGGGCAAACTTGGACCTTCCAGGTGCTTTGGACTCCAACTCCCACCATTCCTAGCAGCCTCAGGCCCTTTTCTTTTTCCCCTCAGCCCCTTAAGCAGGAAAGGGCCTCAGGCTGTTAGGAATGGTGGGAGTTGAAGTCCAAAGCACCCAGAGGGCCAAAGTTTTCCCATGCCTGTTTAAGGGACATTAAAGTGGTGAGCCTCCTTCCAACATTGTGATTCTGAGAGAAACTGACAGCTGTTGAGCAAGACCTTCGTGTGTGTCTTTCTGCCCTTCCTGCCAGGATATCTAAGTTGTGTTCATCAAAACAGGCCCAGGATTCACACTGAGTGTATAAATACATTTAAAAACATATTAACTATATGTATGACTGTGTTAGAGCGTCATTTTGTGTCATTTTGGTTGGTGGTGTGCCCCAGGATTTTGCAAATGTAAAAAATGTGCCGCGACTCAAAAAAAGGTTGAAAAACACTGGCCTAGAGAAGGAAACTCAAACCAAACCTATGACCGGAGGACCTCGCTTCCACCGTCCTAAGTTTGCTAGGCCCCAGCAGACGAACCTTTGGTTGAAAGGGTGAGGCCAGTTCTGTGCACGCTGCGCTCCACCAGAAAGGTCCATTGCACAGGCTCGAAGGACACATCCAACCTCCGAAAACGAAATCATCAACGCGCTTATAGAAAGCGCAGAATGAGTCCTTCCTAAGAATCTTCGTTCGCAAAGTAATGCTAGGGAGACTGGATAAAGAGAATATTTGAAAATATCCAAAAACTGCTTTAAAAGGGGGTTGTCAATATTAGGATGCCCTGGTGAGAATAATCTTGGATTAATGAGAATATTTTCAGTTCTGCACAAACATTGCATTTTATTTTTTCAAGGAGAAATTTTGCACAGAGAAAGAACTGTGTCACTGGTAAGAACTACAACCTGGATTTTCCAAAACCGAGCTCAAAGCTCCTATCTCTATACCATTGGTTCCCCATGTGGGCACACTCTCCTCAGGGGGCCAATTTGTGTTTTTTGGGGTGGGGCAATTTGAGAATGAGCTTTATTAACAGTGGATGTTTTGCATTTCTTTTGGTTCTAAGGGCCTCAGGTGATATCCAAACAATAATCCAAATGTCTCATAAAGCTCCAGAAGGAACAAAGTCCAGGAACAGCCAGGAATCTCAGATATTTTATTTATTTATTTATTTATTCGGTTTTATATTCCGCTCCTCCCTGCAGGCTCAGGGCGGATCACAACATACAATAAAAACATACAATAAAAACATAGAGCATAACAATGGTAAAATAGACAGAGATTACAACAATTTGGATTTAGCTAAAAGCAAGCCTAAAGAGGGTGGTCTTGCATGCCCTCCGAAAGGGGGCGAGCTCTGAGATCGCTCGAGTATTGTCTGGGAGCGAGTTCCAGAGCGCAGGAGCCGCGGCAGAGAACGCTCGTTGTCTCGTGATGGACAAATGGCAGGAGCGGAACGATGGAATGACCAACAGGTTCTGCTCTTCCGAGCGTAGCGATCTCAGGGGAACATACGGGGTAAGGGGGTCCCTCAGGTACACAGGCCCTAGACCGTGTAAGGCCTTGAAGGTTAAAACCAGTACCTTGAAGGCAATCCGGTACTCGATAGGAAGCCAGTGCAGTTGCCGCACGATGGGAGTGATGTGCTCCCTCACTGGCGCTCCCACCAGCAAGCGAGCAGCAGCATTCTGCACTAGCTTGAGTTTCCGGATTGTCAACAGGGGAAGGCCAACGTAGAGGGCGTTACAGTAGTTCAGCCTCGAGATGACCGTCGCTTGGATCACCGTGGCCAGGTCGTCCCTGGACAGGTAGGGTGCCAGTCGCCTAGCCTGTCGTAGATGGAAAAACGACGTTTTGCTAACCATGGAAACCTGGGTCTCCATGGATAGCAAAGGGTCCAATTGGACGCCCAAGCTCTTTACAAGGGATGACGGGTTAAGTTGCAGAAGTCCACAATCAAGATGCTATAATTAGTAAAGCTTGAACAGTAGTACATGAACAAAAACATTTCCAGGATATATTCAATCCAAAATCAAAGCTTGACTTGGACCAGGAACAAGAGAACTCAGGCTTAGCTTCTCACTCTAATACAGAATTGCCTGAACTGACCTTAAGGTAAACTAAACAACTTGTTGTTTAATAGACACCCATGAAATCATTCTATTTCCTGTGAATTTTCTTCACAACTTTCTCACGTAATCTCTGAACGACACAATCTATTTTCGGAGCTGATTTGTAAACGAAGAGCTTTGTTGATCTTCGTAGCTACAGGGAACCCTCTGTTGCACCTCTGATCGTGGACAGCCCCCCTAGATCACACACACACAGGCGGATGCAATAAATGTACTTTTATTTAGGATAAAGGATAGTCGAAACATAGAAAGATGCAAGGCAGTCCAAAACAGGAACAAGGCAGTCCAAAATCACTCCAACTCACTGTCCAGTTTAGAACTCACTTCCATGGAGTCATAATAATTCTCATCTTCTGTCACACCTCAACGGCCTCAGGCATCACTTTTGCTTGGGCAGAGTTCCATCCAAGAGAATCAAGAAACACTTTTCAAGCCAGCTTGCTTTGCTCAATTCCTGTCCAGGGCCCCTTGTCTTTCCCGTGAGAAGGCAAGGGATGTAATCATAACAAAGGCCTCTCAAGGTTGTACCATCCCAACTCCCTGCAAGAGCAAGCGGGCTACAGAGGCCGAGAGATTGACTCCCTTTCGGCGCAAATGTTCTTCACTAACGAGCACCACATTCCAAGAGGACTGAGTTCACAAAACATACAGGAGGCCATCAATCTTTGCTTTTGACGTGCGACGCAACTCAGGAATACTATAACTGCCCTGTGGACCCTTTTGCCAGTGTCTTGTACCAACAACGCATTTGGGAGGGGACTCCACAGGTTAGGCCAGTCGGGCCTTCCACCAAGCCTTGCCAGTCAGTCGCTTCGGGCTGACTTGTTCCATCATTGCCTTGTTCCTGTTCGTCGGCGAGACCCAGTGAATGATCCTGAAAAAACTCTTTTACCTTTTGGATCCTTTGCCTTTTAATCAACGTGTCCCAGCCTCACTTGCTTCGGCTGGGATTCCAAGAGACTCTTGCATCCGGCTTGTGTTCCCGTTTCCCCGCTTGTGCTCCTTTTTACTGCAGAGCACTCACACCCTTGCTGATTCCTGTTTGCTGCTAGCTGGAGGCACTATAAGGATTGCCTCCAACCTTTTTCCTATACTTACCTATTATCAATAAAACTCGTTGTACCTCAGCTGCTGTGTGGTTTATCCAGGGGGGTCAGGTTGCCAAGGCCTCAGAGGGCGATATCTTCAGTCCCATAGCCCTGTAACCAGCCATCATCCCATGCTAAGTCTTCATCAGCAGTGTCCTATCCATTAGGCCACCCATCATCCCCGATCTGCCCCTGGTCAGCAGGAACCCCCGGTGCCTGTCTCTGACCACTAGGCAGGAACACCGAACTAGGCTGGGACACCACACCCTCCTTATCACTCAGCTCTTCACTCGATTCCTTATCTGTTGTTGCTACTTCTGACTCTCCAGAATCTCCTTGAGGCCCTGCACTTTCCTACCCAGTTTTCTCATTTCCCAGAATTGAATTTCCCAGACTTTTGTGCTACGGGAAGGCTCACAATCCTCTCTAAATCATCAGCTAAACCATCAGCCTCTGGTGGCTGATCTATAACAGATCCATTATCTCCATATATTCCTGCAATAAGGGGATTCATGTTGTATGAGAACATGATATCAAATTGTATTTTGCTTCTCTTTAATAGTCATATGATTTAAACCTTCAAAATGACATCTTAAGCATTTATTTGACTCTGCATTTGAACTAAAGAGCTTAGGAGGAAGGGGAAAGGCCAAGCGAGTTAAATGAGAAATAAATGATTGGGGTTTGCTGAGAAATTTCCAAACCACAGCAGAAGTTCTGCTAAGTAAACCTGAAGCAAATATTTTTGTGACCTTTTACTTCAACAAATATCAGAGATTCGCATAATGCCTATTTAAATATTCATTCAGGTGAATAGTATTCCAAGGCAAAACATGTCATTCATCAATAGTGTAAATAATGCACTAGACTGTGACAGCGATGAAGACTGTAGGTAGTGATTAACTTGGTTGCTTGTCAGGAAACACCCAAATTCAAGAAGTCTGGTTGAGATTGCAAAAGTATTAACCAAACACACACACACGCATACGCGCACACACGGTGCTACTATAATACTTGCCACATATGTTCAATTAATTTGCAGGTTTGTTGTCGCTAAGGAGGGCACCAAAATTGTTTCCTTCTGCCACAGTCTGAACACCAAGAGGCAGGGTAAGGGATTATCGGGCCGGAGAGATAGCACAGTGGTAACAACAGCTGTGTTGCAATCTGAAGGTTGCAAGTTCGATTCCCGGGCTGGTTTGGACACCCAGCTGTGAGCCCTGTCCACTGTTTACCTAGCAGATCGAAAACAAAGCCAGCTGTGAGTAGATAAAATAGGTACCGCGCAGCGGGGAAGGATTTTTAAGGACTTACAACAAATAACAACAAGGAAGGAAGATTGGCTGCCGAAGTGGAATGCGGAACCAGGCTCTCTCTCATCTGAGGATGGATCAACAGCGCCCCCTTGTGGCGTAATGGAGCGACTGCACCCTTCGGAATGTAGCCAGATGGAAAGATCCTTCTAATTGTACCAGTGTCTGCACCTGTTTGTCTGTTTGTCTGCACAACTCTATTGTAATCGTATGTCAATCCGGCAGGGACTGTCTGCCATATGTGTAATGTAATCCGCACTGAGTCCCCTTCGGGGTGAGAGGAGCAGAGTATAAATAAAGTGTATTATTATTATTATTATTAACTGAGAAGATTATCTCTGGCCATCTTGAAGAATGCAAGTCTAATTTTTAAAGTATAAACTCCTTCTCATTTTAAAAGTATAAATTCCTTCTAATTCTATATTCATAATATTTTCTTTCCCCCAAAAAATCTTGTATATATTTACAATTCCACCACATAGATGTTCTGGTTGTTGTGGTTGTGGTTGTGGTTGAGGTTGTTGTTGTTGTTGTTACCTCACTTTGACTCTCTCTAGTCCAGGGGTGCTCATTAGGTAGCTCGGGAGCTACTAGTAGATCTTTGGCCCACTTCCAGGTGATCTTCGGGCCTCACCAGCCGGATGGGGTGCTCCTGCCATGCGCGCGTACACCCTAGGCGCACGTGCGCTCCTGCTGCTGGCTTCTGCTCTCGCGGTGCTTCTTTCGCCTGCGGGGCATTGCAGGAAGAAGGAAGCACAAGGCGGGGCCTCTGGAGGGAGCGCCCTGCCCCTCTCTCATCCAGAAGCAGCTGTGCAGCCTCCGTTGCCGGCGAGACTGGCAGGGCGGAGCACTCCCTCTGGGTGCCCCGCCTCCTGCTTTCTCCTTCCTGCAATGCCCCGCAGGCGGAAGAAGCGCTGTGCGGGCGGAAAACAGCAGCAGGAGCACGTGCAGTGGCAAGAGCACATGGCGGCGGGAGCGCACGGGAGCGCATGTCGGCGGGGGCAGGTAGATCTTTTGGACTTGGTTGCTTTAAGAGTAGCTCGCATGCTGAAAAAGTGTGAGCACCCCTGCTCTAGTCCTTGAATAGTGATGTGTCTGAGCCAATAGTGAACCTTCAGGTTCCAGTTTGACTTGCTTTATTCAACTTCACAAATGATGAAAACGTGAAGTGGAATCATTTGTCTGGTCTATATTCACGCAGGTAAAGGGATTTAATTGATTGACTCGATGTAGCCCTTTGGCTTCAGAGATTCCATCTTTATAATTCAGTATTGCATTGACACTCTGAAATTTCAGTTTGATTCCTGGCAGCAGATGCACATTTTCCCAGCAGATCATTGGTCGTACGTTATGCCGTGATTGATGCTCAATGCATTTGATAAAAGAAAAATGACATTATATAAATCTCTGGGATAAATGTGTGTTACAGAGTTAATGGGATAATTTGCAATATGTATATATTACACTTTTAACAACCTTGAAGTGTTCTCTGCATTTGTTGTGCAGTATGTTTGATCCCAAAAAAAGTTTCAAAACTTGTTTCGGATCTAGGGGGCGCTGGCGTTTCGTATCTGATAGACTTCCGCATATCTCCATTAAAATTTCAAAATTTATTTGGATAAATTCCAAAATTTTGGAATGACTTTTTAAATGGCGGACACGCATCTATTTAACCCAGTTAGGACTGGGGGACACGGAGGGGAGAAATCGGCGCTGAGCAAGAGGAGGGGCCGCGATTCGGAGGAGAATTCCTCCTGTTCCCCAGGCTCTCCCTCTGCTTGCGAGCAGCCACCTGATTTCCTCCAGCCAATGAGCTATCCCGCTTTGGAAGCAGCCAGGGCCGAGATTCGGAGGAGATTTCCTCCTGTTCCCAGGCTCTTCCTCTGCTTGCAAGCAGCCACCTGATTCCTCCAGCCAATGAGCTATCCCGCTTTGGAAGCAGCCAGGGGCCGAGATTAGGAGGAGATTTCCTCCTGTTCCCCAGGCTCTCCCTCTGCTTGCGAGCAGCCACCTGATTTCCTCCAGCCAATGAGCTATCCCGCTTTGGAAGCAGCCAGGGGCCGAGATTCGGAGGAGATTTCCTCCTGTTCCCCAGGCTCTTCCTCCGCTTGTGAGCAGCCACCTGATTTCCTCCAGCCAATGAGCTATCCCGCTTTGGAAGCAGCCAGGGGCCGAGATTCGGAGGACATTTCCTCCTGTTCCCCAGGCTCTTCCTCCGCTTGTGAGGAAGAGCCTGGGGAACAGGAGGAAATCTCGGCCCCTGGCTGCTTCCAAAGCGGGATAGTGTTGCACCATAGACCTGAAGGCCCCTCAGTAAACCACTTGACACTGGCAACGGTTAAATGCTTTATTTAGAATAACTGGTTAAAGGAAAGAGGCTAGGATTATAGTCTATTGATGCTCTCAAAGCAGCAACAGATAGCAGCAAATTGTCCAAAAGGAAGCAGGAACCAGGCTATAGTCCTTTGGCAAACAGGAACAAAAGTAAAGGAAGTCTTCTTGCCCAAACGGGCTAAATCCAAGGATAGCATCTTGGCACAAGGCTTGGCAAACAGAGTCGTAGAAGCTAGAAGGCCGCAGGGCCGTAGCCAGGATTTTGATCGGGGGGGGCTGAGACTGGGTGGAAGAAGGTCTACCCTAGCAAACCTTTTGTATTGTTATCCCAATAACCCCATGAATGTGGGATATAATGAGCATGGTGATCAGATCATGATATGAATAAGCATAACAGTTTAAATAATGTACCAGTAAGGCCTTCTCGCGGACCACCCTGAGAATTTGGGGGGCTGAAGCCCCTTAGCTCCCCCCGGCTACATGCCTGGGCCCAGGCAGAGTTCCGTGGAGACTTGGCTTGGTTGCTAAACGTTGACAAAGGATGGCTTCCATCTCTGGGACCTAGCTTAAATACTTCTCAAATGCGGCTGGTGGGGGCGAGGGATAGGGCCTTCTCGGTGGTGGCTCCCCGCCTGTGGAATGCGCTCCCTATCGATGTACGATCTACCTCATCCCTCCTGGCATTCAGGAAAAAAGTAAAATCCTGGCTGTGGGATCAGGCGTTTGCACACCAGCAAGAAAACAAAAGGAGAACCACACAAATAGTGCTACAGGCTCAATGACAATGCAAAGTTCTTAGCAGCTGGTATAAATCAATGAACATGAAATAACATGTATCAGCATCATTGTTATTTGCAAATATATTGAAAGAGACATTGGCATATGCCACAGAACATACACAATGTGATTACAAAAGCATGTGCGCCCTTGAAATGCATACAGAGTTAGAGGCGATTATGAACTTTTCATTAAATATGCAATAAATATCGTTACAATGGTCAACACAATAAAAAAAAGGAAGGTCCATAAGGAGGGGAGGTGATTCCACCGTAAATGATAATTTAGAAAACGTTCTTTGAGGCGACACAGACGAAAAGGTCCCCCACAATGTTGCGCGGCGAGGGAACACAGGCTGAATGCAGCCTGATGGATGATTTTCATTGGCACCCTTTGATCTACGATACCTGATACCCCTGGAAATAGCGACGCGCCCCGAAAAAGCGTCTACGGACGCGAAAACAGCAGACCAACCTTGGCGCCAGGAGATTACCCAGCCGTTCGGCTCTGTCCCGGCTCTCCTTTTCATTGGTGGGTCTTACTGTGCTCTTACTAGAGCCTCCACAGTATGACAGGTGACATTATTTGCTGCTTGCTTTGCTGCCTTCTTTCCGGCATCTCCGGCGGGCTCTCCCCTCAACGCGGCTGCTTCAACCCAGCGCCACGGCTTGTGTTCCCTCGCCGCGCAACATTGTGGGGGGACCTTTTCGTCTGTGTCACCTCAAAGAACTTTTTCTAAATTATCATTTACGGTGGAATCACCTGAAGAAGCCCCTTTCGGGGAGAAACGAAGGCGCAGAATATAACTATTCGTTGACCGCTTTGCAAGCCTCCCAGTGATTGCTAGTATTGTGCATTCTATTATTGTTTTCTGGCACTTTAATAATGCTAATACCTTGATTTGTATTGCGCCTGGGAGGGCTTCTGGGTTCTGTGTCCACTTTTGATGACGGAGGAGCTTTTCCTTCCAGCTACGGCGTCTCAGCTCACTCCTGTGTGAGTTAGCAGCTCGTATATGCTGTTTATGCTTTTTATGTTCATTATATAACAGATAGGGCATTGCCCCTTTAAAAAATATGTGATTATGTTGAGAATGAACTTACAACTTTGATTTCTGACACTCTTGACCATTGAGTCCTTTTGAATGCGATAAAATATATCTGTGTTATTCATTATATCGTGGTGTTGCGTTTACCTATTCTGTTTGTTGTAATACAGCACCCATTTACTTGCCCTACTCAGACCTTTCACATGGGATTGGTATGTGATTCCAATTAGCAACAGCACCTGGGCAGTGGGGAGTGAATCCATCTCCGCTTATCGGCCCGAGATGGAGCCGAGAGCTTCCTGTCCTTGAACGAGGGATGACCCGGGAAGCTCTGCAGAAGCTGCCTGGCAGAGGCTTGCTTTCTAACTTAACAGGCCTAGCTGAAATAACATGGCTTCGGTCTGGCTTGACCAAGGAAACAGGTTGGGGACCATGCTGGGGTGTGACAGATAGCTCATTGGCTGGAGGAAATCGTTGTTTTAACTGTTTTAACTGTTTTATTGCCTGTTTTTTATTATGCCTTTCGGCTCCTGTAAGCCGCCGCGAGCCTCAGGGAGTCGGCGCCATAGAAGCCCGAATAATAAATAAATAAATAAATCAGGTGGCTGCTTGGAAACCACCTGAACGCAACCAGCCAATGACGGAAGGCTCCAGAGAAAGGGCGGAAGTGACATCCGACTCCCTTTCCAACAATGGCGGACGGAGCTTCGGTATAGCAACACCACTTCCGAGTAACTTTAATCCTTCGAATACGATAAAAAGGTAACTTTTCCCCCACACATTCTGAAATTCTGTTAGATTCCAACAAGCCTATCCAGCCCTAATGTACATAATATGTATAGATCTGCGTTCTCTCCCACATTCCCACTCTGTCACATATACCAACACACACACACACACACACACACACACATTCACAAATAGAATCAGGTGGGCATTCTTATAATTTTAGATTTCTTAATTACCAGTTAATTATTTAGTGAGTATATGGCTGGGACTTGGTAATAGCTTGTGCACTAAGAAATGATTTTGATTAAATGGGTTACAACTGGCACGGTTCCAGTATAATTTCCCCCTCTTTTTTTATTCCCTTTGCCAATAATGTCGAAGCAAAAAAAGAGTCCTGGAAGGAATCCAACAACTGGGACACTCTAATGAATTATAAGAGAGAAATAATTGCATCATCTCCTAAGATAAGTTTTAAGGCAGAGGAGTTCAGTAGCAACAGCTTGGAAAGGAAACTTAAATGGCAGCTGTAACCGTGATTTAGGAGAAGTAAACCTCTTTTAATGAACACAGGATGCGTTTTTTTATATCCTCCAGAAGCTTTAAATGTTGTATCTGAAGCTATCGGGTGGAAACATTCCTGGTAGCAATTTCCATTGCAAAGATAATTTTCTCCCTGTTAAGGTCTTTGAGGATCAATTATTCTGATGTGGTTTGGTTCTTGATCACCTTTACTATTCATATAAATAACCTGTGGAAACAATACTCACTGCCTTATTATAATATGTGTTGGATGGGGTTACACTCCCCCTGAAGACGCAGGTTCGCAGCTTGGGAGTGATCCTGGATTCATCGCCAGGTATCAGCGGTAGCCGGGGGAGCTTTTGCACACTTAGGACTCATGCGCCAGCTGCGCCTGTACCTTGGGAAGTCTGATCTGGCCACGGTTGTCCACGCTCTGGTCACATCCCAAATAGATTACTGCAACACACTCTTTGTGGGGCTGCCTTTGAAGACAGTTTGGAAATTGCAACTAGTCCAACGGGCGGCAGCCAGACTACTAACGGGAGCTACATACAGGGAGCATACCACCCCCCTGTTGTGTCAGCTCCACTGGCTGCGTGTCCACTTCCAGGCTCAATTCAAAGTGCTGGTTTTGGCCTTTAAAGCTCTATACCAGGGGTGCTCATTATGGTGATCGGGAGCACCTAGGTGATCTTCGTCCCTCTTCCAGGTGATCTTTGGGCCTCACCGGCCGGATGGCACGCTCCTACCATGCGCGTGCACGTGCGCTCCCGCCGCCGCCTTCGCGGGGCTTCTTTTGCCAAAATGAGGTTTTAGTGGGTGGGCCCTGGCGCTCGTCTTGCCATGCACGGTGTGGTGACATGACCGCCCATTGGTTGCTGCTGGGGGGGGGGAGCAAGGCGAAGGCACGCGCACGGATAGGATGCGAGGCTATGGCAGGGATGGAGGGAATGTGTGTGTGTGAGATAGAGAGAGTGCCAAGGAGAGAATAAAGAAACCGGAGAACTTTTCGGATCCTTTTGACAGGCAGGCAGGCGGGCGCTGGAAGGAGAGAGAGAGAGAGAGAGAGGCGAAGGAGGCCGGGCAAAGTGGGGCAAAGCCAAGCAAGCCCCGCCGCAAACCCTGCTGCTGCCCTCGGGACTCCCATTCCAAGCCGAGACCTGGGCGAGCGAGCTGTGTGGGGCTGCTTTCGTTCCTTGGTTGGGGGCGAGGAGGGAGGGCTCTGCCATGTTACTGTGGCTGAACCCGAGGAGGAGGGGGCTGCGGGGATGGAGACTCCACTTGCTGCTGCTGCTTGTGCTCTCGCCGCCTTTCTCTGCCTCGCCCTCCCTCGCCCTAGAAGGAGAAAGGCGGCGAGGGCCCACGGGGGAGAGAGAGGGGGGGTGGCTCTTCAGAGCCGGCTAGGAAGAGCCACCCCCCCTCTCTCCCCCCCCATGGGCATGGACTGCCACCAGTGGGAGGGGTCCTCCTTCCTGCCAGCCATCCACTTGGGCGTCCTTTCTGAGTGACACCCTCGAAAGGAAGGAAGGGCGCCCCCCCTTCCCGGGTGCGTGCGGCGGCGAGTTTGTGGGCAGGCAAGAAAGAAGCCCCGCGCGGACGAAAGGCTGCAGTAGGAGCGTGCGCACGCGCATGCGCGCACACGCTCACATGCACAACAGGTGATCTTTTCAACTTGATTGTTCATATAGTAGCTCGCATGATGAAAAAGTGTGGGCACCCCTGCTCTGTACAGTTCTGGCCCAGCTTACTTGTCCAAACGCATCTGCTGCTACATCCCACCTCGTACTTTAAGATCATCCGGGGAGGCCCCGCTCTCGCTCCTGCCAGCTTCTCAAATGCGGCTGGTGGGGACGAGGGAGAGGGACTTCTCGGTGGTGGCTCCCCGTCTGTGGAATGCGCTCCCTAGCGACATACGATCAATTCCATCCCTCCTGACATGCAGGAAAAAAGTAAAAGCCTGGCTATGGGACCAGGCGTTCGCACATTAGCACAAGGCAGCATTTTAGACTGGATTTTATTGGAAAGTTGTTGAATAGGGCTCAATGGCTTTTATGGACGGAACACTGTTTTTAACATAAATGAATGCATAGGTTATGTTAATGTAATTTTATTTTAATGTATTTTACTGTTGAATGCTTAAGGGCTTTTATACTGTGTTTATACTGTGTTTTATTGTGTGGGCATCGAATTGTGCCTCCTGGAAGCCGCTCTGAGTCCCGTCCCCCCCCCCCCCCAGGGGTTGAGAAGAGCAGGGTAAAATGCCGGAAATAAAATAAATATGTGGTTTTTAAAACTTATTGAGTCTGGTTTATTCACATTAATTGTAGATGCTATGCCACAGAATCATGCTGTATTCATGAAAACACCAAAGGATTCTGTAGCACTCTGAAAATTGATTCAGTTACCCAAAAAGTTTATTTTATGATAAATTCCATGTCATGGGTGTGGGGGGATTCACTCTACGTTTGCTTTCCAAAAAAAAATCCCTCAAATTGGTGAAAGTTATCCCCAAATAGTTTTTCCTCTGCCTGGGCTCTTTCACAGGAGAGAGTGCTCAGTATAGCGAGTAGCTGAAAGCACCGTTTGTTTAATACGGGGAATGAAAACTTTATTTTAACAAAAGAATTGCATCATGTTTTAAGGTACTGTATATTTTAGAAAGAGTTGCTAGGCGGAATATAAGACACAGCTTTTATAACTCTAATCACCTTCAAAGTGTTAGTTTTGACTTTTAAGGCCTGATATGTTCTGGGGCCAGGCCCGGATCAGGCCCTTTTGGCGCCCTAGGCCAAAGGCTCTGCCCCCGCCCCCGGCTCCGCCCCTCCCCGGCTCCACCCCTGCCTCCTCGCCGGCACAAGGAGGAGGAAGGAAAGCCCCACCCCCGGAGCCGATGCGAGGCCTCATAAGAACATAAGAACATAAGAAGAGCCATGCTGAATCGGACCTCAGCCCATCTAGTCCAGCATTCTGTATCACACAGTGGCCCACCAGTTGTACACGGGGATCTCGAGCAGAAGGGAGGGCAAAACCCTGACCTGCTCCCGACCCCCCACAACCAGTACCCGGGGAAATCCTGCCTACCTCAACCAACTCCGAGGTGGCACTTGAATGTCCTTTTCAGTAACTAGCACTTGAATGTCCTTTTCAGTAACTAGCACTTGAATGTCCTTTTCAGTAACTAGCACTTGAATGTCCTTTTCAGTAACTAGCACTTGAATGTCCTTTTCAGTAACTAGCACTTGAATGTCCTTTTCAGCCTCCCCACAGCTCCTCCCTCCCTCCCTCCCTCCCTCCTAAAGCCACCATGCCGGCCTGAGAAGCGGCCAAAATCGCCCTTTTCAGGCTGGCATGACTCATGACGGCTTTAGGAGGGAGGGAGGAGCCGTGGGGAGGCCCCGCATCGGCTCCGGGGTGGGGCTTTCCTTCCTCCTCCTCACGCCGGCGAGGAGGTGGGGCGGAGCTGAGGGCGGAGCTGAGGGTGGGGGCAGAGCCGAGGGGAGCAGAGCAAGGGGGGGCAGACATGGATGGCGCTTATGCCGCCGCACGCTTCCGCCCTTTTTTGGATTTTTTTTCATTTTTGGGGGGGATTTTTAAAAACTTTTTGGGGGGTCCGGACCTGCTTCCCCCCCAAAGGTGCCGCCCTAGGCCATGGCCTAGGGTGGCCTTATGGGTAATCCGGGCCTGTCTGGGGCCAGTGTACCTGAGGGACCGCCTCGCCCCATATTGTCCCATGAGACCACTGAGATCAGAAGAGCAGGATCTTCTCTTCATCCCGAGCGCATTCAGAGATGAAGCTGATAGCGAAACGGATAGCGCATGTTTAATTTCTATATCCGTCAACCGCTTTGAAGTGTTCATGCATACCTTTTCTTAAAGGGCTATTATATACTTTGGGGTATTTGCCCTTTAAATTGCTTTTTGCTACCACTTCTGGGACCTTTCAATATAGAAACTTCTATGTTTCTTGGATTATAATTTGTATTTCATAGATATTTTGAAGAACTTTAAATCTACACTCCCATTGAAACGAATACAGATTTAAAATCATATACGGATTCCGTCTTTCTTTATTCACTAATAATGGGCTAACAACAAGGAAGGAAAAGTGAGATTGGATGCCAATTATAGAATTATATCTTAAATTCCTACTAATGCCTTTGAAAACAAAATAGGGATGCAAGGTCAAATATAGGACACTATACCTGTACCTTGATTGGTTGTTAAAAAACCCATTGTTCATAACCGTGACCTAGCAACCCTGGCCATTAGGCATGAGAAAAAAGTTATGAAAATGATTCGTTTCGTAAGAAATTCGTAAGAAATGCTACTTTCGTGTATTTCCGCACCTGGAACGCCAACCAGGAAGTGGACTTTCTTTTCGAACGGGGGCCAGGATTTTCTTAAGTGTCATTATTAGTTCGTAAGGGGGGGGCACCCTCCTTCTCTCTCACCACCCTCCCGCCTCCCTTGCCAATAAGTATTATGGCAAGGCAAGCCCTAAACTCGCTCCTTCTTTCGGCTGGAAGCCCGGAAAAAATGTAAACAGAGAGGATTACTCAGAAGTAAATCTGCAAAGGAGGGCACTTTGGATGAAGGGCCCTCCTTTGTGGATTTACTCTGAGGAAACCTCTCTGTTTACATTTTTCCAGGCTTCCCTGCCTCTCCTGCCTGGCAGGATCTAAAGCATCAAGAGTATTGGGGTGAGAAACCAACCTAATGTATAATAGAATGAATGCTACTGTAAGTGCCTAATATTATAAGTAATCCAACTGGTCATACCTACATTCCATGCACATGCAATAATACAGCAGTAATAACAATAACAAGAAGTAAAATTCAAACCGAAGTATTCTGACTGGTCCCTGCCTCATGCGGTGCAAACGGGCTCTTCTCTATTAGCCCGGGAAAAGCCAGCGTTTTCTGCTTGGTGCACACACATACATATTCTTGGGGGATTTGCTGCAGAATCCGGGCTCATAGAGAAGATTCTGCAGCAAATCCCCAAAGAATATGTATGTGTGTGCACCCAAGCAGAAAACACTGGCTTTTTCGGGCTCACAGAGAAGAGCCCGTTTTGCACCGCATGAGGAGGGACCAGTCAGAATACTCGGTTTGAATTTTACCTCTTCTTATACCCATTGTTATTAGTGCTGTATTATTGCATGTGCATGGAATGTAGGTATATGACCAGCCTGGGCAAACTTGGGCCCTCGCTCCCTTGGGATCAGGGTGAGAGAGAGGCAGCGAGGAGCGAGGGGGGGGGCTCCTCCTCCTTTTCTTTGCTGCTTCCAAGAATAGAATACCCCCTCCCTCCCTCCTTCCCTCCCTCCTTCCTATTTGGAGAGTCCCATCTAGAATTCAGTGTGATTTATTCAAGTTTTGGCCTACAACTCCCAGAAATCCCAGCAAATTTACCAGCTGTTAGGATTTCTGGGAGTTGTAGGCCAAAACCATCTGGAATGCGCATGCGCTGGCATACGAACTACTAACGAATTTCGTTAGTAATTAAGTTACATTTTAGAAATTTTTGGAAATTTTTTTTGTAAGTCTTCCTATTACTAATCAAAAAAATCCCCCCCCCCCATTAGATTTTCGATTCCCTATTTTTGGGTTCTAAACCATGCCTACTGGCCATCTGACAGCCAATATTTAAAAAATGATTGTTTAAATTGTACCTAGATAGATACTCTTCCAACAATTGGATATTGCCCTTTCCGGATGTCTGGGTTGTGGGAATGCTCATCCCAATCGGAGAATAAAGACAGTGTGATGGAAAAAAGCATCACCTCCTAGCGACCGAGGGAGCGTTGTAACGTCAATATGAATTTGCTTTGAAATGCTCCCAGGATGTCTCCTTTGACAATTTTAAATAGTGGACATTTGATCCAATCTGAAATATAGCACTTTGGAGTCTCATTTATGTTGGAATCAATGGGACTTGAAAGCGCTCATCTTTGGCTTAATAGACGCCTCCCCATTCTGTGGAAGCATTTTCCATCCAAAGCTCCTGGAGCAAAGTTCAGCCATTTTACAGTATCAGACACTTGGCATGCAGGAACAATCAATACGTGACAATACATGATAGATGAATAGCATTCTTTTTTCAGTAAATGTTAAATTAAGCTCCTTCATTCCATTAAACAATCAAAAAAGAGGAAGAATGAATGTAACTTAATAGCAGAGATTGAGTAATGATCAGAAAACCTGAACTTGCAATCTTATCTGCAACTCACAAGGAGTCCTATTTATTTATTTATTTATTTATTTCACAACATTTATATGCCGCCCTTCTCAACCCCGACGTTCAGTTCTCCTCAACGGGGACTCAGGGCAGCTTACATGAGGCCAGGCCCAAACAACAAATTACAATAAAATTGTTATGGAACAGAGACTTAAGCAGCCAAGTCCAGGAGTTTAAAAGGTAACAAAAGTTTATTGTAACAACAAATGGGAGGAGGACTAACAAAAAATAGCCAAAATCCAGCTTTAAAACCCACAAAAATCCCAGGAAAGCCCAAAAAGAAATGCTGTGGAGAAGAAAATCAAAACAAACACAAGACGTCTGTCTGCGTCGTCCAACAGGGGGGCATACATGAAGAGAGGTCCAACAGCCAGTCCAAGGGTCATAGGATAGGAGATTGACAGATGAAAAAGGAGGAGACGTTCCAGGGTCAACAGGAGCTAAGTATACAGAAAGCACATAATTCACAGCCCCCATTAAACACAGCGTCTACCCCCTCCATCTCATACGATACCAACACTCTGCAGCAGGAACTCACGGTAATCACAGTGAAGGTCAAGAGGTACATGGCAGCAGCCAAACAAAGAAGCAGACATTGAATCCCAAACCCCCCCACCTTTTCCCAATATCAGCTAGAACTGCCATAGCAGCTCACCCAAGGAACAAAGTGGAGAAGTAACCCATAACTCACTAGTAACTGGAACCAGGATCAAAGGTACACGAAGACAGGAACACAGGATCACAAACCAGAATAGCAACTCCTTGACCACCGTGAGGGCCAAGTCAAATACCCACTTCTTTTATAGCACTAAACATCAGAGTCATCAGAAAGCCCGCCCTGTTCCAGAGCAACAGCATCTTCATTCCTTGCAGCTGTTGAACTATGCCCAGACCTCCAAGCTAACCAAAAATCTTGCTGACTTAAAGTGTCCCACTCAGCTTCTGAATGTGTAGATGGCCAATCCTGATCCATCTCAAACCCCAGGAACGTGCTGTTTCCAGAGTCTGCATTGCATACATCTCTCACTTCCTGAACTAATGCCGAATCTAAGTCCATATCACTCTCTTCTGACTGTAATTCTGCATTCCCAGAAAACCCTTCAAAGGTATCTGACTCAGTAGGATCCCTAAGTATATGCTGGACCTTTCTCCTCTGTGCACTGCCTTCGAGGCTTGAATCACTACCAACCCTCTTGATCCCAGCTGCAGGAGCCTGATCATCCAGAGCCACGCCCAAATCCATGCTACTGTTTGATGCTACTGACTCAGCATCTTCCCCAATGCTACTAGCTGTAGTAGCCGAAGGCTCACTCACAACAAAAATAGAAGTCAAAACACAAGCAACAACACAGTAAAATACAAACATATATGAAAAAAGCAATATACAAATACAATATCTTCCTAAGAGTTTCTGCCACCTGCTTATTTTCCTCAGCAGTTAAAGTAAACTTCATTTTCCCCTTAGAGATTAGGGCAGGCAGGTTACCAGTGGTCAAGGAAAGGATATATATTTCTGACTGCGGCTACTAATCACTAAATGTTTTTACCATAATTATCCAGTTCCAGTTCTTTGTTAAAGAAAAACTATTGAAATAATATAATTAAAAAGATTTCAGCAATCAGTACATTTTCCCTAGTTCCAGGCATGTAGTCAAGGGGTGGGGGCCTTACGGAGGCTTCAGCACCCCCCCCCCTTGAAATTCTCAGGGTGGTCTGCGAGAAGGCCTTACTGGTACATTATTTAAACTGTTATGTGGATTCATATCATGATCTGATCACCATGCTCAATATATCTCATATGCATGGGGGTGTTATTGAGAGAATGATACAAAAGGTTTGGTAGGGCAGAGCAGTGTTTTTCAACCTTTTTTGAGCCATGGCACACTATTTATATTTACAAAATCCTGGGGCACACCACCAACCAAAATGACACAAAATGACACTCTAACACAGTAATACATATAGTTAATATGTTTTAAAATGTATTTATACACTCAGTGTGAATCCTGGGCCTGTTTCGATGAACTCAACATAGATATCCTGGCAGGAATGGCAGAAAGACACAAACTTCCCACTCAGAACTCCCATAACCAAGAAAAAATACTATAAGAGTTTGGTGGGCATTGACCTTAGGTTTTGGAGTTGTAGTTCACCTATACCCAGAGAGCACTGTGGACTGAAACAATGTTGGATCAGGACCAAACTTGGCATGAATACTCAATATGCCCAAATGTGAACACAGATGGAGTTTGGGGAAAATAGGCCTTGACATTTGGGAGTTACAGTTTCAGGGATTCATAGTTAACACACAATCAAAGAGCATCCTGAACTCTTGCAACAATGGCATTGAACCAAACTTGACATATTAAACTCTCATTACCAACTACTGAAAGGGTTTGCTTGGGAATTGACCTTGAGTTTGGAAGTTGTGGTTCACCTACACCCAGAGAGCACTGTGGGCAGGAGGAGGAAGAAAGGGTATTGGAGGTTCCAATTTCCCATGGCACACCTGATGATCGCTCACGGCACACTGGTTGGGAAACACCGGGGTAGACCCTCTCTCACTCAGACTCAGCCCCCCTGTATCAAACTCAGCCCCCGAATCAAAATTCTGGCTACGGCACTGCCTAGTTCCGTCTGTTAGAGCAAGAAGGTGTTGTCATGGAGTCTTTGAACATGGAGCATGAAGTGTAACATTTGGTGCCTGTTTTTTTTCAAACTCTTCTGCCTCTCTCACTGTCTCTTCCACGTCCATCCCTGTTCTAGAACATGGCCATACAGCCCAAAAAACTTACAACAACCCATCCCTGTTCTGATTAATTATTGTGGCTTTGGCACCACTTAAATAAAAAATAAACAAACCCCTTAAACTGGATTTCAGTCCTGATCATTCCCTAACCTTTGGATTTATCTTCCAGAAACTTTACATGCTTCTCACCTGGGGACACTTCTCTGATATGCAATATACTATTTCTATATGGGTTATCAAAACCCAATAAAGAATGTAGAAAGACGAAGCAAAACACTTCTACAAAAACTGGCACACTCAACCTTTGTATGTTTGTTTGTTTATTTGATCTAAATGAGATTATTTTATGTTGTTTGGTATTTTCTTTGCAAACTGGAAAATACACACGCATTACAGAGAGAGAGAGAGATAAGGTGTTTTGCCCAAAAAATATAATCCCTTGGGGGAAGAAATCGACATGTCTCAAGATGCAGTGCTAGTTGTTTTAGCAATAAATAAATACACATAATAAATAAAGTTTTGGACTATATTAATTCATAAGAACTTTTTCAGGGACTACATAAAATCATAACAGTCAAGACATAAATACACAGAAGAGCATTACATAAAATCATTATTGCTTTTGTACACTGCCTTTGGCCTGTACATAACTATTTAAAATTCAACCTCAAGGATTTTCTGGACCATGATCTCTGATAAAATTTACTAGTGAAAAGTCAATAAAAATAAAATCTAAAATCTAACAAAAAAAATGACAGTGTTCCAGGACACATACCAAAGAGAAATAGACCACCGGAAAACCCTAAAGATTTACAAGAGAAAGAGAAGGTCAAGGCCCTCAGTCAGACCTTTAAAGGGCAATTATTGTAAACAGAGTCCTCTTAATATTAGTGTTTCTCTTTACTATAGCCTGAAGAAATGACTCACTACTGTAGCTTAAAAAATTACAAAGCTGTTTGCTTATGTGCTCCTTGAGGGGTCTAGTTATTTTTCCCCCATTTAATGTATAGTATAAATAAAATACCGCTCTTTCAAATAGTAACATGCAGTAAAATCTATCTCTTTTAATCAACATGATTTGTGAATTCAGTCACCTTGGAAGGTTACAGTAGGTATTCCTTCCTTAACAACTTGATACATTTTGAACTACATATCAATATTTTCAGTGAAAAATTGAAAACTATCAGCATCATGATTAAAAACTGGGCTACAATTGAGATGGTTGGGCTGTAGATTATACATTTTAAAAGAGATCCAGAACATGGTATTTGAGATAGCTTGAATAGAATTAGAGACTCTACTTCACATAGATAGCCTATGTCCTGTAGTTATTCTATCAATGTACATTCTTCATTTCTGAAGTCAATTTCACTGTAACAGTTGCATTTTAAGTGAAAGAAAAGTCCACATGAGAGATTGCATCTGGAAAATCTATAAATTAATACTTCCCTAGCCCAGGGAGTATTTCCAGAGGGTTTAAAAGAGGCGGTGGTCTCTCCATTGTTGAAGAAGCCGGGATTAGATCCAACGGTCCCTCTTCAACTACCGCCCGGTTTCGAATTTATCGTTCCTGGGCAGGGTAATTGAGAAGGTGGCAATGGAGTAGTTGCAGTCCTTCCTAGATGATGCAGCTTGGCTAGACCCCTTCCAGTCCGGCTTCCGTCCGGGGCATGGGACGGAGACGGTCCTGGTCTCCATCTCGGATGAGTTGCGCTGCCAGCTGGATCAGGGCGGATCGGCGCTGCTCGTGTTATTGGAACTCACAGCGGCGTTTGATACAGTCGATTATGATCTATTGACTCACCGCCTTGCCAGGGCCGGAGTTAGGGGGACAGCCCTTAATTGGGTGACCTCTTTCCTCCGGAACCGGCTACAACGAGTGAGGAGGGGCAAGGATGTGTCCGGGGGTTCCCCGCTTCTTTGCGGGGTTCCTCAGGGGGCTATTCTCTCCCCCCTCTTATTTAACATCTATATGCGACCACTTGCCCAGCTGGTGCGTAGTTTTGGGCTGGTGTGCCATCAGTACGCTGATGACAACCAGCTTATCTTGAAGATGGAGGGCAGCCTCGAATCCATACCCGATAATTTCCATCGTTGCCTTGAGGCCGTCACTGGATGGCTGCGAGCCAGTAGGTTGAAGGTGAATCCGGCAAAGACTGAGATCCTGTGGCTGGGGTCCCCGGGCTGTAGGGATGTTCAGCTTCCAACCCTGGACGGCGTGACATTATGTCCGTCGCCCTCTGTTAAGAGCTTAGGAGTAACCTTGGACCCCCTGTTGTCGATGGAGGCCCACTTCTCCAGCGTCAGCAGGGTAGCATTTTTCCATCTTCGCCAGGCGAGGAAGCTGGCCACCTATTTGTCCCGGCGCGACTTAGCAACAGTGATCCAAGCCACGGTCATCTCGAGGCTGGACTACTGTAACGCTCTTTACATTGGCCTTCCTCTGTTGGTAATCCGGAGACTCAAGCTGGTGCAGAACGCTGCAGCGACTCCTGGCAGGGGTCCCGATTGGCCACCACATCACGCCAATCCTGCACGAACTGCACTGGCTCCCAATTGAATGCCGGATTGCCTTCAAAGTGTTAGTCCTGACTTTAAGGCCTTACATGGTCTGGGGCCAGTGTACCTGCAGGACCGCCTTGTCCCATACCATCCCACCAGATCACTGCGCTCCGAAGAGCTAAACCTCCTGGTCATCCCAAATGTGAGGACCTACCATCTGTCCGCAACCCGCCGCCGAGCTTTCTCTGTTGCAGCCCCCTACCATGTGGAACGCACTGCCCGCCGGCATCCGTGCCACCCAAGGCCTCCTCCCGTTCAGGAGAGCAGTTAAGACATTGCTGTTCCAACAAGCCTTCGGAGTTAGCTAAACTGTAGCTCACACCGCCTAGCTGTCAGCCCACTGCGACTCCATTTGTTGTTTCAACTGTTCTAATTGTAATTCCATCTTAATGGTATTACTGTGAGTTATTATGAGTTATCTGACAATTGTATTTTACGAACTATTGTAAGTCGCCCCGAGCCATTGGGGGCAACAGACAAATGTGAAATAATAAATAAATAAATAAAGCCCTATACGGTACGGATCCTGCATATTTATGGGACTGCATCTCCCCTTATAAACTTTTGGAGGCTCAAAGATTGGCCGGGCAGGCTTTTTTCACGGTCCCACCACTGTCACGAGCACGGTTGGTGGGGGTGAGGGAGAGGGCCTTCTCAATAATATACCTCTCCCTCGTCCCCAATATTATCATGGATTTTGTTAGTTTTATATTGATGTGAGCCACTCTGAGTCCCTTGGCTGGTGGGGGCCTTCCACTGTACTACTGCCTCCACTTTGGATGTATCCATGGCTATACCTTGAGGCGAGATGCGGTAGTTCAAAAAGTCCACTTCAGGCAAATCAAAGGCACATTTTTCTAGCTTGGCATATAGTCCATAATCCTGCAGTCATTGTAAGACTGCCCGCACATGCCGATTGTGCATGGTGGGCAGTCAGGTAAAAAGATCAACAGTTCATCTAAATCAATCAATAGAAAACGGTCCAAAAAGTCACAGAAGGTATCATTCATGAAGTGCTGGAACGTGACCAGGGTATTGCACAAGCTGAAACTCATCACAAGGTATTTGAACGAACCATACTTGGTCTGAAACACGGTTTTCCACTCGTCCTCCTCTCGGATTCAGACCAAATTGTAGGCCCCCCGTAGATCCAACTTGGTGTAGACCTGCGCTCCGTGCACACAGTCCAGCAGTTCAGGGATGAGGGGCAGAGGGTAACGGTTCCGAAGAGTGATGTTGTTTAGCTCCCGGTAATCATTACACAGTCTTACATTACATAGCCCCACCACCGTGGGATTAGATGTCAGATTATTGCATTTTGAATGGCAATTCATGGGTCAGCACAAGATATGTTTTCGCAGTTTGAGATGACCTGCAGTGTGACATGTTTGACACCAGATGGCGCTGTCTCAAGACTGCTAAATGGAACCTTGAGGAATGTCAGTTACAAAGTGACAGTTGGGATTTGACAGTTGGGATTTAATATCTGTGAGGAAAGGATGTTTAGAAAGGTAGCTGTGATGGCTGTTGTTTTTCGATGTTTTGCCAGTTATTGTTAAATACAATTCAATACAAAGTTATATATTTACCTTGTGAATTGAATGAGAGTTTCATTATTCACACGAACAGAGACTGGAGTTTTTGGGCCGATGGGGAATTAAACTTCTATATTTCTGTTGCCTATTCCGCTGTGACATAAATACTCAATGCCGAATATTAGACATGCTGGCAATCCAACAAAAATTCGGCCTGATGGTGATGGCTAGGGGATTAGGAGTTTCCAGGCTTGCTGTTGCACTTCAGACATGGAGCACCCCTCTTGTGCTAGCTATGTCACCACTGGCTTGGCATTGCCATCCTCAAGCCTGGAGAAGCTGCTGGGAGCTCCAAAGCCAGAGGGGAGGGGCGGGGCTTGGCGCAGCCTGGCTCCACCCCCTCTGGCTTCAGCTCTAGGGGTGGAGCTAGGCTGTGCAAAGCCTCGCTCCCGCCCCTCCCCTCTCCAGCCTTGAGGAGGTAGGTAGATCTTTCTGACTTGGTTTTATTATAAGTAGCTCGCATGCTGAAAAAGTGTGGGCACTCCTGCTGTTATATATTCAGCTTTTAATATAGGCAGCACAAACACATAAAAGACGTTCAAAAGGCAACGTATTTTTTCGGTCTGGTGGCATTTATTTTAAAGACATCAGCCTGCGCTTCTGATTTATATTGTTCAGTGCGCTCACTGCCCTGCCTGCTCATAACAAACAGACATGCTTATGTTGGCAGTCGTGTCAAATGCTAGCCAATGCCACAACCATTTGGAATAAAAGTTCCAGGGAAAGACATATAAAATCCAGTCTTTTGTGGTCTTTTGTCTTAAGATGAAATGTCAGAAGCCTCATTGGTTGGTAGACTGAACCAATTAAGGAACAAGACAAAGGTATTAATAAACAAGTCAGTTCTTGATCTATAGCATTAATTTTTTTTGCACAAAAAAAAAAGGTTCAGGGTCAACACTTTTTCCATCACTATAAGCTATCAAAATAAACCTAAAGGCGTCAGCAGCAAGGCTATGGAAGAGACTGTTACGGCTTTGGCAATATACTGCAGGGAGAAATGTTATCTGAACAAATAGACTGGAAATAACCTTCTTGCTCATCTCAAGCTGGTGATAATATTGACTTCAGAGCATTTCCAATCCCGCTGAAGTACCCCGCCTTCTATGCCTATCCTCCCCACATGCCTATGCGGGGAAAATTCAGTTCTCAACATTGAATTACACATCTTTAATCCATCTGAACATTTAACGTTACATTTTAGAATTTTGGATTTGGACACAGATTTTAAATGCACAAACACCCACAAAGGCCACTTTCTGTCTTTACAGTAGAATACCTTGAGCTCTCAAAACTAATCTGGGCTGTGGAAGTTTTTCATATGATCCAAGACAGCTCCCTGTAGATCAGGGGTGCTCAGAATGGTGATCGGGATCACCAGGGTGATCTTTGGGCCTCATCCTGGTGATCTTCAGGCCCCTGACTAGGTTTTTTGCTGTTGGTCCTCTGCACGCGCCCCTGCACGCTGCAAAGAAGTCCTCCGTCGTTGCTCCTCCCCGCTCCCTGCTCACGCGCCGCTCCAAAAGCTCCAGAGTCCAAGGGCAGAATGGGCCCCCTCTTTTGGATTCCTCCTCCCTCCACCCTTCTCCAGCCACTCAGAGTCGTAGGAGACCAAAGGGGCCTGGATGACGCAATGCATGGCTGGCCCCGCGCGCATGCGCAGAAGTGCCCATTCTGCCTCTCGGACTTCTCGTGAGCTCTTGGAGGCAGCACACATGCTGGCGGCGTGGAAATAGGAGCAATGATGGAGGAGGAGCAGGACGCTTTGGGGTCATTTCCTTACCGCATCTCAAAGGTCGGTCTTTTTACTTTGGGGTGGGTGCTTGATTGTTCTGTGGCATGTCTCTTTGTTTATTTTTAATGTTTAAAAATGGCCTTTTAGCTCCAAAGCCTCTCTGCTTGCTTTGTTCCTTGAGAAATATATGTTGGGGAATATGGAAATGTGGGAGAAATGGGGTGGTTGGATGTATTTTTGCATGCCCCTTTGTTTACCTTCCTGAGTATTAAATGGCCTTGCAGTTCAAAAGCCTCTCTTCTTACTTTCTGGCTGATAATGTGTGTGGTAATATGGCAGTGTGGGAGAAATGGGGTGGTTGGATGTATTTTTATGCTCTGTTTTATATTGTTGTTATTAAATTGAAATGTTGATGTTTTATAACTTCATTTTATGTCAACTGCCCCGAGCCTGCTGGAAGGAGCGGTACGTAAAAATGAATAATAAATATAAATAAATAAATAAGGAAATAGTTATACGTTTTACATTTCTGGGTAGGTGATCTTTGGGACTTGGTTTTTTAATCAGTAGCTCCCATGCTGAAAAAGTGTGGGCACCCCTGCTGTAGATGTTGGGTGGAGTTTATTTATTTATTTCAGGGTTTTACCCCGCTCTTCTCCCCTCCGAGAGGGTCGAGCCCCCAGGGCTTCTTCTGACCCGCTGAGGAAGTATCCTGCCCCTGAAGACCTACCGAACCAGGACTTTTTGGAGCTCCTGCTATGGACAGTCAGAGCTCCAAGTGGCGAAAGCAGCGAACCCGGCCAACATGAGGGCCGGTGAGGACACTTTACGGGCGAGCCGGAACACGCAATGCAGGCGACCACTGGGAAGTCTGCGAGCGCCGTCTCCAGCCCGTACCCGGGTCCCGGCGATCCTACTGGGGCTCCCTTGCCTGCCAGCTTTTGATGGCGGGACAGTGCCTTAGTTGGCCATCGCCGTTGGACTCCCCCCCCCCTCTTTCCCCCCTCCCTACCCCTCCCCCCTTTTTCCTCCTTCTCTATTTGTATCTCAACTGCTGTAAACCGCTCCGAGCCTTCGGGGAGTGGCGGTATACAAGTTTGATGTAATAAAATATATAATAAATAAATAATAAACCCCCGAGGGGGGGACTCAGAGCGGCTTACAGTAAGGCACAATTCGATGCCCACACAGTAACAATATAAAACCCCAGAACCGTTCAACAATTGAAATACATTAAAATACAATTACATTGGCATCATAGGCATTCATTCCAGATTAAAACAATGTTCTGTCCATAAAAGCATTGGCCCTATTCATCCACTTTCCATTAAAATCCCATCTAAAGTGCCGCCTTGTGCTGGTGTGCAAACGCCTGGTCCCACAGCCAGGATTTTACCTTTTTTCCTGAATGCCAGGAGGGATGAGGTGGATCGTACATCGATAGGGAGCACATTCCACGGGTGGGGAGCCACCACCGAGAAGGCCCTCTCCCTCGTCCCCACCAGCCTGTCAGGGATCAGGATTCCGGGCCAAGATGTTGGCGCCCAAAACCCGTATCCCTGACACAGACACAACAACTGATAAGAAACACCTGGGGGCAGTCAACGGCCCGCGGCCCTGGCGAGAAAGGTGCCGGCGGGAAAAGGGAAAGCGGGAAATTGTCTTTTGAAAGTGGGGGAGGGTATAAATACGAGAGTGCCAGGACACCCGGCACTTCCAACTTAGTCCCTGTTTGTACTACTGAATAAAGCTTTCATTGATCCACGACCTTGTCTTGGCGTGATGCCTTGGGAGCAGCTACAGTCTAGCTTACACAGCCGCATTTGAGAAGTAGGCGGGAGTGAGAGCAGGGCCTCCCCGGATGATCTTAGATTACAAGGTGGGACGTTTCGGCGGATGCGTTCGGACAAGTAAGCTGGGCCAGAACTGTATAGAGCTTTAAAGGTCAAAACCAGCACTTTGAATTGAGCTCGGAATTGGACAGGCAGCCAGTGGAGCTGACACAACAGGGGGGTGGTATTCTCCCTGTATGTAGCTCCCGTTAGTAGTCTAGCTGCCGCCCACTGGACTAGCTGCAATTTCGAACTGTCTTCAAAGGCAGCCCCACGAGTGCGTTGCAGTAATCTATTCGGGGATGTGACCAGAGCGTGTTTCTAAATTGAATTAATTAAATTCTAAATTAAATTAATCCCTGGTCAACCAGAAAGGTCACAGAGTCACCCAATGCCATTCCCTCATCTCTCTCTCTAGGAACGCATCCAGGTGTACTTACACACATTGCTCCCAACTGGGATAAATCCTAACCTGTAGCACCCATGGGTCCGTTCGTGCCACTGGGAGGGAGTGAGGCGCCGGGGGTCCCGATGCCATTGGGACCCGCACATGCTGAAGGGACTCGGAGGATGAGTTGGAAGGCCCAGAGCAAGATTGGTCAGCAGTGCCTTTGCCCAGTTCACCTGTAGAGAGTTTAGCATGGGATCTCGAGTGGGAGCATTCTCCCGGGGAAGGAGCGGACCAGGTGGAGATGGGAGGCAGCGAAGCAGATAGCGAAGATAGTTATGAATTCCCAAACGGCCGAGGTTCCCAGGAGCTGGCCGAGCAGCAGATGGAGGCCAGCGGCTGGGAAAGTTCGGGAGGCTGCTTCTCAAGGAGATAGCGATACTGGACTGGAAGAGGGGCCGTTCCCATAACAGACGAGGGACATAGAGCAGGGCAGGAGGAGCTGGCATCTGTCCTCAGACCGTCGCCGCTCGGAAAGTAGAGACTGGAGACGCCGGCCCTAGATCGTCGAGGGGCCCGGCCGAAGGATTAAGAACGGCTCCGTGGGAACTGATCCTCAGTTCTCCGGCCACGTCTGATCTGAAGGGCGTGAAAGCGAGTGAATCTCGGAGCCTAGTTTGGCTCGCCTTTGACTAAGACCTTGCCTTGTTATTGATTCGCATTGCTGCGAAACCCTGCTTTGTTCCGGAGTCAATCCGGAAACTTGCCAAGGTTTTTGCCACGTTTGCTTTGGAACCATCTTTTGGAACTGTGCTTTCTTTATTGGACTTCAGCTTTGCTGAGTGCTTAATTCTTTGATCTCTTCAAGAGAATTGCCTTTTGGACTTTTTATATTCAATAAAACTAGTTAGCCTTTGCTACGTCTCCGTGTGTGTGTTAAAGGGGCAGTACTAAGTCGGTGATTGTGACATAACCCAACAGTCCAGCCACAATCAATAAAAAAATAAACACAAAAGAAAGAGAGGGTCCCAAAGCTAACAAAGAGCAATGATGCAGCAACCCTTTCAATATAATATTTGCAAAGATCCCCAAAAGGAAGATTAATGTGTAGAAAAACTCTATGTAATCATGTGGATCCACAAAACAATACGCCTAAGTAGCATTATCAACAGTGAAACAAGGGCTCAGGGAAAAACAGATGTTCAGGCAGCCCACTGTGGCTTTCTTTCCCCGTCCGGTTTCATGTTCCTGGGGTCCCACTTCAACACACAATGATAGCCTTGTGATTTTGGCATAGGATGCCTCCTTTAGAATTTGTAGTTAACTCACATCATCTACCTGGCAGACATTTCTACTAGGCATGAGAAAAATGAAACGGAAATTAAAAGGATTCGTAAGAGATTCGTATGTAATGGGACTTTTGAGCTTTACGGATCGCTGCCGCGAACCCGGAAGTAGACTTCCTTTACGGTCCTTGAGGCCAACAATTTGCGTTATGATCGTAATAAATTCTTAATTCTTAATTAATTAATTATTGTACTACGTACTCACTTCTCCCTGTCTTCTCCCCCTCATTTCCTTCCCGCCTTCATTCAGCTTCTTCTTTTCCCGCATTTCTATGGGGAACTGGAAGTGACGCTGCTGCTAGGTAGGCAATGCATTCTGGAAAGTGTAGTCCTCCACGCTTTCCCCCCCTTCTCTTCCCCATTGCTCTGCTGCCATGCCCCATCGCAGGGGCCAGCTTCACACACACACATGCGCGCGCTCCTCCCTCTCTCCCTGCGCTCTCAGATGCTTCTCTTCCCCCGTTGCTCTGCTGCCATGCCCCATCGCAGGGGCCAACTTCAGCCCTCCAGGTACGTGTTTTGGACTTCAACTCCCACCATTCTTACAGCCTCAGGCCTCTTCCTTTTCCTCTCAGCCTGGGCAAACTTGGGCCCGATTCCAAGATGGCCGCGCTGAGAGGCAGCAAGAATGCTGAGTCCGTTGGGGCCGTTGGGGCCTTCCCTATCTTCCCCAGGCAGCGGTTTTCCCCGAAACCAGCACCCCAAATGGCTGGTGGGGATCCGAGGGTACATCCCTGCGGCTGTCAGGGGCATTGAGACGACCCCCACTGCTTCTGGAGGCCTTTCTAAAGGAGGCTGAGATGATCCTGGAGGCCGGAAAATCAACCCCTTCCAACAGCACCGCAGAAGCGCTGAGCCCGGGAGGACCATTAGGCCTATGGCGGCCTTGCAGCGTCCCCCGTCCCTTGGCCTGGCTTTGTGGATCTAGAAGCGGGGACCCCCACTCCCCCGGACGTCAGCTTGACTGCCCCCAGGCCGAACGGTCTGGCCTCTCCTACCTCCTCCCCCGAGCTTGCTCAGCTGGCCGAGCAGCTGGTCGCCAGTTTGAGGAGGCGAGAGAGCTAGGCCTGGCGCTGGCGCCGCTCTTCCGCAAGGAGAGCTGCAGCCGCCCAGATCCTTCCCGGAGGCCTGGGGAGACAGCGACCGAGGGAGCACCAAGCTTGCCTCACCTGGGAGAGGAACAACAAGAAGGCAAGGCGAGCCTGGCGACTGTAGCTGGTTCCCTGAACGGGGCCCTCCTGAGCCTGCTGGGCTCGCCGACCTCTGAGACCTCCGGGAGCAGCGAGAGCGGCTGGAGGAGAAACCTGCCGAGGCCCAGGGGGGCCCCCGCAGCTTCAGTCTGACGGCGAGAAGACGGCTGGGGTGGCCTCCCTGTGAGGAGGGGCTCCCAACCAGAACGGGCCATGGCGGGAGCCGTGGAGTTACCCTGGTGGAGCCCATGGCGGGCATTGGGGTGCCGGACCCCCCTGCATTTGGGGCAGAGGGTGTGGGCCGAAGTCCCCAAGATGGCACCGAGCCTGACTCTCTCAGCGGCCTCAGCCCCACCCCTCAGGCCCTCCCCAGGGGCTTTGTCCATGCCCCCCTCTGATTCAATTTCTGCCTCTGACTCTGACTCTACCTCTAGCCGTACGCTGCTGGCAGGCTCTCCATCTGAGGTACTCAGTGTTTCCTATGTTCTATCTAAGGCCCCTGGGGAACGCCCCCGCCGCCGGGCCTGCCAACTAACTCAGATCCCCATCATCTCCCCCAAGCGCCGAGGCCTCGCCCCACCTGGAAATGGCCGGAGAAGGAAGAACAGGATGGGCCAGGCAAGACGAAAGCGTCGGGAGAGAAACAGCCAGTTAAAAGGCCAGCCACACCATCAGACACCTCCCCCCCAAGTCGCTCCGCTGGAGTTTCCATCAATGCCAGCAGCCCGGGACCTAGTACCGTCACCACCACCGACACATCTGAGCCCAATTCTGCCCCCCATCGCTCCGGCCCTCCCCCACCATTGCTGGACCGTCTGGGCTCCCACAGACCGCCATTCGGTGGTCTGGGTCAACTCCCTCGCAGAAGAGGGAAGCCCAGAAAGCACCAGAGTAGGTCCTTCCAATCACGGACCTTCTGGGGGGTGGGCTTCAGCCGGAAGGGGAGCGCCCCAGATCCGGCCACCGGTTCGGCTTCTACTAGTGACACCAAGAGCTCCTGTGAGGGCCAGAATAGACAGCTGGACAGGCCGCCTCAAGGACTAACCGAGGGAAGGAACTACCTGGTGGCGACCAAACCCCGTCACCCGCCACTCTGGTCCCTCAAATGTCGGGAGGACTGGGACTATTGGACTGCCAGCTGAACCGGTGAAGAATGGCCAGGGTCCCTTACTGGCTTCCCCTTTCATGGGGTGTGCCGGAAGTTAAAACCCCTGCCGACCTTTACCACCCAAGTTCGCTAGGTATTTCAGTGATCTCGGAAGGGGTGTGTACGGTAGGCGCAGGCCAAATGCGAGATTAACTGCGAGATCCGGACTGAGTCATAGAAGGACTTGGCCCGGCTCTGACCTGCGTCCTATCCCTAAGCACGCTGTTGATAGACATCCAGCTATCCCCCCTTCCACTCTGGTGCTGGTTAACGCCCGATCCATTCGGAACAAGACCGCCACTATCAGGGAGTTTTGTGAAGACCTCAAAGCGGACCTTTTCTGTATAACGGAGACCTGGCTCCAGGAGAGCGATACCACCTGTCTCCAGGAAGTGGTTCCCCTGACTACGTTGCCACACACCAGAACAGGAACGGGGACGGGGGGGGGGGTGGGGTGGCAATACTCTCCCGTGACGGATTGCACCTAGGGCGATCCCTGCGCCACCACCTCGGGGCTTGAAAGTGCCGGCCTGGTGTGGGAGTCTCAGGAGAGCCTGGCGATCTTGTTGGTGTACCGTGCGCCTAGCGCACCGGCAGAGAGCCTGGCGCGGCTGCTGGAGGCTGTGTCGGAGTGGGCATTGAGGTTTCCTAGACTTATTGTTCTGGGGGACTTCAATGTCCACGCCGACGCAGCCTCCGTTCCATCTGCAGCCGCGGACCTAATTTCGACCATGGCGACATTAGGCCTCTCCCTCTGTAACTCGGGGCCCACGCACTCGGCAGGGCACACCTCGACCTGGTATTTAGCGCGGGAATCCAAGTGGACCTAGCCTCCGTAATAGAGGTTCCATGGTCGGACCACTGTGCCCTAAGGATCCGGGTTGAGCAACCGCCCCTCCATGCAAGGGCGCCGAACAGATTTTGGTTCGCCCGAAGAGACTTATGGAACCCGAAAGGTTCCTGAATGCTCTGAGGGATCTGGAGTCTATCAGCGTCTCTGTCGACGAGCAGGTTCAAGCCTGGAACACCTCGTTAGCCAGAGCTCTCGACGAGATTGCCCCTAGGCGCCCTCTCCGACCCCGCAAACATCGATCCCCCTGGTATACAGAGGACCTCAGGTCGATGAAGCGGGAGAGGAGACGGCTAGAGCGCGTGTGGAGGAACCTCCGTGACGGAGCCTCAGTATCAGCTTATAAGCTATTTAAAGATACTTATGAGCGTGCTGTCAAGGCAGCCAAAAATGTGTACTTTTCTGCCTTGATAGCGTCTGCCAGCTCACGCCCGGCTCAATTGTTTAAGGTAATTCGGTCTTTGACGACGGTCCCTACTGTCCCAAAAAGCAGCGATCAGACCCCTACCGCCGGTGCTTTCCAGAGCTATTTCACAGACAAGATTCTGAATCTCCGCTGGGACCTTCCTGCCACAATTGATACAGTAAGAGAACTTGAGACCCCGTGGCCCTCCGCCGGGCCCACCCCGACCGGTTTCGGCCACTGGACGCAGATGCTGTTGATAAGATTGTGGCTGCAACCAGGCCTACCACCTGCTCCTCGACCCGTGCCCCTCCTGGCTTGTTAGATCCTGCCTGAGGGGTTACGTGGGCCTCTGTTGAACATCGTAAATAGCTCCCTTGAGCAAGGAGTCTTCCCAGAGTGCTTTAAAGAGGCGGTGGTAGCTCCATTACTGAAGAAACCGTCACTAGATCCTGCGGTTCCCTCCAACTACCGACCAGTGTCGAACCTCTCGTACCTGGGCAAGGTAGTTGAGAGGGCAGTAATGGAGCAGTTGCAGTCCTTCTTAGATGATGCAACATGGCTAGACCCCTTCCAGTCCGGCTTCCGTTCGGGGCACGGGACGGAGACGGTCCTGGTCTCCATCACAGATCAACTCCGCTGCCAGCTCGACCAAGGCGGGTCTGCGCTGCTCGTGTTATTGGACCTCACGGCAGCGTTTGACACGGTCGACCACAATCTACTGATCCACCGCCTGGCCATGGCTGGAGTGAGGGGGACAGTTCTTAAATGGCTGACCTCCTTCCTCCACCAGCGGTCTCAGCGTGTGAGGAGGGGCGAGGTGGTCTCCGAGGGCTCCTCATTAGTTTGTGGAGTTCCGCAAGGGGCCATTCTCTCCCTCTGTTATTCAACATCTACATGCAGCCGCTTGCACAGCTGGTGCGGAGTTATGGGCTGGAGTGCCACCAGTACGCTGACGACACCCAGCTCATTCTGAGGATGGAGGACAGGCCGGGATCCATCCCCGATAATTTCCAACACTGCCTCGAGGCCGTTACTGGATGGCTGCGTGCCAGTAGGTTGAGGGTGAATCCGCGAAGACGGAGATCTTGTGGTCGGGCCGCTCGGGTGGTGTAGATGTCCAGCTTCCGACCCTGGACGGTGTGGCGCTATGCCCATCGCCTTCCGTTAAGAGCCTGGGGGTCCATCTGGACTCCCAGCTGACCATGGAGGCCCAGGTCTCCGCGGTCAGCAAGGTTGCTTTTTTCATCTGCGACAGGCTCGGAGGCTGGCCCCTATATCTCCCGGAATGACCTGGCCACGGTGATCCAAGCTACGGTCATCTCAAGGCTGGATTACTGTAACGCGCTTTACGTTGGCCTTCCTTTGTCGGCGACCCGGAAGCTCAAGTTGGTGCAGAACACTGCCGCCCGGCTCCTGTCTGGAACCCCAGCAGGCCGCCACATCACACCTGTTTTGCAGGATCTGCACTGGCTCCCAATCGAGCACCGGATCTCCTTCAAGGTGTTGGTTCTTACCTTTAAGGCCTTGCATGGCCTGGGGCCAGCGTACTTGAGGGACCGACTCACCCCACACTGTCCCCCGAGATCACTACGCTCCGAGGATGCTAATTTGTTAGAGATACCCTCGGCGAAATCGGCTAAACTGACATCTACTCGCCGGAGGGCGTTCTCCGTTATAGCTCCTACGCTGTGGAACGCCCTCCCGGCTGGAACGCGGGCTATAAAGGACCTGCTCCCGTTTAGACGCGCCTGCAAAACTTATTTGTTTAAGCAGGCCTTCGGTGAGTAGGTCCTGCCCATGTTCCGCTTTAGCCGCTGTCCTGGGGTGTCACGCTATCTAATTTCTGAACTGTACCTGGGGGTTTTGTATTTTGCTGTTTTAACTGTTTAATTGTCTTAGATGTTTTATCGCATTGCTTGTGTGTAGTTGTACCTTCGGTTCCTGTGAGCCGCGAGCCTCAGGGAGTCGGCGGCATAGAAACCCGAATAATAAATAAATAAATAAATAAATAAAATAGGAAAGAATTAAAAGGATTGCAGAAAGATGGGGTGAAGTAACTGATTCCATATTCTTCGTATTATTCCCAGGAAAATTATGCAAAAGTTTAGAGGGGAAAGCTACTAGAATTTGAACCTAAATGTAATTAATGTACTTGCTGTATTTATTTACCTTATTTATATCCCGCCTTTCTCTACTCTGAGGGGGACTCAAGGCGGCTTACTTATCCAACTTGGGCTACTACGTTTGTATTTGTTGTTGTACTGATGCACTGAATGTTTGCTTTTTTGTTTGTTGGAATCCGCCCTGGATCCCCTCGGACATTTCTGAGCCTTCCTTAGCTGTTGGATAGACCACGCCCTTGGGCAGGGATGCACGCTTTTGGTAATTTTTAAATTAAAAGATGCACTGATTTTTTAAAAGTCCTTCCTGTTATGAGAAAGTCTTCAAAAACTGTGAAGTTTTCAAAGTCTTTTCATAATTCAGCCCTTATTTAGCAGGAAAATTGCATGTGGTATTTTGGGAGAGAAGTCAACAGTTTTTCCACAGAGCAGAAGCCTTGTTTTCTGTGCAGAAAACATTCTTTTTTCCTATGGAAGAAATGCTGCTTTCTGAGGTAAAATATTGTGCAAAATATGTTCAGAACTATGAATATTCTCTTCAGTTCAGGATTTTCATCCCCAGGGCTTTCCAAAACTCTGAAAACACATTTTCAACCATTTCCCTAATCTTTGGTGATATTCTTTTCTTCCCCACCTTTGGCTATGATGAGTATATAAACTGTTCACATATAAAGAAGCCAATATCACCAACCTAGAAAGATTTACTCCTCTGCAGACCATAAGTGTTCCAACCCCTCTCAATCTGCACTTGACGACACTATTGTAGCAGCTAGTATTGGGGTGGGGAGTTCTATAGATATTTCAATGTAATTTCAGAAAACATTAGTATAAAAGAGGGTGATTTTAATTGGGAACACAGTTAGAGAGGAAAATGCTAAATCTCCATTCCATATATATATATATATAGAGAGAGAGAGAGAGAGAGAGAGAGAGAGAGAGAGAGAGAGAGAGAGAGAGAGAGAGAGAGAGAGAGAGAGAGAGAGAGCTGTCATCCTAAGTAGCCTATAGACAGCAAAACCACACAAGGCAGACACACCAAATCAGCCCACATACACACAAAACCCCACGAGGTATGTTTATCACCCAAAAATAATAATAAAATTAAACAACACGACCAAAAATACAAAAAACAATTGGACTACAACTCCCATAATCCACCACGCCACCCCCTCTGGCAGTTTAGAGTGTCGGAATGTTGGTGGTGCTGGCCAATTAGAGGCATTATGCAAATACTCCCTCAGTTAGAATGTAGTGGCTGGCAGCCACCCCCCTCTGGCAGTTTAGAGTATCAGAATGTTGGTGGTGCTGGCCAATCAGAGGTGTTATGCAAATAATCCCACAGTGGCAACCAATCAGAAAGCTGGCACATATCCACATACCTACAAACATTCACTTTGTTGTCCCAGGCCTGGGAATACAGTGGGACAGGACTACAATACAACAAAAGGAAGATACCAATCGGTGCAAGGCTAATAAATTACTGTCAAGATGGCCGCGTCGAGCAGACGTCCAAACGCCGAGCTCCGCCGGGCCTCTGGTAAACTTTCCCATTTGGTGGCCAACACAGCACCCCCACTGCTGAGAGGGGTCGCTCTTCGCCTGGGGAACAACTCGCCGGACCTGCCTGTCCTCCCTGTTGTGTCTGGCTCGGGGGGGGCACTGCTTGAGGCTCCGAGGTGCCCCCTCCCTCCTCTTGAGGCCCTGCAGGCCGACGCCAAGCTTGCTCTGGAGGCTGCTCGGGCGCCGGCCTCCATCCTCAGGGCCCTTGCGGGACTAAGAGACACCGCTGCTCCTGCGGGGTCCCTCGGTTGGGGGCCTGCAGTGACCGCAGCGGCTCCGGTGACCACAGCGACCCCCCAGCGGTGCCTGACCTGGTCCCCTGTACCTTGGCCGGGCCTGGAAGAAGTTGGGCCTTCCACTCCCTCCAACTCCACCCGGGAGGACGCTGACAACCAACCCAGGAACACTAAGGACGCACCACAGGACCTTGCCGGCCTTGTCCTCCGCCTCGGCCAGTTGGTCGAGCGCCTGGCCTTCTGGTTAGGTGAGCTGGACAGGCTGGGTCCGGCGCTGGCGTCCTTGGGCGGTGCAGCCGCCCCTCGCTCCCCGGGCTCCTGCCCTGGGCCTGGAGGGAGTGCGGTCGATGGAATGTGGGACCCGCCTCGTTCGGCCTCCCCGCACCCGAGTCCGGAGGGGAGAGGGCCGAGTGGAGCGGCTGGCCCCGACCCCACAGATGACCCATCGGGCCCGACAGTGTGGGCATCAGCTGATGACTTCAATATGGCGCCGTCTTCACCCGGCTCGGCGCCCCTGACCCCGCCCCCTTCCTCGCTAGTGGCTGGGACCGCCCCCTTTGCGGCCCCAGCCGTGGAGTCGCCGCTGCTGCCGGCCCCGCCGCCCAAGGCCGCAGGCTCCCCTTTGCCGCTGCTTCAGTGGCCTGCGACGGACACGGTTGACATTGAGGGAGTTTTGAAGAGGGGCTCGGGGAGCGGCCCGGCAACGCGCGGGCGGCTGCCGCGGCCCCTGACTTTGGCCGATCCGACCCCGGTGAGTCATTTAAACTAGACGGACACCAGAGGAGGCAAAGACGGGGCGGGGACGGGGCAGGGGCGGGGCCGGAGGATGTCTCGCCCCTGCAATACCCCCCACTGTAGCTGTCTTCCAGAGGGTGCCCTGGAGGGCCCCGCCCTAAGACATTCAGGAACTCTGCCCGCAGGTTTGGGGCACCTTCACCGGCAAATCCCCACCCTAGGATGATTGACAAGCCGCCGGCGACGAAGCAGGGTCCACAGGCTGGCATTAACTGTCTTCACAGTGACTACTACTCCCTAGATCTGGAGTCTCTGAGGTCGTTCCTCAATCTGCGGGACCCCCCCCCGGCTCCCCCCATTTGATGGTCGCCCTGATAACTCCACCAGATGGCTCTGCCCTGTGGCATGAGCCCGGTCCTCCCTCCCCTATTGCTGTCGCCCACCCGTTTGTCCTATTTGTACATTGTATGTCTATCCATGTATCCCTTGGTGTACTGTTTTGTTTGTTTTTTATCTTGTAATGTATTTCTAGACTCTGTAAGCCGCTGCGAGCCGTATGGAGTTGGCGGCATATAAGTCCAATGAAATAAATAAATAAATAAATAAACTCATCCTGAGCAAACTACTAAAGGTCTCTTAATGTTATCAACAAGAGGCAAAATGGCCATCTGTCAAGAGTCCTTTGATTGTGCTTTCCCACCATGTGGGTAGAAAGGGCTAGCCACAGACTATGGCACAGCAACGCGTGCACGGGTCAACTAATGCTCTATGAAAAACAAGAACATGAAATATCTAGTGCCATTTTTTTAAAAACAAAACAAAACAAAACCAGAGAGAACTAACCAACCATTAAAGTAACGATTACTTCAACCTTCAGAACAAGACATATGAATCTTGTTCCATCTTCTAATGATACACGATGGCCAACCCTGCCCTGCCAATGTCCATAAACCGAAGTAGGAATGAGTAGACTTTTAAATATGCAACCTATTAAAAGGATAAATTCCCCCCAGTATGTCAAATCCGTTAGATGTTGTTAGTTTTTCAGAATGGATTTTTGTTTCGTTTACTTTGAATTACTAATAAACAGTAAAGCAGATTTTAAGGGAAACGTGAAGTTGAAATCAGACTGTGCCCACATGTATCTTGAAAGGGAAGGAATAGTTTGTCAAAAGAAAGCCCATGGCGTGTGTTGGTATTTTATAGACATTGCAATAAAAAGTAAAAGCAGCAAGATAATCAAATGCAAGGATGTTATTTCATTATAATTTCTTTCTTATGGAAGCTTATACAGCTCCAAGTCTGCCAGTCAGGGACTTGCCTGAGAGATTATCAGTCTCTATGATTCATATCTGGGAAAATTGTGAGGCAGTTTTTACCGGAATTAAAATTTGAGGCACGTTTCACTCCCAAATCCAAAATGGTTGTTCTTATAGAGCAAGGCTGCCCAGGAAGTCGATCGCGATCGACCAGTCGATCCCGGGACCGAAGGAGGTCGATCCCAGCTGGATGGGCCACTTCTCAGAGGGGAAGTGCCAAGCCCCAAGCTGCCCCCTCACCTCGCTTCGGCACTCCCAGCAGCTGCTCCAGCCTTGAGGAGGGCAGGGCCAAGCCAGCCTTGTGCTAGCTATGCCACCACTAACTTGTCATTGCCATCCTCAAGCCTGGAGGAGCTACTGAGCTCCAAAGCCAGAGGGGAGGGGGCAAGGCTTGGCGCAGCCTGGCTCCACCCCTGGCTTCCGCTCTACTAGCAGCTTCTTCAGGCTTGAGGAGGGCAGGGCCAAGCCAGCCTTGTGCTAGCTATGTCACCACTGGCTTGTCATTGCCATCCTCAAGCCTGGAGAAGCTGCTGGGAGCTCCAAAGCCAGAGGGAGGGGCGGGGCCTGGTGTTGCCTGGCTCCTCCCTCTGTGGCTTCTGCTCTACCAACAGCTTCTCCAGGCTTGAGGATGGCAGTGCCAAGCCAGCCTTGTGCTAGCTATGTCACCACTGGCTAGCCATTGCCATCCTCAAGCCTGGAGAAGCTGATGGGAGCTCCAAAGCCAGAGTGGAGGGGGCGGGGCTTGGTGCAGCCTGGCTCCTCCCCCCTGTGGCTTCTGCTCTACCAGCAGCTTCTCCAGGCTTGAGGATGGCAATGCCAAGCCAGTGGTGGCAAAGCTAGCACAAGGCTGGCTTGGCATTGCCATCCTCAAGCCTGGAGAAGCTGCTGGTAGAGTGGAAGCCACAGGGCGGAGCCAGGCCGTGCCAAGCCCCGCCCCCTCTGCAGCCTTGAGGAGGTAGGTAGATCTTTCTGACTTGGTTTTATTATAAGTAGCTCGCATGCTGAAAAAGTGTGGGCATCCTGTTATACAGGGTATTACTATGCTTCTGAGTATGTAGATGAACATTAGGCATGAAAAAAAAGTTATGAAAATGAAATGATTCGTAAGAAATTCATAAGAAATGCTACTTTCGAGTATTTCCGCACCTGGAACGCCAACCAGGAAGTGGACTTCCTTTTTCGAACTTCGGGGCCAGGATTTTCTTAAGTGTCGTTATTAGGTCGTAAGGGGGCACTCTCCTCTCTCTCACCACCCTCCCGCCTCCCTTGCCAATAAGTATTATGGCAAGGCAAGCCCTAAACTCGCTCTTCTTTCGGCTGGAAGCTCGAAAAAATGTAAACAGAGAGGATTACTCAGAAGTAAATCTGCAAAGGAGGGCACTTTGGATGAAGGGCCCTCCTTGTGGATTTTACTGAGTAAACCTCTCTGTTTACATTTTTCCAGGCTTCCCTGCCTCTCCTGCCTGCCAGGATCTAAAGCATCAAAGAGTATTGGGGTGAGAAACCAACCTAATGTATAATAGAATGAATGCTACTGTAAGTGCCTAATATTATAAGTAATCCAACTGGTCATATACCTACATTCCATGCACATGCAATAATACAGCAGTAATAACAATAACAAGAGGCAAAATTCAAACCGAAGTATTCTGACTGGTCCCTGCCTCATGCGGTGCAAACCGGCTCTTCTCTATTAGCCCGGGAAAAGCCAGCGTTTGCTGCTTGGGTGCACACACATACATATTCTTGGGGGGGGGGGATTTGCTGCAGAATCCCGGGCTCATAGAGAAGATTCTGCAGCAAATCCCCCCCAAAGAATATGTATGTGTGTGCACCCAAGCAGAAAACGCTGGCTTTTCACGGGGCTAATTTCCCGGGCTCATAAGAGAAGAGCCCGTTTGCACCGCATGGGGGGAGACCAGTCAGAATACTTGGTTTGAATTTTACCTCTTCTTATACCCATTGTTATTACTGCTGTATTATTGCATGTGCATGGAATGTAGGTATATGACCAGCCTGGGCAAACTTGGGCCCTCGCTCCTCGGGATCGGGGTGAGAGAGAGGCAGCGAGGCCGGGGGGGCTTTTGCTGCTTCCAAGAATAGAATACCCCCCTCCTTCCCTCCCTCCTTCCCTCCCTCCTTCCTATTTGGAGAGTCCCATCTAGAATTCAGTGTGATTTATCCCAGTTTTGGCCTACAACTCCCAGAACTCCCAGCCAATTTACCAGCTGTTAGGATTTCTGGGAGTTGTAGGCCAAAACCATCTGGAATGTGCATGCGCTGGCATACGAACTACTAACGAATTTCGTTAGTAATTAAGTTACATTTTAGAAATTTTTGGAAATTTTTTTGTAAGTCTTTCTTTTACTGATCAAAAAAAATCCCCCCTCCCCATTTGATTTTAGAATCGCCATTTTCGAAACCATGCCTAATGAACACCATTTACACTTTGGGCGGAAATGGAACATTGGTGAGCTCAGAACCCTGCCCATAACTGGCAATGCAGTTGGCACATGAGAGAAAAGTTCCTGTAAATGTACTTATGTAAATGCCTTGTGCAATTTCCTTGGAGGAGGAATCTGTGATGGGTAAAACCCAATTAGTCCCCATTCATAGTCCTTTCATACAATTCCATTCAAACCATGCGTCATATTTATCCATCACAAATCTTCAGACAGTTGGGATTAGATACTTGCATGAATTTCATTTGGCCTACATTTCTTGGTGTTTTTGGTGATTTTTTTTCTTTGTGAGAAAAAAAAAGTTGATTCAATTCTGGTTGTGTATGTGTGTGTTCAGAAGACTGCCAAATCCAGTTCTTTAACACTAGTTTTAAAGACTAGCCATTTTGGGTGAATGGCTTACATGTAGATTCCTGCCCCAGTTGACTTTCTACACCAGTCTGAAATAGCCTTTGTGAGCTGGGAAGAACTATTTCTTAACCTCAAGATTGCCAGAGCCCTATCTGATAAGGTCATGGGAACAATAATAATAATAATAACTTTATTTTTATGCCCCGCCTCCATCTCTCCAAAGGGACTTGGGGCAGCTTACATAGGGACAAGCCCAGCAAAAATATAGATGGAAACACAATGCCATGGAATAAAATCAAAATAAAATCAAAATAATCAAAAATAAAATAACCCCATTATAATATCACAACAATCCCTTGCCTGATCAGTAATAGATACTGAGCTCAGATGGGTAAGAGTATGTGCAAAGGTTTCAGGACAGGGATAATGGAGAAGTGCAAAATCCGATAAAAGTTAGGGCTAGAAGGGTAACATCTTTTGGTATTTAAACACCAGGTTTAGAGGGAAGAGGGTGGTGCTAAAGTGCAGGAGCTGCTGGTAAATTACAGTTGGAGACCAGTCATCCACGCATTTAAGCCCTTGCAAAAGGTGGACAGGGTGGGAGCCAGTCTAATCTCCCTAGGGAGGGAGTTCTAGAGCCAGGGGTCCACCACCGAGAAGGCCCTCGTCCCCACCAACCATGCTTGAAACAGAAGCGAGAGGAGGGCCTTCCCAGAAGATCTTAGGGCTCGTATTGAGACGCTGATATTGTTTTTTTAATGTTAAGTGCTAATTGGTATATGTGTTGCAGCCTAGACCTGGAGGATCCCTCAGTACACCACCATGAAGCAGCCGTGATTAAATGCTTTAATTAGAATAAGTAGAAAAAGGAAAGAGGATAAAATATAATCCAGTGATGCTCCCAGCATCCAAGTAGTGCAGTGCAATAGTCTTTAAAGAGTTCAAAGATCCAATAAATGAAGAAACAATCTTGAGACCCCAATGGCCTTAAATCCGGGATAAGTCCTTGGGAAATGAGGGCTTGGCTGGTTACTTGAACACCATGAAGTGGAGGCGCTGCGGCCTGGTCCTGAACTTGAGTTTCGTGGAGTTTGGCAATGGAAGCTTAATGTTGTCGCGAGATGCCGAGCGCCAATGGGAACCAACTTAAATGGGTCCCCCATTGTTTTGGCCTCGGAGGCGTTGACTTCGGCGCAACTCTTTCCCAGGAACAGTTTGTGGGCCTGACTTTCCCAAGCCTCCCGAGGAAGGCAAATACGTCAGCTCATTAGCGGCTGCACCTGGAGAAATGGGGGGAAGCGAGGCTTTGCCTTCCCAGCGCTCCTTATCAGTTTGGGAAGAAAGAAGGCTGCGTCTGGCCTTGACTGCTGGCTGACTCGGAGGCCTCTGCAAAGGTTTCTTCTCAGACTTGGTCGGTGACTGGATTGTGAGTGAAAAATTATGCATTATATATATGTGTGTGTGTGTTTGTCTGTCTGTGTCTGTGTCTCTCTGTGTGTATCCGCTATCTTAAGATATCTCAGGACGGGAGGAGGTCACTTTATACCGGCGGCACTTAAACTTTTTGAAGCAAAATCAGTCGCACAAATGCTGTATGGAGCCCAGCTTGGACCCTTCTCACATTATGCCCCACTAGAGCGTGTCCAATCGAAATTCCTAAGAGCGGCTCTACAGGTGTGTCCCTAAGGCTACCCTGTGATTGGAGACAGGCTTCGTGAAAGTGGAAGCGAGAATATGGACAGCTATTCTCAATTACTGGCTACACCTATGCTTCTCCCCATGTGGTCTTGCCCCCCTCATCATGGGAGACGACTTCCAGCCCACATGGGTTACAACAGTAGCAACAAAGATCGCAACGCTAGGTTTCTCCCAAGGACAATGGCTAAGCATGAGATGGGACCAAGCCAAGGATCTCATTAAGCAACGGATCCTGGACATAGAGCGCCAATCCGACCTAGCCTGTTCCCCAGCCTTCATTGTTAGGGAAGCCACCAGATACCTCACTGCCCCCGTGGCATACCTAACAGACCAGAGGTGCCCAAACACTGAAGGGCTTTTACCCTGGCAAGAGGCCATGCCCTCCCATCGGCTGTATTGGAGGGGAGGTCTCAGAAGACCCCCTTCAAGCAGAGACTATGCCCCTGTGGGTCTGGTCATGTGGAAACAACTGAGCACGTGCTTCTTCAATGTATCTTCTACAGAGATCATAGATCCAATCTCATTGGACCATGGCTTTTAAAATACCCGGGGCGCAGTGAAACATATTATTCCACCCTGCTGCTTTCGGACTCTAGCACTGCAGTGACTTACAGTGTTGCTAAGTTCTGTGCTACTGCCCTTAATACCAGATGGGTGATGATTGACGTCGTAGGGCAACAATATCCTGTCTTTTGAAATATATTTCATACTGATTTGTAATCTAATTTTAAATAACCGTTTACTGGGAGTTGTCCTGCTCCTCTTAGGGCGCTTGTGCCCGCTTTTGTGCTGGTCAGTGACCGTGATAAAGTTTTTGCTGTTGTTGTTGGTCGGTGACTGAGATTTAACATGGCTTCTATCTGGCTGGGCTATGGAGTCAGGCTGGGGCATGACACTATGAGGGAATTGTGTTGATAATTGTTGATATGTTTGTCTTGGGCAGTTTTGCCATTTGTACACCACCTCGAGTCGCCTTCGGGCTGAGAGGCGGTGTAGAAGCAAAGTAAAGTAAATAGTGCAATAGATGATCATATAGACCAGTGCTGTCCAACTTCTAACCGGCCAAGGGCCGGATTCCAGGTCACTGATGACCTGGGGGGCTGCCCGGCCCCGCCCCTGGCCACGCCCCCAGCCCCGCCCCCGGCTGCCGGGAAGCTTTGGGAGAGAGGGAGGAGCCATGCGGCACCCCCTCCCTTCCAAGGCATTCTAGCCACAGATGAAGCTGGCGGTTTCGCCGGCTTCAGCTGCTGCCGGGATGCCTTGGAAGGGGAGAGAGGCGGCGCCGGGGACCCCTCCCTTGCAAGCATCCCGGCAGCCCGAGAAACCGGGCGCTGGCTTCAGCCGCTGCTGCGATGCTTTGCAAGGGAGGGGTGCCGCCGGGGACCCCCTCCCTTGCAAAGCATCCCGGCAGCCGCAGAAACCGGCGCTGGCTTCAGCCGCTGCTGCGATGCTTTGCAAGGGAGGGGTGCCGCGGGGACCCCTCCCTTGCAAAGCATCCTGGCAGCCGCAGAAACCGGCGCTGGCTTCAGCCGCTGCTGCGATGCTTTGCAAGGGAGGGGGGTGCCGCCGGGGACCCCCTCCCTTGCAAAGCATCCCGGCAGCCGCAGAAACCGACGCTGGCTTCAGCCGCTGCTGCGATGCTTTGCAAGGGAGGGGGTGCCGCTGGGGACCCCCCTCCCTTGCAATGCATCCCGGCAGCCGCAGAAACCGGCGCTGGCTTCAGCCGCTGCTGCGATGCTTTGCAAGGGAGGGGGTGCCGGGGACCCCCCCTTGCAAGGCATCGGCGCCGGCGAGAGAGGGAAGAAGAGGGCGGTGCAGGGAGGAGGAGCTAGCCCTCTTCCTCCTTCTTGTACCACCCTTGTCCCTCTCTCACCGGCGCCGATGCAATCGCGGCACGAGAGAGAGGGACGGAGGGGGCCGTGCAAGGAGGAGGAGCTAGCTCTCTTCCTCCTCCCTGCCCCGCCTCCCCCTCCCCCCTGGCTGCCATTTTTTTAAAAAAAATTGTAGATTTTTAAAAAAAATTTAAAAAATGGCGGCTGGGGGCATAGCTGGGGCCGTGCCCAACAGGCTGATATAGACTAGCTAAATTCTGGTGATGAATCGTAGGTTCTTTGGATACTTTGGAATCCAACGCTCTCCAGTATGCATACGAGAGTGGAAGTCTAAAACATTTTATGGACCCAACACACCCCGTTGGGCATTGAGAAAATATACTGCAGAGGAGATTATCATGGCAATGATAAAACCTTATTTGTCAAGATTTTAAGGCTGTTTTCAAATTGTTGGATTATAACTGCTGTTAAACTGGCACCCACATTATTCCCTTAGTATCTCTGCAATAGGAAATATGAATTTGGATATAAAGTTTAGGGAATATGAAAGCTTTATGTCATTTCATATTTAATTTAGACTTTAGCCAACATTTGCAATATTTATTATTTTTGATTGAGTTGCCCTGAAGCTCTGCAAAAATTGCGGATTCTTTTTTTTTTCATTTAAAAGGAGCTAGTATTTTGGATCTGATTTGGTGATGGAAGGCATTAAAAAATTCAGATTCGTTAATATAATTATGAAAATATAGTTCGTAGCTTTAGGGAATGTCATTTTATTTTCATTCTTTAACTCGGTAGTGATGGTTTGAGAGCAGCATCCTATAAACTAGGAAATATAATTTAAACTATTATTTAGATACCCCATCATGTAGTTGCTTAACATTTCTTTGCATTGCAGTCCCAGTGGGATCCTTGGGCTGAGCAAAATATTCTTGTCTCCTTTCTTTTTCCAATCAATTTTAGGTTGAGGTTCCAAGGGAGCATGAACCAAAGATGGAGGGTGTATCTGCTAGGCTTGGTTGAGCCATAAAAAGTGGATCTAAAATGCAATTGGGGGGGGGGGGGATTTTTTTATTAGTAATAGAAAGACTTACAAAAAAAGTTCAAAAAAATTCTGAAATGTAACTTAATTAATAACGAAATTCGTTATTAGTTCTTATTCCAGCGCATGCTTATTCCAGATGGTTTTGGCCTACAACTCCCAGAAATCCTAGCAGCTGGTAAACTGGCTGGGATTTCTGGGAGTTGTAGGCCAAAACTGGAATAAACTACACTGAATTCTAGATGGGACTCCAAATAGGAGGGAGGGAGGGGGTATTCTTGGAAGCAGCAAAAAGGAGGAGGAGGAGGAGGCTGGTGCAATCACAATGTATCGGCAGGTGTGAGGGGAAAGCAAGCAAGTCTACAGGGGTGGTTTCCGCAAGGGTAGTAGTCTATCCACTCATAATATCAGGTAATCTTTGCAGGAATAGGGGTCACTTACTTGTAATCCACAATTACATGTGTTGTAATCCACTCAGGAGTGATCTCAATAGCCGCGCTGAGGAAAAACACGGAAGAAGCCCAGGCTGCAGCTCTGGCTGGGGGAGAGAATGCCATCAATCAGGCCAGCTGAGCCAGCAGATCAACAAGGGTGGTTCCCGCAAAGGAAGTAGACAAGCAGAGCGTTCCACAATCGGCTTGGGGTGATGCATTAACTGTTATCTTTGGAGGCATCACCCCAAGCCGATTGTGGAACGCCTGCTTGTCTACTTCCTTTGCAGGAACCACCCTTGTTGATCTGCTGGCTCAGCTGGCCTGATTGATGGCATTCTCCCCAGCCAACGCTGCAGCCTGGGCTTCTTCCAGGGTAACTTACACAGTACACACACACCAGAGTCCTGTCCCTGCCTTCTGTGTGGTCGGGAGAAGCATCAGAGAGTCCTGTCCCTGCCTTCTGTCTGGTCGGGAAGGGAAGCATGCTAAAGCATTGCCAAAACCGCAGACATGAGGAATGGATGGCAGAGGCAATGGATCAATCAATTCCCTCTGGCATCCATTCCTCATGCCTGCGGTTTTGCCAATGCTTTAGCATGCTTCCCCCTGCTTCCCCCGACCAGGCAGAAGGCAGGGACAGGACTCTCTGGTGTGTGTGTGTACTGTGTAAGTCACCCTGAAAAGTAATTTTGGAGGATATAGATATTTCTGTTAGAAGAATCTCTACTGAGAGGGGAAGATACGATCTAATTACAATAATTAAGAAAAATGGCAGCCCCCAGGTTCGGTAAGGAAATTATACTTTCGGGTTGGAGCAAGTGGTTCAAAAAACAATTAAATTAGCTTTTTATACGAATTTAATCCGATTTCAAATCATTTTTAAACCGCAGAGACCAACCCTAGTATCTACACTTAGAATTAATGCAATTTGACCCCACTATAACTTCCATGACTCAACATTTTAGAAGCCTGGGATTTATAATCTGGTGAGGCACCAGCACTCTTTGGGTTGGAAAATGAACCATGAACCATAGCATTGAACCATGACAGTTGAAGTGGTGTCGAATTGCATTTCTTCTACAGTGTAGATGCCCCTGTAGAGGGGAAGACATTATTTAGGAATGCAACATGGAGAAGAAAGTCTTGATTCATATTTTGGAGACATCCTGCTCTATTTAGGCCATAGAGAGCTGTATCCATTTAATCCCAAGCCATTATTAGTAAGAAAAGTAACATACCAGGTTAATATTTTCACATCTTGGTTTATTAATGAGATGGATCTGTACATTCCTGGGTCTTTCTTGGGGTTTAAAATTAAAGTGATCAATGATTGTTCCCATGATGGTGAACTTTTCCCCTTTTGTTATTCTGTTATATAGATCTTTTAATTTAGGTATTAAAATTGGTTGAAAGCACAATATAGATGGCATCTATGCCCAGATAAACTGGCCAAGTTTAATAAAAACATTTCCAATAAGTGCTGGAAGTGTAATAAAGAACTTGGGGCATTTTTGCATCAATGGTGGGACTGTAAAAAGGTCAAGAACTTTTGGAGGATAGTACACAGAGAGACACAAAAAATTATTAAAGCAAAATACAAATTAGACCCACAAATTTACTCTTTGGGATTCTCAGTTCCCAACCTAAGTAGAAACCAAGGCAGAATGTTATTTTTATTAAGTACGAGTGCTTGACTAACGCTGGCAAGAAAATGGAAACAGAGCACCACCCCGCATGCTGAGGAATGGACGTGGAAGATTATGGACATTATACAAATGGACACACTATCACAGAAACTATATGAGGAGAAAGGAAAAACAGACAGGTCCTGTTTCAAGGAATATATGCAGAATAAGGGAATACAATTTTTAATAAATCCAAATGAAGTGTAACTGTAAATATATAAGCAAACATTGCTAATCATAACATAAAGCAACTATAGAATATAATATACTAATTTAAAGTAAGTCAAATGTAAGACAACCTTGAGAAACGATTGGGGAGTCTTTTTAGGTTTATCACTGTACCCCCCCCTCCCACCCTACCCACTCACCCCAAACCCCATCCCCGATCTCCCACACCCTCACCTTCCCCGCTTGGATGGAGATACCACCTTCTGTCAATGCACAAAAGTTAATAAAAAGTATTAAACACAAATAATGTTTTATATTTTCTATAATATGCTGGTCCCAACCTATCCAATCCTGAGGTCTTTCCGGGTGTTCAATCTATTATATAAAGGGGTTCCCGTCATGGAACGACTGTCCCAAACAGAGAAACCTTACAACGCAGAAACACCAAACGTGCCAACAGAAATAGGCCTCAAGCAAGGTACGTTTGTAGCAAAGAAACTTTCCCCCCCAAAACCTAGAAGGCCCCCAAAACAACGAGTTAAAAAACCTACATTTCCCAGCATCCTCCGGGGCTGCCAATGACTCTCCCAGCCTCTACATTCTGACAACATGATTGGCTGCCAATAAGGGCGGATTTGCATAACTCCTGTACTGGCCAGCCAACAGAAACATTCCGACCCATAATAAACTGTCAGAGGAGGATAAGGCAAAGGGCTGAGGCACAAACACAAACACCCAATTCACTACCCACAGAAAATTTACACCACTACAAATCACAGACCACGCCCAAAATTGACAGTAAGGCTTCATTAACTTAATTTCCCTGACTAGGCCTCACTTAATGGAATGCTGTTTACGCTCTGAATTGACAGTAAGGCTTCATTAACTTGATTCTCCCGACTACGCCTCAGCTCATTGGACATTGTGTATGGCCTGAATTGACAGTAAGGCTTCATTAACTTGCTGTTTCTGACTAGGCCTCAGCTCATGGGACATTGTGTATGGCCTGAATTTACAGTAACCTACCTTGGCACACAGAGCCCCTATGACCCACGCTACATTCTACTACAGTTTGGAGGAGGGTGGACTATGAATTATGGGACTTGAAGTACCTCCATGGATAATGGGATTTGTTATTAAAACCCATCATTCCCCACAGACCACTGTGGCCCAGAACCAAGACCGCTAAAGACCAAACTTGGCGCACAATGCCCCGCATGACCCACACTCCATCCGACTGCAGTTCAGAGGAGGACACACCATGGATAATGGGATTTCAAGTACCTCCACTCACTTCCAAAGTTAACTTCCAAGCATCAACCTCTACATCAATACAGCAGACGGAAAGACAAAAAACATTGCATATCCACAAGCTATACAGAACGCCAGCAACACCACACACCAACAACTCCCCAGGACTTCAACATCCCACCCACCAGAACAACCCACAGCGACACAGCCAGGGCCCCAACAACACCATAACTAACAACAATTCCAACCCTTACATACTCAGACTTTCTCGCATCTCCTAAATAGGGCACAGCAACGCGTGCCGGGTACAGCTAGTTATCTATAATTGCCTCAATCTCTTTCTCTGATATTTCTTATTCCATAATTAATTTGTTTCTTGAATATTTATTTTCCAGTATTTATTTATATACTCTTCAACTTTCTTTCTAGGTCCTTCATTTGCTGTATATAGATCCTGATAAAATTCCTGAAAGAGTAGTATTTTATCCTCCATTCTTGTGCATCGTTTTCCATCCCTACCTCGCCTGCGCCTGGAAGACAGTGTTTTACCATCTGCGACAGGCAAAACGTCTGGCTCCTTACCTCTCCCGCTGTGACCTGGCTCTTCAGCGTCGAGTATTTATGTCACAGCGGATAGGCAACAGAAATATAGAAGTTTAATTCCCCATCGGCCCAAAAACTCCAGTCTCTGTTCGAGTGAATAATGAAACTCTCATTCAATTCACAAGGTAAATATATAACTTTGTATTGAATTGTATTTAACAATAACTGGCAAAACATCGAAAAACAACAGCCATCACAGCTACCTTTCTAAACATCCTTTCCTCACAGATATTCAATCCCAACTGTCACTTTGTAACTGACATTCCTCAAAGTTCCATTTAGCAGTCTTGAGACAGCGCCATCTGGTGTCAAACATGTCACAATGCAGGTCATCTCAAACTGCGAAAATATATCTTGTGCTGACTCATGAATTGCTATTTAAAATGCAATAATCTGACACTGGCCACGGTGATCCAAGCCACGGTCATCTCGAGGCTCGATTACTGTAATGCGCTGTACATTGGCCTACCCTTGTTGGCGATCCGGAAACTTACATTGGTGCAGAACGCAGCAGCGCGCCTGCTCTCAGGAGCCCCAAGATCTGCTCATGTAACCCCACTCCTGCGCAAACTGCACTGGCTTCCTATCGAATTCCAGGTCTCCTTCAAGGTGTTAGTCTTAACTTTTAAGGCCTTATATGGTTTGGGGCCAGTGTACCTGAAGGAGCGGCTTACCCCATACGTGCCCAGAAGATCACTGCGTTCAGAGGGGCACAACTTACTGGAGGTGCCTAGTATCAAGACCTACAGGCTATCGAGCACGCGGCAGAGGGCGTTCACAGTGGCCGCGCCGAGCCTCTGGAACTCGCTGCCTGAGGAGACGTGAGCCCTACGGGGCTTGATGGCATTTCGCAAGTCCGTAAAGACTTGGCTGTTTAGACAGGCATTTGGCTCCGACTGATGCCTGCTATAACCTGCCATCCCGCCGCGTCTTCCCGCCTGCATTATTGTCGTCTGCTGGGATTTTATTGTTGGGAGCGGGGTTAATTGTTTTTATAATGCTGTTTTTATAATGCTGTTTCATGTGTTATTATCTGGTTTTATTGCTGTAAACCGCTCTGGTCTCCGGAGAGAGCGGTTTACTAAATCGAATAAATAAATAAATCAATAATCACTGTTATTACATTTTTTGTTTCCTGCTTGTGTTGCATTAACTAATAACTTAGAGTTTCTATTGCTATACTCAAAATATTCTCTGTTTACATAAACGAAATCTCTCTGTACCTTTTTTAATCCCTCTTTTTTCAAGTTCTTTCCTCTTTGCTGTTAATTTGAGAGATAAATGATAATAATCAATGTTCTGTCACAATATTATGGGATACAATGGAGGCAGTGGCTATCTATATTCATTAAAGAATATAATAGCTTTAAAGCAACAGGAGGCAGAGGAAATAAAATAGAGATGGAAACCAAGGAATTAGAGATGAGATATACCAGTGTTTCTCAACCAGTGTGCCGTGGCACACTAGTGCGCCATGAGCAATCATCAGGTGTGCCATGGGAAATTGGCACTTCCAATACCCTTTCTTCCCCCTCCTGCCGAACACTTTTTCTTCTCCACTCGGGCTCCCTTCTTCCCAGCCTTGCTCTGATCGCTTGGCCTCGCTTTGCTCACGCTGCCGCTTCTGCGTGACCCGTGCAGGCGCTACTGCACAGACTCGCCCCACATATTCCTCACCCTAACCGTGAACTCTATCTGCGTTTCAGTACTTTCAGTACTTTCTGTTGGTAATGAGAGTTCAATATACCAATTGGTTCAATTCCATTGTTGCAAGAGTTCAGGATGCTCTTTGTTTGTGTGTTAACTATAAATCCCAGAAACTGTAACTCCCAAATGGCAAGGTCTATTGTTCCCAAGCTCCATCTGTGTTCACATTTGGACACATTGAGTATTCATGCCAAGTTTGGTCCTGATCCAACATTGTTTGAGCCCAGAGAGCTCTCTGGATGGAGGTGAACTACAACTCCAAAACTCAAGATCAATGCCCACCAAACTCTTATAGTATTTTCTCTTGGTTATGGTAGTTCTGTGTGATTCCATTCCATCATTGGTGTTCAGAATGCCCTTTGATTGTGGGTGAACTATAACTCCCAGCTGTTGAGCAAGACCTTTGTGTGTGTCTTTCTGCCATTCCTGCCAGGATATACAGTATCTATGTTGTGTTCATCGAAACAGGCCCAGGTTTCACACTGAGTGTATAAATACATTTAAAAACATATTAACTATACGTATTACTGTGTTAGAGTGTCATTTTGTGTCATTTTGGTTCGGGGTGTGCCCCAGGGTTTTGCAAATGTAAAAAGTGTGCCGCGGCTCAAAAAAGGTTGAAAAACACTGAGATATACAACGGAACAAGATAGAATGAGTTATGTCAGGGAATAATCCTTTTGATCAATTTTTCTGTGTCTGGCCCCTTTATTTCATGGTGGGAATTCAATGTTTTAATTTCCCATGCAAGCAAAGTTATGCTCAAAACTCTACAACAATCTTTTCTAGGTATGGATTAAGAAATGCCAGGTATCTCAGCTGAGTTCATGCAAGGAAGAGTCTGTAGGGATCATATCACACACACACAATAAATAATGGATTTTTAGAGCAAATAATTTCAGAAGAAAATCACCCTGTGGTTTATGAACTATAGCAAAACCTTAGATCTATCGATCATGGAAAACTATGGATTTCTCTTAAAGAAATAGGTGAGCCACAACATTGGATTTTTATGATATGTGACCTATACACAAAACCAGAGGCTAAAGCCATGGCAGAAAATGGGAAAACAGAATGGTTTCTAATTGGCAAAACAAGGCTGCATTTTATCTATCTACAGTATTTAACTTGTCTGCTAATCATATCCTATCAAAAACAGGATTAGACTTTGAGGAAAGATGTGTGAAAATGGAAATAAAGCACATTAGCCATTTTAGATGTACTAACGACATTGCTACTAGCAGAAAATAGCAAAACCCTGGGATGACTACTGAGGAATGTCTGGGAAGAAAATGCAAAACCAGGTTTATAGTTGATTGTATAGGAATAATGAACAGAGATAGCTTACATATTCATAACTTTATAGTAGACAACTAGCTGACCCGGCCATGCGTTGCTGTGGGATTTTTTTTTAACTTGGGGACTGTGTGTGTAGTTATGTATATGTGTATATGTGCATGCGTGTATATGTGTGTACTTATGTATACAGTATGTGTGTTTGTATATGTATGCGCATGTATATGTGTTGATGTGTGTAAGTACATGTGTGTTTATGTATGTGTGTTGATGTGTGTAAGTACATGTGTGTTTATGTATGTGTGTATGTGTATATTTGTATATTTCTGTGAATGTATATATGTGTGTGTGTGTGTGTTTCTGTGTTCCTTTCTTCTCCCCTCTTTCCTTCCTTCCTTCACTCCAACCTTCTATCCTTTCCTTCCTTTCCCCTCCCCTCCTTCCTGCTATCCTTCATTTTTCCTTCCTTTCTTCTCCCCTCCTTCCTTCCACCCATTCTTCCTTCTATCCTTCCCTTCCTTTCTTCTTCCCTCCTTCCTTCCATCCATTCTTCCTTCTAGCCTTCCTTCCCTTTCTTCTCCTCTCCTTCCTTCCTTCCTTCCTTCCCTCCCTTCTTTCCTTCCTTTCTTCTTCCCTCCTTCCTTCCATCCATTCTTCCTTCTAGCCTTCCTTCCTTCTTCTTCCCTTCCTTCCTTCCTTCCTTCCCTCCCTTCCTTCCTTCCTTTCCCTCCTTCCTGCCATTCCCCCTTTCTGTATCAGTCCTTGCTTCCCTTGTCTCAGTCCCTCCATTCCTTTCCCTACCACCACCAACATTCCGACTCTCTAAACTGCCAGGGGGGTGGGTGGGGGGCTCCCTGCCTACATTCTAACTGAGGGAGTATTTGCATAATGCCTCTAATTGGTCAGTTCCACTAACATTCCAATGCTGTAAATTGCCAGAGGGAAGTGGTGTGGGGGATCATGGGAGTTGTAGTCCATAATGTTTTTTGGGATTTGTGGCCGTTGGCTCTTTTTTGGCCGGGGGTGTGTGTATTTTGGTAAACATACCTCGTAGGGTTTTCTGGGTATGTGGGCTGTTTTTGTGTTTCTGCCTTGTGTGGTTTCTTTATCTATAAGACAGGACCCATGACATGGAGGATTTTATATATATAGATGAAAATATTGAACTAGTTAAAGAGTTTCCATATCCTGGCTTGGTTATTAATCAAAATGGAAATTGCATTCAAGAATTCAGAAGAAAGGAATGACTTATAAGGACAGCTGTGAATGAATTACATGAGACCCTGAAGAGTAAAGATAATTGAATACTAATATTAGGATGGTCCATGTTACATATTTTAAATATTTATATATGGCTGTTAAAGCTGGACAGAAAAGAAAGGTGATAAGAAGAAAATTGACTTTTATGAAATATGGTGCTGATTTTTTTAATTGATACCATGGACCGCTAAAGAGGTAAATAAATGAGTCTAAGAACAAATCAAGTAGGAACTCTCCATAGAAGCCAAGATGACTGGATTGAGACTGTCCACATCATGAGAAGACATGATTGACTAGAACATTCTTAGTAAGGCAGAAGGCAGTGGGAAAAGGGGATTATTATCAGGACCGGATTATCCATAAGGCCACCCTAGGCCACGGCCTAGGGGCGGCGCCATGGAGGGGGGGGGGCGCCAGATCCGGACCCCCCAAATTTAATTTAATTTTTTTTAAGGCTGATCTTTGGGTGCTTCTGCGCCTGCGCACGGAGTGCCATAGGCCCCTAGGGACTCTGATGCGGGTTCCCTCCGCCTCTTCCTCGCTCGCGTCGGCCCCTCCTTCCTTCACTCAAGGAAGGAGGGGCACCTGACTCGAGCGACGAAGAGTCGCAGCGAAGTCCCGCCCCTAGGGCCTCTGACGCGGCTTCGCACTGCCTCTTCGTCGCTCGCGCCGGCCCCTCCTTCCTTCATTCAAGGAAGGAGGGGCGCCCGACACGAGCAAGGAAGACGCGGAGGGAAGCCCCGCTCCTAGGTACTCTGATGCACATGTTCAGCATCGACCGAGGGGCGTGGCTTCCAATGTGTGGCCTAGGGCGCCACAAAGAGTTAATCCGGGCCTGATTATTATGTTCCCAATGAACAGACTTCAAGGTTGGAGCTGATTTGATGGCAGTTAATAAAAACAACGTATCTTTTAATATTAGAGAAAGTTTACCAAGAAAGTCATCTTCCTTTTTAAATTAGGCAACGTTAGTATTTTGTAGATACAGATTAACACAGTTTCTCTTCTAGAATTAAGTATTTTTGGGAACGATAAATATCCCTGTAGTGGAATCAGCGGAGAAATAATTAGCTACCCCTCTACAGGAATGGAAGATGTAATAATGATCTTAGCCAAATACGTTTCCTGACTTCTTAGCCTTCATCAGCTTGAAGCTATTTGAGTTCTAGAGGGAGAAATAACGGGGAATTTACACATTAAACATTTGCTATTGCAAATGATCACTTGCAAACGGACTTAGGGCCTTCAAATAAAATCAACTGTTTCCTGGACTATAGCTATCACTGAGTCTTTTCTCAATATGTTCTGGATTATGGAAAATGAACCAAAAGCTTAAACTAATCGGAGAGAATTTAATTAATTATAGAGATGATCTGTTTTTCTAATTACATTACTTAAAATATTTTAGTGGGGATTAACCTATGTGTTTTGAACCACACTCGTGGATCATATTTAAATGTAGAGGCAACATACGAATATTTTAACACCCCCCCCCCCCCTCAAATGAAACACAATCCAATTAAATGGTAAGGATGGATGTGAATTTTCCCCCACATAAATTTTATGTGTGACTTTTAAACCCATTATGCATTGAAGACTGGGATACTTACTTCATACTCCTTGTTGCTTTGGGATGAAACTCTTCACTGAGTTTCTTCTTGGAAGTACGGTAGCAATTTTCACAATATTCTTCACATTGTGAGAAAATCTAAAAATCTTGTACAGTTTGAAGATTGTTTGCAATTTTGGATTTGTTGTATGCACAACTTAAACAAGGATTTCATTTTTTTCCATGTGAATAAGAGCAATGTGCAAATAAATGGCTAGGCCAGATTCACCGGGCCGAGCACGTTGCGGTGCAGGGTGTCCTCACCGCCATCTTGGCCAAGGGAAGGGGCTTCTTCTCCCCAGAAGCCCCCTCGGGTGGCGGGAGAGTTTCGCGCCACCAGTGCTAGCTGGCCAATGGTGGGGCTGGCACCGCCTCCCTTGCCCCGGCTGCGGGCCAGCCCTCCCCTTTCGCCTGGGCAGTCCACTTCAGGCTGCCCAAGGCTCCTCAACAGGCGCTGGGCCTGTTCCTGTTTTTGTCCATCCCACCCACCCTGCTTGCATTCATTGTTTGTATCTTTTTACTTTTCATGCTATGTATTTATTGTTTGGATGTTGTTAACTTTACTGGCTGTTACTTGTGTTCTTTGTCGCAACTCTGTGTTTGTGGGTTCATCGTTGCAACCCCGTTTGGCGTGTGGCATGGGCCCTGGATTTGGCTGGCTTATCACCCCCTGGTGGTAGGGGGGATAACGCCCTGGCCCCTGGAGTGCCGAGTTCACGTGGACTGGTAGTGGACTGGTGGCACCCAGGCATGCAAGCGTCTTCGGACAACAGCGGGTTGTCCGACCCCAGATCCAGGACCCATGCATGGCTGCCAACCCTTCTTCCTGTTATCATTACCCATCAAGGTAATGCGACCAGATTGTTGTATATTATTATACTAGCTGTTCCCGGCACGCGTTGCTGTGCCCTATTTAGGAGATGCGAGAAAGTCTGAGTATGTAAGGGTTGGAATTGATGTTACTTATGGTCTTGGTGGGGCCATGGCTGTGTCGTTGTGGGTTGTTCTGGTGGGTGGGATGTTGAGGTCCTGTGGAGTTGTCGGTGTGTGGTGTTGCTGGCGTTCTGCAGAGCTTGTGGATATACAATGTTTTTTGTGTTTCCGTCTGCTGTGTTGATGTAGAGGTTCTGTGGTTTCCCAACTCTGGAGCACGCTATGTAGAGTTGTCTGTGGGAGAAGCATTCTGTGTCAAGGTCTATGCCACAGATTTGTAGTGTTTGTCCTTGAGCCTTGTTTATGGTGATGGCAAAAGCTAGTGTAGTGCAGTGTCCTTCTGTTCTGGCATTTGTTCTGCCCTTTTTTGTGTGATGTATGTAGCGTTGCGAGTGTGTCATCCGATGCTGTTCTTTTTAGGAGGCATGGCTTGTCTTTTGGATCAGCTTATGCCTGTGTGGAAGGAAGGAATGGCATACAAATGGGTTGAGCAGTAGACGCAAGGTTGTGTTATGTGCGTATTGTGTTGTGTGTAGGTATTACTTTTGTGTTATTCTGGGGGTATGTGTTTGTCAGTGGTGCCTGTGTCCCTGGTGCCCTATTTGTCTCCCTCCTAGATCTTGACCGTGGCAGTTTAACCCTCAACTGAAATCACTCAGCATTCTAAGTGGCTTTGCCCACCGTTACTATGGTAACTGATGTTGGCCAATGGGTTTCGCTGGCTGCCACAGAGGATGCTGGGAAATGTAGTTTTTTTGTATCATTGTTTTGGGGGCCTTCTAGGTTTGGGCGGGGGAAGTTTCTTTGCTAAAAAAACCTTCCTTGCCTGAGGCCTATTTGTGTTGGCAAGTTTGGTGTCTCTGCCTTGGAAGGTTTCTCTGTCTCTGTCAGTCGTTCGACAACGGGACCTCCTTTATATAATAGATGAGTTGTGGCCAATTTTATCCCAACAAAATTGTGTCTGTGTGTTATTAGTTATTAGATGGGAGGTGTATCACCCATGCACACGCAATGGGAGCATGAAAGAGAGAGGAAATCATATACAGGGAATTGAGGAACAGGAAATCATTCTATTTTAAGTAGCAAAACAAAGGCCACCGTTCTTTCCCATAATTATTTGAGTTTATTTTAGCAGCCTTCTGAGAGAGGGATCTTCTTGCGGCTGCTCTTATTCAATAGTAGAAACTCCCAAACGCTCACTGATGTGCCGTAGAGTCCTTCAGAGTTTACCAGTGGGACCCAATCTTTCTTTGGAGGAAGGGAGAGTCACTTAGGCATCCCGCAATCGTTCATATTATATCTCTTGTGCAAACCACATATGTAAATGTTTTAAGCAGACCATAAATGTTAACAACTCTGGCTGTTGGTTGTAAGGTTAAAAACGGAAGGATGATTTTTCTGCAAAGACAGGCAGTGACATTTTTGAAATGGTGACTTTTATGTTTATGAAACAGTCTGCTCTGTTGAGTAAAATGTGTTTTTAAATTCTGTTCTACTTTACAAATAGAAATAATAGATTTTGCACACATTGCCCATCTTGGGTTGTGTTGACGGAATCCATTTTGCCTGAAAACAGTCAGCCCAGGTCAACCAGCTTCCTTTTACATGCTTAAAATCTCCAAAGAAATCTGTTTTCTGTCATCTTAGAAATCACCAGGAATTTGACATAAGTAATGCTTTGTAAAGTATTATACATTAAATTGATTATAGTCTCTTCTTATAGAAATAAGTTCATTTAAGAGGATTAATACACTTTAATGGACTGTAAGTGCTTGTGAAAGTAGTTGAGTTTTGCAGAGCTTGAGTTTGTATAAAGAAGAAAATAAAATACATTGCTTCTCAGTGGGCACTCACAACCTACCTGTAGGAAGTAGGTCCCTGCCTATCGTATACGTTGTTGGACAGTCTCGATAAATGGGAAGATTTTATCTGCCACTTCTCTGAAGGGTAGATAAGGCCTACTCCCCAAGTGATCAAAGAATACGCAAAGGCATGGTGAGGTTTCTCTTGGTAGACTTCTCTGATGCTGGGGATGTCTGCTACTCATAATGCATCTGGCACATGTAACGACTGCCCAAATGTGCAAGGATATTTCCTGTCCTAATGGGCATTGCCCCCGGAATTGAGTGTTTTACCTTCAGTAAAATAGCATAATGCATGACTGCCCAATTCTCTATTGACACTCTGGACCAGGGGTCCTTTTTGACTCAGAGAGCCATAAAAGCAAAATATTTGGAAATTTATTTCAGTGAGAGCCATATAATAGATATAATATATTTTAAGACTATACGTATTTATTTATTTCCGGCATTTTACCCCGCTCTTCAGAACAGAACAGACTCAGAACAGCTTCCAAAAAGGCACAATTCGATGCCAACACAGTAAAACACAGTATAAAACCCCCCAAAACATTACACATTAAAATATATTAAAATACAATTACACCAACATATCATACACATTCATTTAAGTTTAAAAGAAAACACAGTGTTCCGTCCATAAAAAGCCTTGAGCCCTATTCATCAACTTTCCATTAAAATCCAGTCTAAAATGCTGCCTTGTGCAAACGCCTGGTCCCACAGCCAGGCTTTTACTTTTTTCCTGAATGTCAGGAGGGATGGAATTGATCGTATGCCGCTAGGAAGCACATTCCACAGACGGGGAGCCACCACCAAGAAGGCCCTCTCCCCCGTCCCCACCAACCGCATCTCAGAAGTTGGCAGGAGCGAGAGGAGGGCCTCCCTGGCTGATCTTAAATTACGAGGTGGGACGTAGCGGCAGATGCGTTCGGACAATTAAGCTGGGCCAGAAACGTATAGAGCTTTAAAGGTCAAGACCAGCACTTTGAACTGAGCTCGGAAGTGGACTGGCAGCCAGTGGAGCTGACACAACAGGGGGTGGTATGCTCCCCGTATGTAGCTCCAGTTAGTAGTTTGGCTGCCACCAGTTGGACTAGTTGGAGTTTCCAAACTGTCTTCAAAGGCAGCCCCACGTAGAGTGTGTTGCAGTAATCTATTCAGGATGTGACCAGAGCGTGGTACACATGCTATGAGGAAAGGATTCCCCCGGCAGAATGAGGGGACACTTCAGACCTGGCTCTGCCAAAGGCATGCTCAGGACTCTGGGAAGGAAGAGAAGGCTGAAGGAAAGAAAGACAGAGGAAATAAAGGAGGGAGGGGGAGATGAAGAAAGAAAAGAAGAACGAACTATGGAAAAGGAAGAAAAGAAAAGCAGGAAAGAGACAAGGAGGGGAAAAGAAAGAAATGGCAAAGGAGGAAAGGAAAGCATGGGAAAAAGAAAGGAAAGGGAGTAAGGAAAAGTAAAATAATGAAAAGAAAAGAAGAAAAGAAAGAAGGGGAGAAAGGGAAGTGAAAAGAAAGGAAGGAGAAGGAAAGAAAGACTTAGGGGGAAAGAATAGAAGAGGGAGGAAGAGAGAGGGAGGGATAATGGAGGGAAGAAGGAAGGGAGGAAAGGAAGGGAGGGAGAAGGAAGGGTGAAGGTGGAGAAGGGGGAGGAAGGAAGGAAGGGAAGGAAGGAAGGGAGAATGGAGGAAAGGAAGGGGAGGGGGAGGGGGAAGGAAGAGGAAGGAAGGAGAGAAGGAGAAGGAAAGGGTGAAGGGGAGGAAGGAAGGAAGGAAGAGGAAGGAAGGAAGAGGGAGAATGGAGGAAAGGAAGGGGGAGGGAGGGAAAAGGAAGGAGAGAAGGAGAAGGAAAGGGTGAAGGGGAGAAAGGAAGGAAGGAAGAGGAAGGAAGGAAGAGGGAGAATGGAGGAAAGGAAGGGGAGGGAGGGGAAAGGAAGGAGAGAAGGAAAGGGTGAAGGGGAGAAAGGAAGGAAGGAAGGAAGGAAGGAAGGAGGAGAATGGAGAGGAAGGAAGAGGGAGAATGGAGGAAAGAAGGAAGAGGAGAGAGGGAGGGAAAAGGAAGAGAAGAAGGAATGGGTGAAGGGGCGAATGGAGGAAAGAAGGAAAGGAAGGAAGGAAAGGAAGGAAGGAAAGGGTTGGAAGGAAGGAAGGAAGGAAGGAAGGAAGGAAGGAAGGAAGGAAGGGCTGGGCTGCTCTGGAGAGCCAGATGCACTCATGAAAAGAGCCACACCTGGCTCCCAAGCCATAGGTTCCAGACCCCTGCTCTGGACTAATAATTTCTCATATGCAGATTTTAAAGTGGGAATGATATATGTTCTGGCTGGAACTGTGGCCAGCATTCTTGGATGGCCGCTTCAATGGGGAGCAGGCATTTACGTTATGACAAGCGGGTGGGCACACTTGGACACCACGTATGCTCCGGGAAGATTAAAACCACTCCTCCTCCCAGTCCCACCCAAATGCTAATGGCTTTTGCCTCAACCCCTGACATTTGGATGTACTTATACTGCATTTAGTTTTAATACAAGCTGATAGTATGCCACATCTTGCCTAACGCCAAGCACGAGCAGGGAAGCGAGAACTCTTCCTGAGAAACTGAAATCAGTTATACATTCTATATGTCTTTATTCTGCGTCCCTATAATTTATTTATTTATTTATTTATTCAGTTTTGTATACCGCTCCTCCCTGCAGGCTCGGGGCAGTTTACACAACAAGTTAAAATACACATAATAGCACATAAAATACAAAGAAATACGTAAAATGCAGATAAAGCATTTGATCAAATAAGGACATGATCATGGTATCCGGAGAACTTAATTGAAGGCAAGCTTAAACAGAGTTGTTTTACATGCCCTCCGGAAAGGAACTAACTCCGTGATGGCACGAACATCGTTCGGCAATGTATTCCATAGTGCCGGGGCCACTGCGGAGAAGGCTCGTTGTCTTGTCGCAGAGAGATGACAGGAGCGGACTGATGGAACTGTCAGGAGGTTTTGTTCTTCTGAGCGTAGTGATCTCGGGGGAATGTGTGAGGCGAAGCAGTCCCTCAAGTACACTGGCCCTAGACCAGGGCTGTCCAACTTCTACCAGCCCAGGGGCCTGAATTCTGGTCACTGATGACCTGGGGGGCCGTAGGGTCTGCTCCCGCCCCCAGCTCCGCCCCCGGCTCTGGCTCCGCCCCCACCCCAGCTCTGCCCCTCCCTGCCCCTGTCTCCGCCCTCTCCCCCAGCTCCGCCCCCGCCCCACCCCTGCATGCATACAGTCAAATATAATCCTTTATTGAGATAAAATGCAGGGTGGGCATTCAACAGCATCCAAATCAAATATAATCTTTTACTGAGATAAAATGCAGGGATAAGATATTAAATTATTTTAATTTAATATTAAATATATTTAATTCCATCCTCCCCTCCCCCCTTATTTTAATGTATCCCATCTCCCCTTATTTTATCTTTAAATATATTTAATTTTATATTTAATACATGAGGGGAGATGGGGGAGGGAATGAGGAGCCCCTGAGGGCCCCTGCGCGGCCTACCTTTTCCAAACGCGCAGGATCCAGGAGTACCCGGACGACGAGAGAGGTGACGACCGACTGAGTCGAAGAAGGTCCTAATCGTGTCTGTGGGCCTCAGCGATCCAGTAGTAGAGTAGCCGAAGAGTATTGCGAGAATACGCAATTCACACGGGATTTTGCTGTCAACGGCGGCGTGATCTCGCGTTGACAGCGAAATCCCGTGTGGATTGCGTATTCTCGCGATACTTGCTCCGAACCCGGAAGTAGGTATTTATTTTAATTTTTATTATTTATTTTATTTTTCAATTTTTATTTTTTATTTAAAAGCTTAGGGGGGCGGAGGGAACGGGGGGCTGGGGGCGTATTACGGGTGATCTCAATTTTTATTTTTTATTTAAAAGCGTTGAAGGGGCTGGGGGCGTAACGGGTGATCTCGCGTTGGAAATCCCGTGTGGATTGCGTATTCTCGCGATACTTGCTCGAACCCGGAAGTAGGTATTTATTTTAATTTTTATTATTTATTTTATTTTTCAATTTTTATTTTTTATTTAAAAGCTTAGGGGGGCGGAGGGAAGGGGCTGGGGGGCCGTATACGGCCCCCGGGCTGCCAGTTGGACAGCCCTGCCCTAGACCATACAAGGCCTTGAAGGTCAGAACCAGCACCTTGAAAACAATCTGGTACTGGTAGCCAATGCAGTTGCTGCAAGTTGGGAGTGATATGCTCTCTTGCAGGCGCTCCCAGCAGTAATCGAGCGGCAGCATATTGCACCAGCTTGAGTTTCCGGATTGTCGACAAGGGAAGGCCAATGTAGAGGGCGTTACAGTAGTCTAGTAATTTATTTGGACATCCCACTCAAACAGAAACTTCAAAATTTGTATCTAAATTTCACTTTAGATACATTTGGCAGCAATTCTATGAGTTCCTATTTTAATGGGATTATACAGAATCAAAGGCAGATAGCAGTGGTATTCAATAACACGGCGGTTGGTTGATCTGCTTACCTGCTTCTTAACCAATATTTTTCAATGTTATTCTCACTCTGTGTCTTCCCTAAATAGCTTTTGAGCATGAGTGATTTCCAAACTTTCAGCATTTCATGTTTACTAGTCACAGATTCATGAATAGAAAGATATTCCAGCAGTTTGTTATTTATTTATTTATTTATTTATTTCAGCTTATATACACCGCCACTCCCTTTAGACTGATGTAGACAATATTCTATTGTTTGTTGCTAATTATTACATCTAATTCTAATTACGAAGTAGAGATGTCTGTTAAATATGACCCTGATGCCATTACATGCTTTGATGTCCTTTCATAGATTAAAAGCATTTATTAAAATATCAGTTCAGAAACCAGCTGTATTTAACTAGATCCTTCTATTAGTTTAATGCACTTTCCTCTAAAAAAAATTAATATTTCTATTCAGGGTTATGTGTTACTAATTACTTGACCTGAGGTGGCCAAGTACATTATTATAAAGTGGAAGTATTTGGCCTTAACAAATTGGTTTTCCATTTTTATAATACATGACCCGAGAAGACAAGGACTAAAAATCAAATTGGAAATGCCAGGAGAAGCTGTAGTTCATGGCCACAGATACGAAGATGTGGATCCATGTCATAATGGCTCTCCTGTAACATTCTGGCGCCATGTCTTGTTCACAGCTTCATTCCCAAGGGCTTTTGCAAGACGATACTTCAGGTCACTGTCTTATTTTTCTCGATCAAGTGAGTAATTATTATTGTTTTTATTTATTATTTATTATTTGGACTTGTACACCGCCACTCCCCGAGAGCTCGGAGCGGCTTACAATCAAGTAAAACACACAGAGGTAAAAGCATGCATATTAAACTAGCTTTAAAAAGATTTCTGGCCTTTTATTTATTTATTTATTTATTTATTTATTTACTTCATTTATATTCCGCCCTTCTCACCCCGCAGGGGACTCAAGTGGATTACAATGTACACATTACATTTAGACACACAAACACACAAGACAGACAGAGGCAATTTAACATCTGGCCACCAGGGGGAGCTGTGGCAATGACAACATTCACACTTGCCTCTATTTATTTATTTATTTACTTACTTACTTCATTTCTATTCCGCCCTTCTCACCCCGCAGGGGACTCAGGGCGGATTACAATGTACACATTACATTTAGACACACAAACACACAAGACAGACAGAGGCAATTTAACATCTGGCCACCAGGGGGAGCTGTGGCAATGACAACATTCACACTTGCCTCTATTTATTTACTTACTTACTTCATTTCTATTCCGCCCTTCTCACCCCGCAGGGGACTCAGGGCGGATCACAATGTACACATTACATTTAGACACACAAACACACAAGACAGACAGAGGCAATTTAACATCTGGCCACCAGGGGGAGCTGTGGCAATGACAACATTCACACTTGCCTCTATTTATTTATTTACTTACTTACTTACTTATTTCATTTCTATTCCGCCCTTCTCACCCCGCAGGGGACTCAGGGCGGATTACAATGTACACATTACATTTAGACACACAAACACACAAGACAGACAGAGGCAATTTAACATCTGGCCACCAGGGGGAGTTGTTGCACTCCTTCATTCCTCAGTGTGTTTTCTCGAGATCTTTTAAATGACCTCGTAAATCAGTTAAATTTAGCCTCCCCACTAAGTGGTACCTTAATTTCCTACTTGACAGATGCAACTGTCTTTTGGGTTGCAAAGGTCGACAACAGGCTACACAATAGGGTGAGAGCCCACCTCGACCCGGGCAGGCCTCGAACTCATGACCTTCTGGTCAGTAGAGATCTTACGCAGCTGACACCCAGCCAGCTGCACCACATTCCCAGTGCTAGCAACCCAGCCTAGCAATCAAAGGCTATGTAAAACTATTACCGCTACAGTCATGTCCAGAGGAAATATGTTTACCTACACAATGAGAAACCACATCTATTTTGGTTTCCCACCTTCATCCCTATTATGTTTGCTCTTTTCCATTTTTGCGTCATTTGTAATTTATTTTTATTTTTCAAAATCTGCATTCAAATAGACATTTCTGTACATACTTCTCTGACCATATGTTTTTTTATCATACTGTTGTCTAATATATGCAAATTTTACCAGCTAGGTCTCCTGACATAATGAATTTTTCTATATAATTTTCAAAAGTAGGAGAAATTGGCTTTGTAAGGTACACATTTTGCTCCCCTCCAAACACAGAATATTCAAGTGTGGTGGGTTTCAACAGCAATGCAGCAGATCCGCAGATGTTCACTACAGTGGGAGGAAGGGGGTGACAAGCAGTGATATGACTAAACATAGATATATGCAGATATAAGGTTAATTGCATGTCTACATGCCATTAACAGGATGTCAGGATGCTGAATGAGGTACCCATTTTCACAGGTTGAATCTGTGAACTGACATCCCAATCACACTTCACAATATAATACAATGGAATCATTAATGTGATCAGTTATCCAACTTTCTTGGAAAAGAGAACAGCAAGATCAAATAAACATAGACGTAATCCTGCTATGTACATCTAGACTGGATTATTGTAATGCCTTGTATGTTGGCCTTCCTTTGTCAACTACTCGGAGGATCAGCATTATTCAGAACGCGGCTGCCAGGCTACTTGCAAAAACACATTTGAGATGCCACATAACTCCAACTCTGGCTTCCAAGGGAATTCCGGGCCCTGTTTATGTTGTTGGTTCTGACCTTTAAGGTGCTTTATGGTCAGGGGCCAGCATATCTCAGAGATCGCCTCTCCCCTCTTTGCCGCCAGTGGTTGCCACGACTCCTCCAACTAAACTTATTGTATGTTCCAGGCCCCAGGGAAGTATGTCTCGAGAGCACAAGACGCAGGGCCTTCTCCATCTCTGCCCCTGTCTTATTTATTTATGTATTTGTCTCGTTTCTATACCGCCCCTCTCAGCCCGAAGGCGACTCGGGATGGTTTACACAAGGCAGTCTCTGCCCTCAATACAACAAATCAGTTTCCATCGCATCATCATCATTCCATATATCTACAGTAATTAAGCCTTATATTTCATCAGGAAATGCCTGCTCAAACAGCCAGGTCTTGACTTTCTTCCGAAACGTCAGGAGGGAGGGGGCCGATCTGATGTCTCTAGGGAGGGCGTTCCAAAGCCGAGGAGCCACCACTGAAAAGGCCCTGTCTCTCGTCCCCGCCAGTCGCGCCTGCGAAGAAGGCGGGACCGAGAGCAGGGCCTCTCCAGATGATCTTAAACATCTCAATGGTTCATAGGGAGAGATGCGTTCGGACAGGTAAGTTGGACCCAAACCGTTTAGGGCTTTAAAGGCTAAAGCCAGCACTTTGAATTGTGACCGGTAGCAAACTGGCAGCCAGTGGAGCTGGCACAACAGGGGAGTTGTGCGCTCTCTGAATGCCGCTCCTGTTATCAACCTGGCTGCTGTCCGTTGGACTAGTTGCAGCTTCCGAACAGTCTTCAAAGGCAACCCCACGTAGAGAGCATTGCAGTAATCTATACGGGATGTAACCAGAGTGTGGCCAAGTCAGACTTCCCAAGGTACGGGGGCAGCTGGCGCACAAGTTTTAACTGTGCAAATGCTCCCCTGGTCACCGCCGAAACCTGGGGTTCCAGGCTCAGCGATGAGTCCAGGATCACACCCAAACTGCGAACCTGTGTCTTGTGGAACTGCTTGCCTCCCCACTTGAGGGCCATGTGTGACTTGTGACCCTTTGTTCAGGCACTCAAGACCTGGCTTTTGAGCAGAGCTTTTAATGTTTAATGCAGTCTATTTGGTTTGTGTAAATCGCCTGGAGCATTTTAATGGAGGGCGATTAACAAGTGAGAAACTGATTATGATGATGATGTAAATGCTTCATAGGATGAACCAAGATTCTAGTGTTGTAAAAGAGGAAAATTAATTCCCATTGTCAGGCCCCAGCCTGGTTCCATAGCTAAGCCAGACAAAAGCCATGTTAATTCCAAGACCTCAGCTAGGCCTGAAAGCAAGCCTCTGCAGAAGTCTCTGTGTCAGCCAACGGTCAAGGGCAGACACAGCCTTTCTCCTTCCCAGGGCGATCAGAAGCGCTGGGAAGGCAAAGCCTTGTTGCCTCCCCTGTCTCCAGGTGCAGCTACTAATGAGCTGACATACCTTCCTTCCTCGGGAGGCATGAGAAACTCAAGCCGGCAAACTGTCCATGGGAATGGGCTGCGTCGAAGTCAGCGCCTTGAAGATCAAAGCCTTGGGGGGCCTATTTAAGTTGGGTCCCAGGGATGCTCCACATCTCACGTCAATGTTAAGCTTCTTTGCCAAGCTCCATGGAACTCAAGCCTGGGCCATTGGACCTTCAAGTCCTCGTACTCAAGTATTTGCCAAGCCTTTGTTGCCAGAGACTTATCGAGGATCTAGCCCATTGGGGCATCAAGACTATTTCTGCATTTATTGGGCTTTTTACTCTTTGGACTATTGCATTGCAATGCCCTGATGCTGGGGGCATCAATGGACTATATTTTATCTCTTTTATTCTTTTCCTTTATTCTAAATAAAGCATTTAATCATGGCTGGTCTAAAGTGGTTTACTGAGGGGTCCTTCAGGTCTAGGGTGCAACACCCATCCTCTCATTTTCACCACACCATTGTAATTTTGTAATTGATCTGCTTATAAATGTTAGGCAGTCAGGTAAATCAGATTGCTTGCATTTCAAACAATTTCCCCAATTTTAACTTTAACTTAAAAGCTTTCCAAGCCGGCTTACATAGGAGAGGTGGTGGTGTTGAAGAAGCCCGCTCAGATTTATAATCTGAGAAGTACAAAGGAAAGGCTGCATGGCTATCTGCAAGCGTCGTAACTCTTTGGTTCCTTTCCCATTCTACAAGTTGATGGTTGTGTGACAAAAGCAAATGGAAGAACTAAGTTAACAAATGCAAACATAATTTCTAAACTACTATAATGACCAACCAGAATGGAACTATTTTAAGGAAGCAAAGGATGTAGCTGTGTTCCCAGCAGAATAGCCCAGCTCCCAATGTCTTTCTTGTTCAGAATGACACTCCTAGTTTTGTATTCTTAGACGACACAGCTGGATTTGATCCCTTCCAGTCCGGCTTCTGTATTGGGCATGGGACAGAGACCATGCTTGTCACCATTACAGACCAACTTCGCCGCCAGCTGGACCACGGCGGGTCAGCCCTGCTTGTTTTGTTAGATCTAACAGCAGCGTTTGATACTGTAGACCAGGAGTGCTCAGAATGGTGATCGGGATCACCAGGGTGATCTTTGGGCCTCATCCTGGTGATCTTCAGGCCCCTGATGAGGTTTTTTGCTGTTGGTCCTCTTCACGCGCCCCTGCACGCTGCAAAGAAGTCCTCCGTCGTTGCTCCTCCCTGCTTGCGTGCCGCCTCCAAAAGCTCCAGAGTCCAAGAGGCAGAATGGGTCCCTCTTTTGGCTTCCTCCTCCCCCCTCCATCCTTCTCCAGCCACTCAGAGTTGTAGGAGACCAAAGGGGGCGGGCCTGGATGACGCAATGCATGGCTGGCCCCGCACGCATGCACAGAAGCGCCCATTCTGCCTCTCGGACTTCTCGTGAGCTCTTGGAGGCGGCACGCATGCTGGCGGCGTGGAAATAGGAGCAATGGCGGAGGAGGAGGAGGACACTTTGGGGTCACTTCCTTACCGCATCTCAAAGGTTGGTCTTTTTACTTTGGGGTGGGTGCTTGATTGTTCTGTGGCATGTCTCTTTGCTTATTTTAATGTTTAAAAATGGCCTTTTAGCTCCAAAGCCTCTCTGCTTGCTCTGTTCCTTGAGAAATATATATTGGGGAATATGGAAATGTGGGAGAAATGGGGTGGTTGGATGTATTTTTGCATGCCCCTTTGTTTACCTTGCTGAGTATTAAATGGCCTTGCAGTTCAAAAGCCTCTCTTCTTACTTTCTGGCTGATAATATGTCTGGTAATATGGCAGTGTGGGAGAAATGGGGTGGTTGGATGTATTTTTGCATGCCCCTTTGTTTACCTTGCTGAGTATTAAATGGCCTTGCAGTTCAAAAGCCTCTCTTCTTACTTTCTGGCTGATAATATGGCAGTGTGGGAGAAATGGGGTGGTTGGATGTATTTTTATGCTCTGTTTTATATTGTTGTTATTAAATTGAAATGTTGATGTTTTATAACTTCACTTTATGTAAACTGCCCCGAGCCTGCTGGGAGGAGCGGTACATAAAAATGAATAATAAATATAAATAAATAAATAAGAAAATAGTTATACATTTTACATTTCTGGGTAGGTGATCTTTGGGACGCGGTTTTTTAATCAGTAGCTCCCATGCTGAAAAAGTGTGAGCACCCCTGCTGTAGACCATGCATTGTTGGCCCACCGTTTAGCCGTGACTGGGGTCAAGGGGACTGCCCTTAAATGGGTGGTCTCCTTCCTCCAGGATCGGGGAAACATGTGGAGAGGGGAGAGGAGGTCCCCGGGAGGCTCCCACTAAGTTGTGGGGTCCCCCAGGGGGCCATCCTCTCGCCCTTACTATTCAACATTTATATGCGCCCCCTGGCCCAGCTGATTCGCGACTTTGGTCTGGAGTGTTATCAGTACGCTGATGACACCCAGCTTCTGCTGAGAATGGATGGCAGGCTGGACACCGTACCCGATTGTTTCCATCTATGCCTCGAAGCCATGACTGGATGGCTGCGTGCCAGCCGGCTGAAGGTCAATCCGTCGAAGATGGAGATCTTGTGGCCCGGTAGCCCTGGGCTGGATGAGTGCTGGTTGTCTACCCTGGATGGTGAGCGACTTAACCCGTCATCCCTTGTAAAAAGCTTGGGTGTCCAATTGGACGCTTTGCTATCCATGGAGACCCAGGTCTCCATGGTTAGCAAAACATGGTTTTTCCACCTACGACAGGCTAGGCGACTGGCAACTTACTTGTCCAGGGACGACCTGGCCACGGTGATCCAAGCGATGGTCATCTCGAGGTTAGACTACTGTAACGCCCTCTACATAGGCCTTCCCCTGTCGACAATCCGGAAACTCAAGCTGGTGCAGAATGCTGCGGCTCGACTACTGGTGGGAGCACCGGTAAGAGAGCATGTCACTCCTATCTTGCAGAATCTGCACTGGCTACCAATCGAGTACCGAGGTGCTGGTTTTGACCTTTAAGGTCTTGCATGGTCTAGGGCCAGTGTACCTGAGGGACCGGCTTACCCCATATGTTCCCCCGAGATCACTGCGCTCGGAAGAGTGAAATCTTTTGACTATACCATCACTCCGTTCCTGTCACCTTTCTTCAACGAGACAACGCGCCTTTTCAGTTGTAGCCCCGGCACTATGGCACACACTGCCGGACAATGTTCGGGCCATCACAGAACTCATCCCATTCCAGAGGGCTTGTAAAACCATCCTGTTTAGGCATGCCTTCAATTGAGGCCCGGACGCGGAACTGTCTACTGTCTTCCAATCTTTGATGTCTTATGTACTACTTGTGATTTTACTGTTTTTATGTAACCGTTGCGTTTTTGTGCAATTTTAACCTTGCCGAACGACTGTTATCTCGGCTGTATGTAAACTGCCCCGAGGCTGCTGGAGCGAGCGGTATACAAGATCGAGGAAATAAATAAATAAACTAATATAAAGACCAACCAGAATGGAACTATTTTAAGGAAGGAAAGGATGCAGTTGCGTTCCCAGCAGAATCGCCCAGCTTCCAATGTCTTTCTTGTTCAGAATGACACTCCTATTTGTGTATATAGGCCACTTACCCTCAGTGGAAGAGCCACCCGAAGACCCTGAGCACCGACCGGTGAGCCCTGGGGTCCCATCGGTGTTGGCGGAGTCGTCGCTGGCCGAGCTTGACATCTCGGCCATTCTGGCCCACCCTCCTGATGCCTGCCGCCGCCGCCGCCATCCTGGGAGAAGTTGGGGAAGCCTCCTCGAGGAGGCAAGACCCAACATGGTGTGTGTCCTTGGAGACGCCCAGCCAGCCCATGTGCTGGGGCCTCAGGAAGAAACGCCACCTGGAGGTAGTCAACTCCCGGAAGTCCCGCCCTCGGAGGACTCCGCTCCCGGCGTTGACCTGACCAGAGTACAGCGAGGCCCCGGAAGAGGAGGGAGACGCCGCCGGAAGAGGAAGGAAGGCACCGAGCTGCCCCACAGGCCATGGAATGGAGGCGGGACCAGCCTCCCGCCAGATTGGCCAAAGGGACCAAGCTCGGAGAATCGATCCCCTTGCTGACGGGTCCAGAACGGAGAGGCCCCCGAAGTCGTTCTTCACCAGGACGTTTTGGAGCTCCTGCTACAAGCAGTCGAAGCTCCGAGGGCCTCACCGGACGATCAATAAAGATGTGAAGGACACTGCGCGGTCAGGCCGGGACTCCCAAACCAGACTCCCATATGGGAGCTCATGGGTTTTAACCCCCACCGGCGCCTTGGCACCGGCGATGGTATTGGGACATCCCTGCCTGCCTCCTTTCGATGGCAGAATGGGGCCTTAAGGGCATCGCGCGGACACTTCCCTATTTCCTCCCTCCCTCCCCACCCTTTTGTTCTTCCCTCTGTGTTTTTGTATATGTTGTTGTTCTGTTGCTGTAAATCGCCCGGGCATCTATGATGGAGGCGATTAAAAAATATTAAATTCTATTCTATTCTATTCTATTCTATTCTATATGTATCTCATTTTTTTTACCTTACTTGCCAAATGAACAATAATAAGTCGCCTTATTTCCTTCCCGTTCTGCACACAAGCTCTGAGTTCAAAAAGCTTCTGCCAGAAATTCTAGATTTCACATCTCAGGCTGTGTCCTCCCATAGGATTTTCTTCAGTTGACTCAATAAGCTCAAGAGAAGAGACATCTTACCGGGACTAATCAGCTCAGAGGCGAATGACGTGAATACAAACTAGCCTACATATTTGAAACTAATGGGTTCCACTAAGTGAGTTTATGTTGGTGCAGGCATACAATTCTATTAAGATATAATAACGATAGTACTTAGTACTTACATACCTCTTTACAGTTTGAAAACATTTTACAAGCATTAACTAATTAGTTTTTATAACAACCTTGTGATGAGGTGGGAAAGTGTTATCCTTCTTTTATAGTTATACAAATTGACAGTCAAAGATGTTAATTGCCTTGCCTGGGGCTAATGCTGGGCAAATAATGAAGAAAGCCTCAACAGCCTCTTCTGGTAGGTCTCTTTCCCCACTCTGTCATGTGCCTTTTCAAAATAACAGTCACTCACTTTTTCTTACCATGCACAGGCAGGTTTTGTCACATCTCTCCAGCCCACTTGAAGTTAGTTGTCGCGATGCAGACGCCAACTAAAGCCAAGCCCAGATGTAAAACGCCGGTTCGCAGCCTGGGAGTGATCCTGGACTATCGCTGAGCCTGGAGCCCCAGGTCTCGGCGGTGGCCAGGGGAGCTTTTGCACAGTTAAGACTCGTGCGCCAGCTGCGGCCGTACCTTGGGAAGTCTGATTTGGCTACGGTCGTCCACGCTCTGGTCACATCCCGAATAGATTACTGCAACGCACTCTACGTGGGGCTGCCTTTGAAGATAGTTCTGAAATTGCAACTAGTCCAGCAGGCGGCAGCCAGACTACTAACGGGAGCGACATACAGGGAGCATACCACCCCCCTGCTGTGTCAGCTCCACTGGCTGCCGGTCCAATTCCGAGCTCAATTCAAAGTGCTGGTTTTGATCTTTAAAACTCTATACGGTTCTGGCCCAGCTTACTTGTCCAAACGCATCAGCGTCTACATCCCACCTTGTAATCTAAGATCATCCGGGGAGGCCCCGCTCTCGCTCCCGCCTACGTCTCAGATGAGGCTGGTGGGGACGAGGGAGAGGGCCTTCTCGGTGGTGGCTCCCCGCCTGTGGAATGCGCTCCCTATCGATGTACGATCCACCACATCCCTCCTGGCATTCAGGAAAAAAGTAAAATCCTGGCTGTGGGACCAGGCGTTTGCACACCAGCACAAGGCAGGACTTTAGATGGGATTTTAATGGAAAGTGGATGAATAGGGCCAATGCTTTTATGGACAGAACATTGTTTTAATCTGGAATGAATGCGTATGATGCTAATGTAATTGTATTTTAATGTATTTTAATCTATTTCAATTGTTGAAGGGTTCTGGGGTTTTATATTGTTACTGTGTGGGCATCGAATTGTGCCTTGCTGTAAGCCGCTCTGAGTCCCCCCCCCCTCCCTCGGGGGTTGAGAAGAGCGGGGTAAAATGCCGGAAATAAATAAATAAATAAATAAAAGGGGACAGCAAAAGGTTTATTGAACAAGGAATGGGAATGGGACTAACAAAAGACTAGCCTAACTGGCAAAAACCCACAAAAAACCCAGGGAAAGCCCAAAAAATCACTGTAGGAAAATCCAAAACAAACTCAGGACGCCCTCTGTGACGTCCTTCGAGGGATGATCCAAAAGCGTAGTCAGTAACCGGTCCGGAGTCGAGGGCAGGAGAATGATGGGGGAGATGAGGAGACAATCCAAGGTCCAACAGGAGCTATATATATAAATATACTGAACTGAACTTTATTATTTATGAGTCGCCCTCCACGTGTGTGCTCCGGGCGACTTACACAACTAGCGATTAACATATTAAAAATATTAAAATATTAAATGGTTAAAATACTAAAATATCAGACTCGGTGAATTCCGAGTCGCTGGTTCCGTGTTATGCGTAGGTTTTCCTGAATAGCCATGTCTTAAGTGCCGCCAAGAACTGGGGCAGGTCGAGGGAGGCTCTTTGGTCTGGCGGCAGAGAGTTCCACAGGAGGGGGGCCGCAACAGAGAAGGATCTCTGTCTCGTGGACTCCAAATGACCCTCTCTCGGACCCGGGACACAGATGAGGTTCTCGTTTGCTGGCTGTGGTGCTCTTGGGTGGGCAGGTAGGATCAAGCGGTCTTTTAAGTATGAAGGGCCCCAGCCCCGCAGGGCCTTGAAAGTCAAGGTCAGGTTCTTATAGAGGACTCTGTATTCGACCAGCAGCCAGTGCAAACGCTGCAGGGATGGTGAGATGTGGCATCTCATTGGTGTTTTTGTGAGGAGCCTGGAGGCAGCATTCTGCGCAATCTGGATCTTGCGGGTTAGTGACCGAGGCAGACCCACATATAAGGCGTTGCAGTAATCCAGCCTTGATGTAACCGTGGCGTGGATTACTGTAGCTAACGCCTCCGTTGGAAGGTAGGGCGCCAGTTGCCTCGCTTGCCGTAGGTGGAAGAAGGCCCTTTTGCTCGTGGAGGCAATCTGGGCCTCCATCGACATCTTAGAGTCCAGGATGACACCGAGGCTCTTCACCGAGGGGTGTGGGATCAGCTGTTCCCCCTCGAAGGGGGGCAATGAGTAGACTGGTTCTAATGGACGGCCCGGCCATAAGATCTCCGTGTTTGCTGGGCTTATTTTCAGTTTATGGGCCTGGAGCCATCTCGTCACTGCTTCTAGGCATTGGGTGAAACTTTCCGGCACCGAGGTTACTCCGGGTTCCAACTTTAAGAGGAGCTGAGTGTCGTCGGCATACTGGTATATAGGGACAACACACATCGTAATCCCCATAAAATCACATTGCCAAACCTCCCTCCGTGTATACAATACCAGTCTTGCAGCTTGAAACTCACAGAATGTCCAGCGGAGTTCAAACCCCGCCACTAGGAACACACGGCTATAGTTGGACAGAAAACAGAACATTGAAACCCAAAACTCCCACCTTTCCCAACTCCAGCAGCAGCAGCATCTCAGCCCAAAAAGGTGGCAGAGCAAAAACCTTACCTCACGAGTAAACTGGATCAGGAACACAATGCAAGATAACAGGATACCAAGATAACAGGAATGCAAAATAGGATACCAGAAACAGAGTCAGTGGGAGACATAAGTATCTGCCAAATTCTCTTCCTTTGTTCCAACACTTCTCTGCTGGAATCATTTGCATTCCTCTTTCTGCCTGCTCCAGTGTTTAGATTACTCTCAGCCTCACCCACTTGCATACTATTTATTTATTTTATTTATTTATTTCTTCGATTTTGTATTCCGCTCCTCCCTGCAGGCTCGGGGCGGATAACAATAGAGTATACATGGGCAGCATGTCGCCGACATGTAGCCCTACATAAAAACATAAAAACAAGTTAAAAACACAGTCCAACAATTACACAATGCAGGGGGCATACAGGATTTTACAGTATGCTGGTCATTTAGACCTAAGTAAACGCTAGTCCAAAGAGGGCGGTCTTACAGGCCCTTCTAAAAGGAACTAGTTCCGGGATAGCTCGGGCACTGTCTGGTAGAGAGTTCCACAGCACTGGAGCTGCCGCGGAAAAGGCTCTCTATTGGGTCGTGGATAGGTGGCAGGAGCGGACTGATGGTATAGTCAGCAGGTTATGTTCGTCTGACCGCAGTGATCTCGGGGGCAAATACGGGGTAAGGCGGTCCCTCAGGTACGCAGGCCATAGGCCGTGCAAGGCCTTAAAGGTTAATACCAACACCTTGAAGACAATCCGGTACTCAATAGGAAGCCAGTGCAGTTGTCGAAGGATGGGCGTAATATGCTCCCTTACTGGCGAGCCCGTCAGCAAGCGAGCGGCGGCATTCTGCACCAGCTTGAGTTTCCGGATTGTCGACAAGGGAAGACCAACGTAGAGGGCGTTACAGTAGTCCAGTCTCGAGATGACCATCGCCTGGATTACCGTCGCCAGGTCGCTCCTGGACAGGTAGGGTGCCAGTCGCCTAGCCTGCCGTAGGTGATAGAAGGACCCCCTGCAGACCGCAGAGACCTGGGACTCCATGGTCAGCAGGGAGTCCAACTGAACACCCAAGCTCTTAACCGAAGATGACGGACTAAGCCGTTTGCCATCCAGGGTAGGCAACCGGCACCCACCCAGCCCAGGGCGACCAGGCCACAGGATCTCCGTCTTCGACGGATTCACCTTCAGCCGGCTGGCGCGCAGCCAACCAGTCAGGTCGAGGGAGGCTCTTTGTTCTGGCGGCAGAGAGTTCCACAGGACGGGGCCCGCAACAGAGAAGGATCTCTGTCTCGTGGACTCCAAATGACCCTCTCTCGGACCCGGGACACAGAGGAGGTTCTCGTTTGCTGGCTGTGGTGCTCTTGGGTGGGCAGGTACGGGGGCAAATACGGGGTAAGGTGGTCCCTCAGACGCTGATGACTTCTGCAGCCCTACTATCAGGCAACGCCGAGGGCTCAATTACACTACTGGTCTTGAAATATATTATTCTTCTGCCCATTTTTATTTACGTCATCCTCCATCTTTTTTTGGAATTTAATTTACAGATAATTTTGTATTGGAAGTCTGGGTTCCCAACCTATGCAACTTCTTCCCTACAGGGAGATTACAGTATATCACTTGTCTGGGTGGGGTTTTTTGGTTTTTTTGGGGTTTTTTTATTTAAAAAAAGAGTAACCCATACCAATACACTTTTAGCTGAGCTATTTGCATTAAAATATCATCTCCCTCCAGAGTGAGATGTTAAAAAATGATAAGGAAGCCTGCCTCAATTTGCACTGGCTTTATTAATCATGTTATTCCATGGAATACTGCAGCAGAGGCTGAGAACACAATATTGCAGCAATTATGTGTAGCATCGGGATGTTGATAAAAACTAAAAGCTAAATTTCCCAAGATTGCTAGCATCCCTGAATACTGTTGCAAGGTCAAATGTTCTGGATACAGAATGCTATGCAGTGCAGCTGATCTGGATTTTGCCCCAGGGAACTGGAATGCCTGAGCCAGTGGGGGTTAGTGGCTTGGATCACTTATTTATTATTTATTTATTAAATTTATATCTCGCCTTTCTCTACCCCGGAGGCTTACAGATAGGCAATAATTCAATGCCTTAACAACAATATACAGTTAAAATCAAAATTAAGTACATTAAAACATTTAAAAACATTACTATCACTATAAAACCACACAATCCGCAATCATAATCCAGGTCATTGCACATAATTCCAGTTAATCTATTACCCCATCCAAAACAGGCAGTAACTAGGCTTGGTCTCTGCGGTTTTAAAATTATTTGAAATCGGATTCGATTCGTTAAAAAAGCTAATTTTGATGCTTACCGCACCTTGAGCGCCAACCCGGAAGTGGACTTTGTTTACTGAACCTGGGGGCCGCCATTTTTCTTAATTATTGTAATTAGATCATTTCATCCCCTCTCACACACCAGAGAGTCCTGTCCCTGCCTTCTGTCTGGTCGGGAGAAGCAGGGGGAAGCATGCTAAAGCATCGCCAACGCCGCAGACATGAGGAATGGATGGCAGAGGGAATGGATCAATCCTCCCTGTCTTCTCCTGGCTCCCCCTCGGCTCCCACCTTCATTCATCTTATTGCTACAGCCTACCTAGCACCTTCACCTCACCATCCTGTCTTCCTGTCCCTGTGAAGCTACATGAATCTTGTTACACTTGCCGAAATAGCAAGTGTCGCAAAAGTTTTCCTACGCGACCAGAGAGCTGATTTACGGCGCTAGCTAACAACTGCGACTTTGAGGAACCGTCGCAAAAGTTTTCCTGTCTTGCCGCTTGTGTTCAGCTATGGAAGCGCCCAGCGCGGCAGCGCCGCACTTGGCTGCCTCTCTCTCCACCAGGATTCACAAGTGCCTTATTCAAGGACACTTCCCCACAGGATTTCTATTCACGCTCACCAGTACAGTGAGTATTGCCACATTGCACGACAAGACTCAGATATATCCATCCATCATTGTGAAGTTGCTACTATGAAGACCTCTGTGTGATGTTGCATTGTAAAGTTGCTCTGAGTTTATTATTGTGAAGCTGCTTTTGTGTGGATAGACTACTACTCTTGTGGAAAACACCCCTGTAGACTTGCTTGCTTTCCCCTCACACCTTGCCGATAGATTGTGATTGCACCAGCCTCCTCCTCCTCCTCCTCCTCCTCCTCCTTCCTATTTGGAGTCCCATCTAGAATTCAGTGTGGTTTACTCCAGTTTTGACCTACAACTCCCAGAAATCCCAGCCAACTGTTAGGATTTCTGGGAGTTGTAGGCCAAAACCATCTGGAATGAGCATGCGCTGGAATAAGAACTAATAATGAATTTTGTTATTAATTACGTTACATTTCAGATTTTTTTGGGGAATTTTTTGTAAGTCTTTCTTTTACTAATCAACCCCCCACATTTGATTTTAAAACCACTCTTTCTTGTGGATCAACCAAGCCTAGCAGTAACCCTATACTCTGTTCAGCCTTCCGATTGACCAGGAGGATCTCTGTCTTGTCTGGATTCACTTTCAGTTTGTTCGCCTTTATCCAGACCATCACGGCTGCCAAGCACCAGTTAAGGACCTGAACAGCCTCTTTAGTAGCAGGTGGAAAGGAGTCATAGAGTTGAATGTCATCTTAGTACAGATGACTTCATTTTTGCTAACAAGAAACTGGGAGGAGTCATATTTTTATTTCTACTTTTCAAGAATAGAACAACAGCATGATTAATGTAATTTACCCTTTAGCCTTGTGCCCGTAGCCTTAATAGAGCCAATAGCAGCTCTTCACTGTCTGGAGTGAGGTGATTCAGACACAGAGAGAAAAACCCCTGACAACAACAATCACAAACTATCAATAATCTTCACAATTTTGAACATCCTCAGCAAAAAAATTGTGGTTGTTTTGAATAGGATTTTCTTTACAGGAAATATAATTTTCTATGCAGAACATGCTGTTACATCTGTAGAAAATGCTGATATTTGGAACTTATTTTATACAGTACTAGCTGTACCCACCACGCGTTGCTGTGGTCAACCTTTCCAACAGATAGAGATAAACAAGGAGGATGTTCTCATATGCCTTACTAAACTAAATGTCAAAAATCACCAGGTCCAGACGGCATCCACCCCAGAGTTCTTAAGGAACTCAAGTGTGAAATTGCTGAACTTCTAGCCAAAATATATAACCTTTCTTGAAGATCAGGCACTGTACCCGAGGACTGGAGGGGGGCAAATGTAACACCGATCTTCAAGAAAGGATCAGAGGTGATCAGGAAATTATAGACCAGTCAGTATAACCTCAGTTCCAGGCAAAGTGATGGAAACCATTATTAAAGAAAAAATTACCAAGCACATAGAAGAACAGGCATTGCTGAAAGAAAATCAACATGGTTTCTGCAAAGGCAAATCATGTCTTACTAACTTGTTAGAATTCTTTGAGGGTGTAAATAAACACATAGATAAAGGGGACCCAGTCGATATTGTTTACCTTGACTTTCAAAAGGCTTTTGACAAAGTCCCTCACCAAAGGCTCCTAAATAAGCTCTTCAGCCATGGAGTCAGGGGACAGGTCTTGTCCTGGATCGGAACCTGGCTAAACTGTAGGAAACAAAGGGTGGTAATAAACGGACACTTCTCTGGGTGGAAAGAGGTGAGAAGTGGCGTACCCCAAGGTTCAGTTTTGGGTCCGTTACTTTTTAATTTATTCATTAATGATCTGGATGTAGGAGTGAATTCTGAGGTAGCAAAGTTTGCAGATGACACTAAATTGTTCAGGGTAGTTAAAAATGAAACTGACTGTAAAGAGCTCCAGAAAGATCTCTCGAAATTGAGTGAATGGGCAACAAAGTGGCAAATGCATTTTAACCTAAACAAGTGTCAAGTCATGCACATCGGGGCAAAGAACCCCAACTACACCTACCAATTGATGGGTTCAAAGCTTTCCGAGACAAACCAGGAAAGGGATCTTGGGGTCTTGGTGGACAGCTCAATGAAGATGTCAACCCAGTGCGCTGCAGCAGTGAAAAAAGCAAATTCTATGCTTGGCATGATCAGGAAGGGAATCGAAAATAGGTCAGCAAATGTTGTATTACCTCTCTACAAATCGATGGTAAGGCCACATTTGGAGTACTGTGTACAATTCTGGTCTCCGCACCTTAAGAAGGATATAACGGAACTGGAAAAGGTACAGAAAAGGGCAACAAGAATGATCCAAGGGATGGAGCGGCTCCCTTATGAAACCAGGTTGCAAGGCCTCGGTCTTTTCAGCTTTGAAAGACGGCGTTTAAGAGGTGACTTGATCGAAGTGTATAAAATCATGCATGGGATAGAAAAGGTGAATAAAGAAAAAATATTTTCTCTGTCACCCAACACTAGGACTAGGGGTAGGACTAATAAAGGAAATATTTCTTCACCCAGAGGGTCATTGGGTTATGGAACTCACTTCCAGAGGAGGTTGTGACAGCGGTCAGCCTGGACAGCTTCAAGGCAGGATTAGACAGATTCATGGATACCCAGGGAATCAGTGGTTACTGAAATGGACATTCAAGTGCCACCTCGGAGTTGGTTGAGGAAGGCAGGATTTCCCTGGGTACTGGTTGTGGGGGGTCGGGAGCGGGTCAGGGTTTTGCCCTCCCTTCTGCTCGAGGTCCCCGTGTACAACTGGTGGGCCACTGTGTGATACAGAATGCTGGACTAGATGGGCTGAGGTCCGATTCAGCATGGCTCTTCTTATGTTCTTATGTCCCTCCCTCTTTCTCTCCTTGATTATTTTCATCTTCTGTTTTCAGAATTGTCAATCCTCCTTCCTTTTTCAATAAGTATTTGTATTTAGACCAGCTGTTCCATCCCAATACTCTTCTTTGCATGGCTTCTAATGGTGAGACCCACAAGGGCGTTCCTTCACATAGTTTCTTTTTATATTCCCCCCCCCCCCCAAATTTTAAATATGGCCAACCTCACAAATTGGTTGCCATTTTTTTCTTTTTTTCTTTGACCTCTCATACCAAAGGTATGAGCGCCAACCATCTCTCAATTCTATTCTCTCCAGATTTAGAGTTTTTCTTTTTCTATTTTAGCCCAATCCTTTACCCACATTAGTGAACGTGCCTCGAAATATAATGCCAGGTCTGGTGCTGCTAATCCTCCCCTCTTTTTTTTCTCATCAATCATATTTTTAAATTTTATTCTCAGCTTTTTCTTTTGCCATATATATATTTCATGATGTCTCTATTCCATTCTTGTAATATTTTTTTATTTTCTATTTTGAAATAAAAAGATCATTTTGGGGTAATATTTTCATTTTTACACTTGCGATTCTTCCCAGAAGACTTACATTAATTTTTTTCCAATTTTCTAAATCTTTTTTTGATCTCTTTCCACTTTTCAATATAATTATTTTGTAGTAATTGAAGATTTCTCAATGTTAGTGTAATCCCTAGATATTTTAGTTTTGTAACAACCTGTATTTTCCATATTTCTTTAATCTTATCTTGTTATTTTTTAGCATATTTTTAGTTATTGCTTTTGTCTTGTCCATGTTTATTTTAAAACCTGAAACTTTACCAAATTCTTTTATTATATCCAGCCATTTGCCTAAATTTTCATTGGGTTCTTCTATTATACAAATTATGTCATCGGCGAATACCCTTAATTTGCTATCCTTGAATTATTGCTCCCTTCAGCTTTTGATTATCTCTTATTTTGTCCAATAATACCTCTAATGCCAATATAAATATCAGTGGAGACAATGGACATCCTTGTTTCGTACCTTTTTGTATTTCAATTGTTTCTGTCTCCTGCCCATTTATCAATATTTTAGCTTCTTGATTTTCATATATAGCATTTATTATGTTCTGGAAATAAAAACCAATATCCATCTCTTTCATCAGTAGTTTAAAAAAATCCAGTTTATGTTATCAAATGCCTTTTTCTAGCATAACATTCCTTCTAACAATCAAATATCTGACTTTGCATTTGTTTTAGCATTGAAAGAGTAGATCTGCATTGGCCATTACTCTGCAGTTGGTCCAGTATGACATAAGTTGGTTCTGGTCCAACTTACATGTCCGAACGCATCTCCCCCTACGAACCTTCAAGATGCTTAAGATCATCCGGAGAGGCCCTGCTCTCAGTCAGGCGCGATTGGTGGGGATGAGAGACAGGGCCTTTTCAGTGGTGGCTCCTCGGCTTTGGAACGCCCTTCCTAGTGACATCAGATCAGCCCCCTCCCTCCTGACATTTCGCAAGAAGGTCAAGACCTGGCTGTTTGACCGGGCATTTGCAGATGTAGTATGATTACCAAACTGAGACCTACGGAATGACGGCGATGCAATTGGATACCGATTTAATAATGAGACGCTGATATTGTGTTTTTAACATTAAGTGCTAATTTGTATATGATGGAATAAGGGACCGCCTTACCCCGTACGTTCCCCCGAGATCACTGCGCTCGGAAGAGCAGAACCTGTTGGTTGTTCCATCACCCTGCTCCTGCTACCTGTCCAGTACGAGACAACGGGCCTTTTCATTTGTGGCTCCCATGACTTGGAACTCGCTACCCAATCATGTCCGGGCAATGCATGAACTCGGCCCTTTTCGAAGAGCCTGTAAGACTGTCCTCTTCAGAACAGCGTTCGGCTAACTGAATGGAGAAGTTTACTAGTGTCCGAACTTAAGATCGAGGGGATCTGTAATTAGTTGGCTATTGATTATGTTTTACTGTTTTATGGAACTTTGTTGTGCATTTGTATTGTACATTTTATTCTTGTTGTGATCCGCCCCGAGCCTGCAGGGAGGAGCGGAATATAAAATTGACTAATAAATAAATAAATAAATAAATTGTATTGATAATTCTTGATACGTTTGTCTTGGGCAGTTCTTGCCATTTGTATACTGCCTCGAGTCAACTTTGGGCTGAGAGAGGCGGTCTAGAAGCAAAGTAAATAAATAAATAAAACTTCGTATGTGGATCACACAAAAAGTCACCACTGCTTAGCAGTTGCAAACACAGTTCAGCAACCATTCTTATCCCCCTCCCCTCCATGTTGTGTTAATCTATGGTTGCTACATAGCTCTTGTCTATTGGCCACCACTGAGGCATAGAGTTGAGGAATATAAGTCGCTGATGATTCTCCCCTGGCGTTGGCTAATGTGGGACATAATTGCACTAAGATGGCCTTGCCCTGTGTTACCCCTGATCAGCTCTTTGTGGTGGTTGCCTACCACAGACCTGATCCAATTCTGCATTAGCCTAAGTAGTTAATGTATAGTTGGCCTTAGTCAAAGCATTTCCCCCTCATCTTTTGGATGATATGCTTGGCATGATCAGGAAGGGAATCGAAAATAGGTCGGCAAATGTTGTATTGCCTCTCTACAAATCTATGGTGAGGCCACATCTGGAGTACTGTGTACCCTTATGAAATCAGGTTGCAACGCCTTGGTCTTTTCAGCCTCGAAAGACGGCGTTTAAGAGGTGACTTGATCGAAGTGTATAAAATCATGCATGGGATAGAAAAGGTGAATAAAGAAAAAATATTTTCTCTGTCACACAACACTAGGACTAGGGGGCACTCCCTGAAGCTCCAAGGTAGGAAAGTTAGGACTAATAAAGGGAAATATTTCTTCACCCAGAGGGTCATTGGGTTATGGAACTCACTTCCAGAGGAGGTTGTGACAGCGGTCAGCCTGGACAGCCTCAAGGCAGGATTGGACAGATTCATGGATACCAAGGGAATCAGTAGCTACTGAAACGGACATCCAAGTGCCACCTCTGTGTTGATGGAGGCAGGCAGGATTTCCCCGGGTACTGGTTGTGGGAGCAGGTCAGGGTTTTGCTCTCCCTTCTGCTCGAGATCCCCGTGTACAACTAGTGGGCCACTGTGTGACACAGAATGCTGGACTAGATGAGCTGAGGCCCGATTCAGCATGGCTCTTCTTATGTTCTTATGTTCTTATACAGAATTCTCAAAAATAGAAACAGTTTTTGTTATTTTTCCTCCTTGCTTGACTGCAAACAGGAGAAAAAATTCAATAGAATCCTATGATAACAACAACTATAAATCTTTATTACATTTTTAATTGGATCATTCTGATTATTTATGTTTTCTGTTTGAAAGTGTATTTAGCAGACTTTTTTGAGTGATGGAAAGGGAACATATGTTTTAACTCTTCTGCTACTCAGCGGAGCCTCATTTAATGGGCAAGAAGCTAAATATGCTGCAGTAAGTTTTGAGGGAGGACTAAATGCTCATTTCATCAAATAATATATTGTATCACGCCAAGGGAGATTTTTTCCTTCCCGATTTGTCTTTGAAATTTAAAAGAAATATTCCACAAGAGGGCATCAAGTTTCAAAACGAGTCTTATCATTTTCCCCTCACATCAAGCAAAGGCTATAATTGGACAAGACCAGGCCATTTTGGCTTGTTAAAATGTCACTGAAAAATACTTCACTCTTGCTATGCATTCCATTATGGCGGAGTATCTGCATTTGGTGGAATGCACCAACACCTGAAACAAATATGACCTACAAATTATTCCTAAAATTTATCCTACTCAAAATTCATCCTACCCAAATTTATCCTTCCCAAAATTATTATTTGAAGCCTCGCCAGTAGATAGAGTGAAGCTGTCAGCTCAGGCAACAGATGGTGGGGAGGGGGCATGTGTGTATAGGTTCGGTCGGAGTCTTCGTAAATTGGAATAAGTTCGGAAAGATTTGCTTTTTGTAGCAATTTTGAAGTTGTTAAGGAAATCGGAAATCCCTTTGCCTGTCACACCCCAGCCTGGCCCCCAACCTGTTTCCTTGGTCAAACCAGACCGAAGCCATGTTATTCCAGCCAGGCCTGCTAGGCCAAAAGACAAGCCGCGGCCAGGCAGCCTGTGCAAAGACTCCCAGTTCATTCATCTTTCAAGGCCAAGTGGAGCTTGGCTGCCTCTCGGCCCGATAAGCGGAGATGGGTCGACTCCCTTTTGCCCAGGTGCTCCTGCTAATCGGGATCACATACCATTCCCATGTGAAAGGCCCGAGAAGGCCCAGCTGGAGAACTGTTATGAGAACCCAGTCCGACATCTTGCAGGTGTCGTAACTTCAAAGCGTATGAGACCTACTTAAGCCAGGTCTCAGAGATGGAAGCATCTTTTGCCAACGTTCAGAACTCCAAGCCAAGCCCTCACGGAACCTTGCCTGGCCATTGGGCCTGCCTAGAACTTTGTTTGCCAAGCCTTGCGCCAAGAACTTTCCTGGATTTAGCCCGTTTGGGGCAAGAAGATTCTCTTTGCTTTGTTCCTGTTTTGCCAAAGGACTATAACCTTGCTATCCTGCTTCTTTGGACAATTGCTGCTATTGATGCTTTACAACATCTCTAGGCTATAATCCTAGCCTCTTTGCTATATCCATTTATTCTAAATAAAGCATTTAAACATGGCCAGTGTAGAGTGGATAACTGAGGGGTCCACCAGGTCTTTGGGGCGCAACATTGCCCTTCCGAGTCGGAAATGATTCAGCTTTTCCTCGCTTCTGGTAGCTGGCCTCGGCTCAAGCCAGAGAAGCCATTGTAAACCAGAGAAGGATCAATTTCTTCTCTTTCCTCTCCCCCTGCTTCAGTCTCAAGCCTGAGAAGACATTTTAAACCAGAGTGGATGAATTTCCTCCCTTTCCTTTCCCCCCACTTCTGGAGTAAAACAATTACTTTCAAAGTAAAGACCACCCAATGAAACAGGGTCACGCCTCCCTCCCTCCCCGCTCCCCTCCTGAACATGCTCACGCTGCCCCCTTGGATCAAAATGGCGGCAGAAGCGGCAGTGAAGAAGAATAAGTAAGTGTTGGGCAGGAGGGGGAAGAAAGGGCAAAGCGAAGGGGAAGGCGGAGGAAGAAGTCTGTGTCGAACCTGGCATGGGCAAACTTGGACCTTCCAGGTGTTTTGGACTCCAACTCCCATCATTCCTAGCAGCCTCGGGCTCTTTTCCTCCCCCCCCCTCAGCCATTTATGCAGGAAAGGGCCTCAGGCTGTTAGGAATGGTGGGAGTTGGAGTCCAAAGCACCCAGAGGGCCAAGGTTTTCCCATGCCTGTTTTAGGGACCTTAAAGTGGAGAGCCTCCTTCCAACATTGTGATTCTGGATAGAAAACAAACAACAACATAACATAACATTGTTTGAGTCCACAGTGCTCTCTGGGTGTAGGTGAACTACAACTTCCAAACTCAAGGTCAATTCCCAAGCAAACCCTTTCAGTACTTTCTGTTGGTAATGAGGGTTCAATATGCCAAGTTTGGTTCAATTCCATTGTTGCAAGAGTTCAGGATGCTCTTTGTATGTTAACTATAAATCCCAGAAACCGTAACTCCCAAATGTCAAGGTCTATTTCCCCTGAACTCCATCTGTGTTCACATTTGGGCATATTGAGTATTCATGCCAAGTTTGGTCCTGATCCAACATTGTTTGAGTCCACAGTGCTCTCTGGATATAGGTGAACTACAACTCCAAAACCCAAGGTCAATGCCCACCAAACTCTTATAGCATTTTCTCTTGGTTATGGGAGTTCTGTGTGGGAAGTTTGTGTCTTTCTGCCATTCCTGCCAGGATATCTATGTTGTGTTCATCGAAACAGGCCCAGGTTTCACACTGAGTGTATAAATACATCTTAAAACATATTAACTATATGTATGACTGTGTTAGAGTGTCATTTTGGTTGGTGATGTGCCCCAGGATTTTGTAAATGTAAAAAATGTGCCGCGGCTCAAAAAAGGTTGGGAAACACTGGCATAGAGAACAAGAGAAGGTTAGAAATTCCATCCAATGTCCCTGGGCCACCCAAGCCTGGGAAACATAGGATGGCAGTGAAAGTAGCTGTGGCTCATTCCATCTCAGAAATGGTCCAACCTTTCACATGGACCCAAAGTTGGAAGATACTCTAAATTCTATGTCAGAATGAATAATATTCCTTAATATTATTATCAGGGGCGGTCCAACGTATACGCGAAGTAAGCAGCCGCTTAGGGCGCCAACTTCTGGGAAGGGCGCCATCTTCTGGGAAGGGCGCCGCCATGCCAGCCGCGCCGCCGTAACAAACCTCCCTGCTGCTGTGTCGGCTTCAGCGCCTGGCCTGCAGGAGCTTCTGGGCATGCGCGGAGATTTTCGCGCATGTGCAGTGGCTCTGGAGCTGAAGTTGAGCTCCGGAGCCACTGCGCATGCCCAGAAGCTCCTGCAGGCGCAGAAGCCAAAGCCTGTAAACACGTCACGTCAGCACTCCATCCGTTTTCGGCACGCAGGGGGCGGAGGCAAAGGGAGAGGCTTCCTGCCAAATACGGACAGAGTGCTGACGTGACGTGTTCACAGGCTTTTGCTCTGCGCCTGCAGGAGCTTCTGGGCATGCACAGATGCTCCTGCAGGTGCAGAAGCCTGTAAAAACGTCACGTGACGCAATTGGGCAGGCAGGGGGCGGAGGCAAAAGGAAAGGGGGCGGAGACAAGGGGGGCACCAAAGTAATGTTCGCTTACCATATAAAATAACCTTAGACCGCCCCTGATTATTATGCTGATCAAGGCTATGTTAAGATGGCCTTATTATTCTGGATCAATTTCACATAGTGTTTGATCATCATGAAGCTAATATGGGATCCTTCCTTACATTAAGTGGTCAGTGTAGATGTACCCAGAGTTGAAGCTTACACTTTCCTTTAAGAATCAAAATTTCTTAAATCTTTCTTACTTCTTTGCAGATCTTTTCCGCCAACATCAATGATTGAGTGCACATGAAATATGCTCTGAGCTTGTGAATACATAATAGATGCATGGTGTTTTTCATTTGCAGTTGTCACCTGGAGAGTTTGCAACATTTAAGAGAATATTGTAGCTGGCATGGCAGTCACTGTCAGTCTCCTAAAAAGTCATATATATTGCAGTCAACGGCTGAAAGGATCAGCGAGCTGACTTGCAGTAGCAGCCAGCTTTTGACAGCAACTGACATCTCTCAGTGAACTGTTGACAAGTCGTGTCGCATGACAATCGGTAGCAATCAGTAGCAGTAGGTGACAGTATTTGAGAGATGATATGCCATGCAATATGCTAAATGCAATATCAGTTTCATCTGATCAAAACAAGTGTATACTGATGTCAGAATTCAATGAAAGAAATCAAATGATAATTGTCAAAGTCAGATTATATCACATTTAAATTGTATCATTGTAGGCTGCATAGTCAATTAGATCAGTGTTTTTCAACCTTTTTTGAGCCGCGGCACATTTTTTACATTTACAGAATCCTGGGGCACACCACCGACCAAAATGACACAAAATGAAACTCTAACTTACTATATTGTACTATACCATTATACTGTAATATTATTAGTACTATTACAAGTAATATAAAATATATAATTTCAATATTGTATTATTTTTTAAAGTGTTATCTTGTATTACATTATAATAATATAAATAGTATAGGTACATACAATATATTATCAGTAAAGCACAGGAGTTAATCCTGACTGTTATCATTACTCTCATAGTCAATGACGATATACACCATGACTATGACAAATACTGATAATATAACAATATAATAGCATATACTAAGGGAAAATAATAATATTATGTTAATACATAGTTCATAATAATAATAATAATATAGCCCATGAGGTTCCTTCCATGTCAGTCACAGTCTCTGAGGCCCGGCAGGCCGCTCGCATACCTGCCTGGAGGCGGGCCCCGTTGTTCCCCGCATCATGGCAGCAGTGGGAGAAGAGGCAGTAGAGCCGCGGGTAGGAGAGGAAGCCCGTGAAGGCGGAGGCGGCGGCACCGGCCAGGGCCAGGCTCAGGCTCAAGGGCTCCACCACCCCGGCCGGCCGGACAAGCACCAGGCCTGCCGCCAAACCCAGCACTGCCAGGCACACCCGCCGCCGCATCGCCTGAGATGAGGCACTTCTGCTCCACTGCAGTCCCCTCAGGGAAGACGCTTCCGGTCCCGCCGCCTCCGCCATCTTGGTGCCAGGCGGGAGTTCAAGGCCACCGCGATGGGATTGGCCCGCGGGGTATAAAGGGGCATGGCTTATTCAAGGCTCAAGAGGTTTCAATTTCCCACGGCACACCTGATGATCGGCCAGTGTGCCATAGCACACTGGTTGGGAAACACTGAATTAGCTAATTCCTGTATCAATGCACATTTATCAAATGCTGATCATTTCAATATTATTCACTTTACTTATATTAGAATAGTGTAGGCAAAGGTACATTAAGTAAGTTATCTGGTCTATATGTAATCTTCAATACCTTACTATCACTTCAATTAATGGTGTATGGTGGTGGTTCCCATTCTTGGGTTCCCAGATGCCCTTCAAATTTTGAAAGTCACAGTCAGTATGCCCAATGAATACAGATTCAGGTAGCAGTTCAAGAATGTTGGGGGGGGGGAGGGAGGGAGGGAGGGAAGGAGAGAGAGAGATTCGGGCATCACTTCAGTATGGCAAAGTTTGTGGCCCATTTCAATTCTCAACACAGCCACAAGCTTGCTGGCTGAGTTTATTTTGAATGCCATCACTCCACCTTCTGAAGGGGGCTACCCAGTATTCTTCCCTAAATCCACAATCCCCAGTTGAATATATTTGTGCCTCTAACTTCATTAACCAAAGCTACTATCAGAATGCACCCTATAGTTGGGTACATATATCAAAATGGTTCTAGACTGTGTTGGCATGGATGACAATAATATGGACATGTATGTCTAGAAAATTCTGTATTATAAGGCTTGGGAATTTTAAAAAAGAATTATGAAATAGCTTCCTGAAAGGGGCGATAAAGAGCAATTTGAACTATATTCCTTAATATTATTATGCGGATCAGAGCCATGTTAAGGTGGCCTTACTACACATTATTCTGGATCAGGTACATGTCTGATTTGTTTTTATTTTTTAATTAGTTCTCACAGCAAATTAAAAATAAAAAGAACAAACAAACACAGGCACTAAAATAAGAAACGAAACGAAAGGTTGTAATAATAACCCCATAATTTTTCCACCCTATTACTTCCTCCATTCATGCCAACTAAGGCTAACAACTAGATAGATAGATAGATAGATAGATAGTAGGCATGTTTTAGAACCCAAAAATGGTGATTCTAAAATCAAATGGGGGGGATTTTTTTTATTTGTAAAGGAAGACTTACAAAAAAAATTCCAAAAATTTCTAAAATGTAACTTAAGTACTAACGAAATTCGTTAGTAATTCGTATGCCAGAGCATGCGCATTCCAGGTGGTTTTGGCCTACAACTCCCAGAAATCCTAACAGCTGGTAAATTGGCTGGGATTTCTGGGAGTTGTAGGCCAAAACTTGAATAAACCACACTGAATTCTAGATGGGACTCTCCAAATAGGAAGGAGGGAGGGAAGGAGGGAGGGAAGGAGGGAGGGAGGGAGGGGGGTATTCTATTCTTGGAAGCAGCAAAAAAAGGAGGAGGAGGCCCCCCCTCGCTCCTTGCTGCCTCTCTCTCACCCCGATCCTGAGGGAGCGAGGGCCCAAGTTTGCCCAGGCTGAGAGGAAAAGGAAGAGGCCTGAGGCTGTGAGGAATGGTGGGAGTTGAAGTCCAAAACACGTACCTGGAGGGCTGAAGTTGGCCCCTGCGATGGGGCATGGCAGCAGAGCAACGGGGAAGAGAAGCATCTGAGAGAGCGCAGGAAGAGAGAGGAGGAGAAGCGCGCACGTGTGTGTGTGTGTGAAGCTGGCCCCTGCGATGGGGCATGGCAGCAGAGCAACGGGGAAGAGAAGAAGGGGGGGAAAGCGTGGAGGACTACACTTTCCAGAATGCATTGCCTACCTAGCAGCAGCGTCACTTCCAGTTCCCCATAGAAATGCGGGAAAAGAAGAAGCTGAATGAAGGCGGGAAGGAAATGGGGGAGAAGACAGGGAGAAGTGAGTACGTAGTACAATAATTAATTAATTAAGAATTAAGAATTTATTACGATCATAACGCAAATTGTTGGCCTCAAGGACCGTAAAAGGAAGTCTACTTCCGGGTTCGCGGCAGCGACCCGTAAAAGCTCAAAAGTCCCATTACATACGAATCTCTTAGGAATCCTTTTAATTTCCGTTTCATTTTTCTCATGCCTAATAGATAGATAGATAGATATAGATTGATATTATTATGGTCCGATCTAGCTGTGATATCTATCACCCCATTGACCGCCAGGGTTGATTTAGCTGATTTGGCTGGCTAGGCAGGTGTCCCCTCCCTCCCTCACCACTTCATGTGCGTCCCTCCTGAAGCTGTGCACTCAGTGGAAGAGGACAACATCCCAGGTATAGAAGGAGTGTACCGAGGTCTCCAGTCTTCGGTCCCGGGTATATGATAGCTGCGCTCCTCTGCTAGAACCTCCAAGCAAGCAACTAAACTCTACCATCCCTTTAAGGAAATAAAATACAAATGAATGAAAATAGTATTTTTTTAATTAAAAAAAATCACAACTGACTTTTCATGTCAGATTCATGTTGAATTTGAAATCTTATTAAAATGTGGGATGATACAGACATGACTTTTATAACATAGTGAAATCATCCAGAACTAGGGGGTTGGGGGAGTACAATGAAGTTCAATACACGACAAAGTAATCACTATTGCAACTTCTATACACACTGCTAAACCACAGTGTTTAAAGGGGCAGTGTCAAAGGAATACCAAGACATAGCATATATAGGTAAAAACCACTATATTGTATGGCAGTATATGCTCAATAGCAGAACAATATTACAAACAGTACAATGTAATGCACATAATCAATCATGTGATTAATACACAGTATGAGCATGATTGCAGCCCGGGAGATAACTCACAAGAGCGATCTGTATTGAAATGCGGAAACGCGAAATCTCTCGTTTTGACTTTGAGTCTAAATTGGTCTACTACAATACTGGGGAGGAGCGGTCAGAAGTGATCAGCGCCCTGAGGAAGCGTTACCGCGAAACGGCCATCTTGGCGTCATCAGCTTTCCTCCAGCCGTTGGCGCCTGCCCACCATAGCAGCCACCAGCTCTGCCACCTACCAAGGTTCCCCTATTGACTCAGTCGCAGGTCCATGGGACTTCACTAAGGGTTACTCAGTGCCAAGTGGAATACTCCTTCGCCCAACCATGTACATGGGCTTGTGATTCATGCTCATACTGTGTATTAATCACATGATTGATTATTTGCATTACATTGTACTGTTTGTAATATTGTTCTGCTACTGAGCATAGACTGCCATACAATATAGTGGTTTTTACCTACATGTGCTATGTCTTGGTATTCCTTTGACACTGCCCCTTTAAACATTGTGGTTTAGTAGTGTGTATAGGAGTACAATGAAGGTCATGGATCAGTGGTTCTCAACCTGTGTTTTCCAAGATGTTTTGGCCTCTAACTCCCAGAAATCCTAACAGCTGGTAAACTGGCCGGGATTTCTGGGAGTTGCAGGCCAAAACACCTGGGGACCCACAGGTTGAGAACCACTGCATTAGATCGATTTGGAATTGCCACCTGGTTTACCTATTAAATGTTTTAGTAGTTATTTCTCTTTTACAAAAAGAACCAAATGAATTAATAAAATATTTTAAAGCATCATTAATATCCGCGTCTCTGGTGAGATAGAGTGACGTTACATATTGAAATACATTATGAATGAGATGGCTTCTGCAAGAGGTCAGTTTTAAAAATTTGTTTGTTTTGGTTCTTTTGGGGATTTTTGACACACTGACTTGTTGTTTTTAAAAAGCCCAAACAAGAACATTTGCACAAAAAATGTGCAAAAGCAAATTCCATGCAAAAATCAGTGTGGTTTTGTGCAAATGAAACTTTCTGTAAAACCTTTGTGCAGAAAGATATTTCTAGCAAAGAGTGTTGAATTTAATGACAAATAATCCCAAAACATCCAGAACATCTCTTTTGCATCCAGCATTCTTCATTCAGGGGTCTGAAAACTAATAGAAGAAAGATTTGCAACTCTACATTGGAGTCATTATTTGCTGAGATGAATACGGCCGTTTGTAGCTGCCTCTCTCCTTCTAACTTTCAGGGCCTTGCGTGGTCTAGGGCCGCTGTGTCTGAGGGACCGTCACCTCCCCTACCAACCCCAGAGGTCACTTCGTTCCGAACAACTGAACCTCCTTGAAGTACCGACCTTCAAAGCAATCCGTCTCACATCGACCCGGCGCAGAGCCTTTTCTGTAGTGGCGCCGTCAATATGGAACACTCTTCCAAGCGATGTACGGGCCATGGGGGACCTTCTCTCCTTCCGCAAGGCCTGCAAGACTCACCTTTTCCAGCTAGCCTTTGATCGCTAGCCTGGAAATATTTCTTTAAGCTAGTTTAATATGTTTGCTTTTACGTCTGTGTGTTTTTACTTAACTGTAAGCCGCTCCGAGCCCTCGGGGAGTGGCCGCGTACAAGTCCAAATAATAAATAAATAAATAAATAAATAAATAAATAATGGCAACCAGGGTGCTTCTGATTTTACCAGTCTGGTTTCCCTGGCCATTTCTTCTTCTCACAATGATTTTGTCCGGATTTTGCTTCATTGGTAGTAGTGGTGCAGACGAGTTCATGTAAATCTCTTTGGGTGAGAGATGCTCTTCCCTGATGGAGTACTTCAACTTCTAATTAGTATGATTTTGTCCAATTAGAATGATAGTGATACATCCTATTTCAATTAGTGCAGGGAATTGGTGTTCTTTCTTTCTAAACACACAAACACACACACGTGGTGTAGAGATATTGAAAGACTGAATCTACACTGTAGCAAACTCTCTCTCTCTCTCTCTCTCTATATGTATGTATGTATGTATGTGTATATATATATATATATATATATATATATATATATATACACACACACACACACAGTATACACTAGCTGAACCCAGCCACGCGCTGTTGTGGCTTTTTCTCTTTCCTGTATCCCAGTCTATATATATGTGTGTTTTGTGTGTGTACTTATGTATATGTGTATATGTATATGCATGTATATGTGTGTACTTATGTATATGTGAGTTTTTGTATATGTATATGCATGTATATGTGTAGATGTGTGTAAGTACAGATGTGTACAGATGTGTGCATGTGTATATTTCAGTGCATGTATATGTATGTGTGCATGTCTATATGTACATATGTGTGTGCATGTGGCGAAGACCAACAGTAGCATCCCTTCCTGCCTTTTATACTTCCTTTCTTCCCTCTTCCCCTCATCCCTCAGCTTTTCTCTTCTCTCTGTCCTCCTGCCTCTTCTCCCTCCCTCCCTTCTTTCCTTGCCCTCCTTCCTGCCATCCCTCCCCTTTCTGTTTCAGTTCTTGCCCCCCTTGTCTCCCTCCATTCCCTCCCTACCTTTTTCCCTTCCTTTTGCCAGTCCCTTCACCAGCTTCTACCTCTTGTATTGCCTTTTATTACCTGTCTGTTTTCTGATCCTCCTTCCTGCGTGACCTCTTTCCTTCTTTCTTTCTGTCCTTCCTTCCCTCCTTTCCTGTTTCCTTTTTTTCCTTTATTGTCTTCTTCTTTCCTTGGGTCTATCCTTCCTTCCTTCCTTCCTTCCTTCCTTCCTTCCTTCCTTCCTTCCTTCCTTCCTTCCTTCCTTCGGGGAGTGGTGGTTAAGGAGGAAGGTGGGAAGAGGTGGGAGGGGAGCAGAGGCCCCCAGAGGCCACGTATTTGCATAATGCCTCTAATTGGCCAGCACCACCAACATTCTGATACTCTAAACTGCCAGAGGGGGGTGGCGTGGGGGATCATGGGAGTTGTAGTCCAACAGGTTTTGTTTGCATTTTTGGTCTGTTGTTTAATTTTTTAATTTTTTTTGGGTGGTAAACATACCTCGTGGGGTTTTGTGTGTATGTGGGCTGATTTGGTGTGTCTGCCTTGTGTGATTTTGCTGTCTATAGGCTACTTAGGATGACAGCTCTCTTTTTATATATATAGATAATAGGCATGGTTTCGAATCCAAAAATGGCGATTCTAAAATCAAATGGGGGATTTTTTTTGATTCGTAAAAGAAATACTTACAAAAAAATTCCAAAATTTCTAAAATGTAACTTAAGTACTAACGAAATTCGTTAGTAATTCGTATGCCAGAGCATGCGCATTCCAGATGGTTTTGGCCTACAACTCCCAGAAATCCTAACAGCTGGTAAATTGGCTGGGATTTCTGGGAGTTGTAGGCCAAAACTTGAATAAACCACACTGAATTCTAGATGGGACTCTCCAAATAGGAAGGAGGGAGGGAAGGAGGGAGGGAGGGGGGGTATTCTATTCTTGGAAGCAGCAAAAAAAGGAGGAGGAGCCCCCCCTCGCTCCTCGCTGCCTCTCTCTCACCCCGATCCTGAGGGAGCGAGGGCCCAAGTTTGCCCAGGCTGAGAGGAAAAGGAAGAGGCCTGAGGCTGTGAGGAATGGTGGGAGTTGAAGTCCAAAACACGTACCTGGAGGGCTGAAGTTGGCCCCTGCGATGGGGCATGGCAGCAGAGCAACGGGGAAGAGAAGCATCTGCGAGAGCGCAGGGAGAGAGAGGAGGAGAAGCGCGCGTGTGTGTGTGTGTGAAGCTGGCCCCTGCGATGGGGCATGGCAGCAGAGCAACGGGGAAGAGAAGGAGGGGGGGGGGGGAAGCGTGGAGGACTACACTTTCCAGAATGCATTGCCTACCTAGCAGCAGCGTCACTTCCAGTTTCCCATAGAAATGCAGGAAAAAGAAGAAGCTGAATGAAGGCGGGAAGGAAATGAGGGGGAGAAGACAGGGAGAAGTGAGTACGTAGTACAATAATTAATTAATTAAGAATTAAGAATTTATTACGATCATAACGCAAATTGTTGGCCTCAAGGACCGTAAATGAAGTCTACTTCCGGGTTCGCGCAGCGATCCGTAAAAGCTAAAAGTCCCTCAAAAGTCCCATTTCCGTTTCATTTTTCTCATGCCTAATAGATAAGTGTGTGTGAATCTCTATGATAGGAAGCACTACTGAAGATAGGTCTTTTCAATAGTGGTCCAGCACAAACCATAAATGACTAGATTTCAGTTTCTATGGTGGTTAGAAAGAATTGCAGCCAAGACTGAAAAGAATGGATAGCGATGGTAATATCACTGGGTTATTAAAATTAATGGGGACTTCTTGGGAAAATATTTTAATTTTCTTCCCAGCTATAAATTATTACAAATTCTCCTGGTGAGATACTCTTAGTAAATTATTTGTAAAGAATAGCTTTAATTAATTCTTATTACATCCCTGTAGGCATAGGTTTTACTAAGTTATTATAAAAACTGTTAAAGTTTACATTCATGTAGATTTATTTGTCCTTGAACATGTTTAATTAAGTTTGAAGAATGACAGATTTTTTCCCCCAATTCCTCATGGATGTATTGAGATAGGAAGGATGTATTCAAGAGTAGAGTTATTTCAAAAAGGAAAGTATGGCTTTAATAAAGAGTTACTCTGATTGAATGAATCAGCACTCTTCGCGACACAACCCCCTTCTGTTATTTCATTTCATTTGCATTTTAAGTCCCCTAGTATGGAATTTATGGAACTTGAGCAAATGCGAATTGGCCATAATATCTACAAAGCAGATATGTATTTTATTTATTCATTTATATTACTAAAATCCTGCAGTCATAGAATGCAAAAGCCTCCAACAATCAAATGTGTGCTTTAGCCTAAGTAAAAGGCATAATAGTCCCATCTAACCAAAATCTGAAGGACTGGTTGAGAGAAGTGCAACCTCATAACCACAGTAGGAACTTTCGTTCTTCTAAATGAGCATAATGCGTTATGTCACTCAAACCCCACCTTTACATGAAATAAAGACATGTAATAAAGATATTGCTGGGATCGTTTTAAATAAACTAGGTACAATATCAACCCCAGAGATTTGTTTATTTATTTATTTACTTTATTTACTTTATTTACTTTATTTATATTCCGTTCTTCCCACCCCGAAGGGGACTCAGAGCGGATTACAGTACAAGTACTTGTAGACAATCCCTGCGGTTGAACATATGACATATAGACATATGACATTTATCACAGTACACTACATACATTTTGACATATTACATACACATACACACATACATAGGTGTAGCCTGCTGTCGACCTTTGCAGTGCTGACGAATTCTCTCTCCCCCCCCCTACTTACCTTACTATTCCTAAGCTGATTGTTCCCTTTTTTCAGAGCCTGGAGTAACAAGCACCTGAGGCAAAGCACCAAAATGAGTGTGTAGAGAGTTAACATACTGTCTATTCTCCTCTATGGGTCTGAAACATTGTTTCAGCACCTAACAAGCACCTGAGGCAAAGCACCAAAATGAGTGTGTAGAGAGTTAACATACTGTCTATTCTCCTCTATGGGTCTGAAACATTGTTTCAGCACCTAACAAGCACCTGAGGCAAAGCACCAAAATGAGTGTGTAGAGAGTTAACATACTGTCTATTCTCCTCTATGGGTCTGAAACATTGTTTCAGCACCTAACAAGCACCTGAGGCAAAGCACCAAAATGAGTGTGTAGAGAGTTAACATACTGTCTATTCTCCTCTATGGGTCTGAAACATTGTTTCAGCACCTAACAAGCACCTGAGGCAAAGCACCAAAATGAGTGTGCAGAGAGTTAACATACTGTCTATTCTCCTCTATGGGTCTGAAACATTGTTTCAGCACCTACGACTCCTCAAATGCTTTCATCAGCACTGTCTTCACTCAATCCTAAATATACACTGGACCGACTAATGTGATGAATGTTGCTGTCCTTGAGCGAGCAGGGATCGCCAACATTGAGACCATGTGTAATGAAGTCAATATATGTATTGTTTTATTGTGTTGATACTGTATTGCAGTCTTTCTCAACCAGTGTGCCGTGGCACAGTAGTGTGCCGTGACGGACCTCCTGCTGTGCCGTGAGAAAAGCTCTCTGCCCCCTTCCTCCCCCCTCCTGCCAAACTCCTGCTGCTTGGGGAAGGAGGAGGAAGGGCCGGGCGGCGGCAAAGAAAAAGAAGAAGGGACCGGGGCGCCGCCTCTTTCGGCCATTTCCCCAGCCAGCCTCCAATCCGCCATGACTCCCACCATGACTCTCGCCCCTCGCTCGCTGAAGTCGCATAGAGGAGCCCCGCCCACTGAAGCCCATCCCCATGCTCCCAGAGCTGCTCTGCAGGAGATGCTGGGGGAGGGGCCTCCTGTAGGAGAGCTGCTGGGAGGAGAGCTGAGAGCTGGGGGAGGGGCGGGGCATGGCGTGGCCTGGCTCTGCCCCTCCCTTGGCTTCGACACTCCCAGCAGCTGCTCCAGCCTTGAGGGACAGTGCCAAGCCAGCATTGTGCTGGCTCTGGCACGGCTGGCTTGGCACTGCCCCCTCAAGGCTGGAGCAGCTGCTGGGAGAGGTGAAGCCGGGGTAGGGGCGGGCATGGTGCAGCCTGGCTCCGCCCTCCCTGGCTCGGCACTCCCAGCAGCTGCTCCCAGCAGGCCACCAACCCCAGCCATTCTTTACTGTGTTAGAGTGTCATTTTGTGTCATTTTGGTTGGTGGTGTGCCCCGGATTTTTTTTGTTAATGTCAAAAAAGGTTGGGAAACACTGCTGTATTGTATTGATGGACAGACTGCAAAGGGTTAACATAGTTCTAAGAGTGCACAGCCTCTCAGAATCTTCAGAATGTCCGGTTGCTGGAGCCTAACTGGCAGGCGCACGTTTTGAATTCTGGCAGTTAGCCAGCAACAGTTAGAGAATAACAGTTGGGTTTTTGCGGTTGGTGAGGAACCAGCTGTCTTTAAGAGCTGTTTGTGTTCAGTTCTGGGTAGGGTTTGGAAAACCCAAGTGGAGGACAGGTTTTGTCCCAGTTAGTAGTGAAAGTAACCCAGTAGGTAAAGCCACAGCCGGTTATTTACCTGAGGAAGCAGTTAGGTAGTAAACTGCTGGTACCTGGGTTAGTTCATGCAGGGGAAAGTTGTACCCCACTGTTAAATTGTTGTAACTTCAAGTGTGTACCTCTTCGGAGCCTTTTTGAAACCAACTAAGCATTGAACCCGGTTGTGAAATAAATTGTTAAACACTTTTAACACAACACCTCTTCAAGTCGTTTATTTTCAAAACCGCAAGTCTTCAATAAACCTGCACATCGTTGGTTAGATCTTGATAAATGGTGGCAGTGATTTGAGAGGAAAAGATCCTCACAAGGTGGACGCACGCTGTAGGCTGCGTCCTCACGAAGTGGGTCAGCGTAAATAATTAAAATCCTTGCAATTGGTGGCAGCGGTGGGATCGCCTGCCCTGCCACAGATTTCCACAGTTCCCCAGTTTTGTGTTCGAATCCAAGAAGTTCGACGCTAGCTTTCAGCGGCGCTCGAAAACTTCGTTACACCATGCTATTGAGAACACAGCTGCGCTGGACAGGGCACATCTCTAGGATGGAGGACTACCACCTCCCAAAGATACTACTCTACGGTGAACTCGCCACGGGTCAGCGCAAGAGAGGAGCACCAAAAAAGAGATATAAGGACTCCCTGAAACAACATCTCAGGCTCGGCCAGATTGATCACCAACAATGGTCCACCCTGGCCTCACATCGGGAGGCATGGAGACGCACTACCCACAATGCTGCGGCCTCTTTCGAGAAGACACGCCAAACATGTCCCGAAGAGAAATGACAACACAGAAAGAACTGCAACTTGGAAACAACATCACCCAAGGAGACTTTTTGCAGTGGCCTTTCTGGTCATCAACACGCTTGTAAAAAGCGCGGGATGAGTCCTTCCTAAGAATCTTCATTCGCGAAGTAATGCCGAGAGAGAGAGAGAGAGAGAGAGAGAGAGAGAGAGAGAGAGAGATCCCTTTTTATTTTACATTTTATAGTTATATAATTATATTTGTCCTTTTTTGTTTTAAAAAAGCTGAAATTGTGCAATTGTGCTAAAAGCAAAAACATTAAGGAACAGCAGTGCTAATCAGTGCTAAGAGGAGCCAGGGTTGTGAAAGTGTGTGGAAGTTTAGTTACCGAAGCACAAATTGGCAAATTTATGCAATTACACAATTGAACAGAAGTGTGATATTGAATGTGTCCAACCTGATATCTATCCACTGTCACTGATAATGTGACTGTAGTAGAATAAAGGGCTTGTGTGATTCTCTAATTTTGTAATAGGGCAACTTCAGAAGGCTGGTTTCTTTGATGTTTTGACTATTTCCGTGCTAGTGTTATACAATGACTTTTCTACACTCCTTCATTTGTAAGTTTGTTTTGAATAGATAATACTTTAAAGTCGTAACTCACAATGTGTTCCACTCATTAGCTCTCTGTCATATCTGGGTTATGTGAGTTTTAGATCCCTTAAATCTCTGAAGCCTCAAATAACTGCACACGGAGGCAGAAGTTAAAGACCTCGCCATGGGAAAAATATCTTTTCATTAGTTCTTCTAAAACATGGCTTATAGCAATGACTATGGCAGTTCTCCTTTTGAGGACCAGGCTTTACAGGAAAGAGAAGAAGGAGTGAACCTGGAAGAAGATAATGCGTCGTTGGAGAGAAAAGGATTCGATCTTGGGAGCATAAACTGAGGAACGAGGAAGAAGAAAGAAAAAGTGTCTGATACAAACCAAGACAGCTAGCAACTGATACAGAGACATACAGAGAAAACTCTGTAACAGTTACTAGGCATAAGATGGAAATATTTCCTAAGTTGATGTACAGATATTAGGGCTGTGCACTAGGGTTGGTCTCTGCGGTTTAAAAATTATTTGAAATCGGATTAAATTCGTATAAAAAGTTAATTTAATTGTTTTTTGAACCATGTGCTCCAACCCGGAAGTATAATTTCTTTACCAAACCTGGGGGCCACCATTTTTCTTAATTATTGTAATTAGATCGTATCTTCCCTCTCCGTTCTTCTAACAGGAATATTTATCTCCTCCAAAATAGCTTTTCAGGGTACTTACAGACATATCAGGGCCCTTTGCCTGGTCAGAGGATAATTAAAGTAAAAGGCCTCCTGGAGGAAGTGAAGAAGCAAGGGGAACCATAGAGAAAAAATGGGGCTCCTAGAGCACCTTGGAGGACTGAAGGGAAAATAGCACTTTAAACATCCAGAAAATCGGGGTAGATAGAAGGAAAGGAGGAGAAGCAGAGAATAAAGGCTGAAAGAAGAGGAGGAGGGAGTAACAAGAGCACAGAGTGAAGAAGGAAAAACTACAGAAGCAAGGGGAAACCATAGAGAAGAACCGGTACTCCTAGAGTACCTTGGAGGACTGAAGGGTGCTTTTCCTCCAAACAAGCAGAAGGGCCGCACAGCACTGTGATACTCTGTAAGTCACCCTAAAAAGCAATTCTGGAGAAGGTTGATATATTCCTGTTACAAGAAACTCATACTGTATCTCTATCTTTTGATGTATTTTCATCAATATGCAGAAAGTTGGTGGCACCATTTCTATATGTTATAAATCTTCAGCTCCAGTCAATTGCACTCCAGAAGTGAAGGCAAATGTTTCCCCCTTGATTTGCCTGTGATGTCAGCCCTGTTTTCCTGCTGTGCGCATGCGCTGGAATAAGAACGAATAACAAATTTCGTTATTAATTACATATCAATTAAGAATTTTTTGGAATTTTTTTGTAATTATTTCTATTACTAATTTAAAAATCCCCCCCCCCATTGTATTTTAGAACCATTTTAATGGATCAACCAAGCCTACTGTGCACAGTTCTGTTTTCAAAAACAGGCTTCTGATGGTTTGAAGGATTTGGCTGTCAAATCCATGAAAGCAAGCCAGGCAGAGGGCAGCTGAAGCCTTAGCTGGCACAGAACACAGCAGGTCAATGGGTCTAATAGGGACCGATGTGGCTGAGCAAGTGGCACTCTACCTGAGGCAGATGCGGTGGTGTGCGGGCAGAGCAGTCTTACTAATCAGAAAAGATGCCCCTCTCTTTTACTTTCATCCCCAGCAGCCTCCTCCATCCCTTCCCAAAGGCTAGCTTTTCCCAGCAGCATTTTGTGCTACAGAAGCATTGAAGGCACCTTACCTTTCATAGGTAGCCTTGGCTATAATAATCCATGCAGTGGTTACATCTAGACTGGATTATTGTAACGCCTTGTATGTTGGCCTTCCCCTGTCGACTACCAGAAGACCCCATACTCTGAGAGTCTGTGCCCTTGTGACTCAAATCACATAGAGACAACGGAACATGTGCTTCTTCAGAGCCTGCTCTATAGAGATATTAAATCCTGCCTCATTATGACATAGCTATACAAACACCCAGGACACTCTGGAAATTTTACTTCTCACTGCTGCTTTCAGATACTAACTTGGCTATAACTTATAATGTCACCAAGTTCTGCACAGCAGCGATTAAAATCTGTCAGTCGATGAAAAATAGCATAAGCTAGTAGAAATCAGAATTGCATTCTAGCATAAAATTGGGATTATAGTCTTTTAATTATGGAATAAATGTTGCTCCCTCCTTTGTCTGACTGGATTTCCTTTCCCCTCCCTTCAGATTCCCTTCCTTTTAATTCCATAAATTGTGTGGTGTTTTTAGAGAGAGAGAGAGAGAGAGAGAGAGAGAGAGAGAGATATATATATATATATATATATATATATATATAAAATAACTTTATTTCTTGTGAGTCGCCCTCCACCATTGGTGCTCCGGGCGACTTACATCATTTAAGAAAAAACAAAACACAGGTACATCAGTTAAAAGCACAGATACAGAGAACCATAGAGGGCCCAGCCTCCAGGTTATCTAGTCAATCCCCAAACGCCTGGCGGAAGAGCCAAGTTTTCAAGTCGGACAGGAATCTGGCTGGGGCCGATGTGGCCCTGAGAGCAGGCGGAAGTGTATTCCAGATCACAGGGGCCACCACAGAGAAGGCTCTCCGTCGGGTCTTTGTCAGCCGGGCCTCTCTCACCCCTGGGATGGCTATACGGTCACCATTTATTGCACGCGCTGGTCTTTCACTGCGTTGGTCTGTCAGCCGATCGCCCAGATAGGCTGGTCCGGTTCTTTGCCGTGCTTTGAAGGTTAGCGCCATGAGTTTATAGATCACTCTGAACTCTGTAGGCAGCCAATGAAGAACTTTTAGGATTGGTGAGATATGGTTCCTAGCCGATACCCGGAAATGAGTCTGGCCGCTGCATTCTCTGACAAGTCTCAACCTCCGAGTCGTGGACGGCGGTAGACCCGCATACAGGGCATTGCAATAGTCGAGTCGAGAGACCACGGTGGCATGTATCACAGTCTTCAACGCCTCTGATGGTAGGTAGGGGGATAGCCGTCGGGCCCTGCGAAGATGAAAGAAGGCGCCCTTGACTGCAGCCTGAATCTGGGCTTCCATCGACAGTCTCTCATCCAGAATCACTCCCAGGCTCTTCACCGCCGGAACCGGGACAGGGGCTCGCCTTCAAAGAAAGGTAGTGGTGAGTGAGGGTCGGGTCGGCCAGGCCAGAGGATCTCCGTTTTTGCCGGATTGATTTTTAGCCTGTGTGCTCTGAGCCAGCTTGTCACCGCCCTCAGCCCCTGACTAAAGCTTTCAGGCACCGACGACATCCCTGGGTCGAGCTTCAGCAACAGCTGTGTGTCGTCGGCATATTGGTAGCAGCTGAAACCATGGCTCCTATCAACAGTGAATGCTGAGAAGTGGATGGGTAGACTCTGGGATAATGAATTTTAATAAGTGTAATGCCCCATTTGTAGTTTAGAACCATTTTTTTTATGGATCAACCAAGCCTAGTACTCACTTCTGGCCAAGTATAATTATCTTCCAGAGGTATAAGTTTGGTGATGAATCCTTAAATAACTGAAGATGTCTTCTGGACCCACATGGTCCTTCACATCGAGGGCCTAGATTTTCAGATGGAAGGTGGTCACTACAAGGATTTGCTTCACACGCCTTCCTCTTAGCAGAGTGGACTTTTCTTATATTTTGAAGACTTGCTTGCCAGGCAAAAGGCTTTATGTAACCAGACGAAAAAGGGATAAACATAGCAGGAAAGAAAAATAAGATGGAGGGTGATGGAGACAGGCATTACGGTGTACATGCAGATGTTTTCTGTTCATATTATAGTGCACGCTTCCACCAGGCATTCCTAATTATAGCCTGTGCGCTGAGGTTCCCGCAATGCTGGCCATTAACCTTCAACTGAATCACTAGCTTTAACATAAGGCGCATTGTCACTGAGGGGCCCCTCCCTCCCTCTCTTGCCTCTCATCCACTCGCTATTTAAAATTGTATCAGTGCATCCAGCTTGAAATGCCATTTGAATGGGGCTTATATTAGTCAGTCTCTTAAAAGAGCCAATAATTAAGAGAGAGAAAGAGAGAACTGAACTGAATATAAGCTATTTAGAGGATGATGTAGTCGTGGCAGGGGGAGTCTTGAAATTGTGACATTGATAATAATGAGTTTGTGAAGAATGCTTTTGCTTAGAATGAAGGGGAAACACAAAGAGAACGACAAGAACGACTTCACAATTTCAAAAGAAAAGATGTGGAGTTGTAATGTACAATTAAAATCAAGGCCATGTTTGACAAAAGCAAAAGCAGGAGATGATATCTTTTATAGACAATGGGGACATCATTACATAAGCAAGGGTTTTTTTGGGGGGGGGGGTTAGAATCTCCAGTTTTGGGGAAAAATTGGAAATTCAAAGTTCCTTTGTATATATAATAATAATAATAATAATAATCTTTATTTATAAGCCGCTTCCCTCTCCCCAAAGGGGACTCGGAGTGGCTTACATGGGGCTGTGCCCAAACCACAAATCACAAAACATTTATTTATTTATTTTATTTATTGTTCACTTTTGTATTCCGCTCCTCCCAGCAGGCTCGGGGCGGATCACAGCAAAAAATACATGGGTGGCATGTTGTAACATGTCAACATGCGACCCTACAGTTGATAAAAACATAAAAACATAAAACCACATTTAAAACAGGTTACATCGTCAGAACACGGGTTGAGAGGGCATATATCATAGTTCTTAGTCCGGTGTGCCTAATTAAAGGCCAGCCCGAAGAGGGCCGTCTTACAGGCCCTCCGGAACGGGCCCAGTTCCGAAATGGCTCGGGTACTGTCCGGGAGGGCATTCCAGAGCACCGGTGCCGCCACAGAAAAAGACCTTTGTCTAGTCGTCGACAGGTGGCAGGAGCGGACTGATGGAGTTAACAACAGATTTTGCTCATCTGAGCGCAGTGATCTCGGGGTGAGTACGGGGTAAGACGGTCCTTCAGGTACGCAGGCCCTAGGCCGTGTAAGGCCTTAAAAGTCAAAACCAACACCTTGAAGGTAATTCGGTACTCAATAGGAAGCCAGTGCAGTTGCCGGAGAATAGGTGTAATATGCTCTCTCGCCGGCACTCCTGCCAGCAAGCGAGCCGCGCGTTCTGCACTAGCTTGAGTTTCCGGATTGTCGACAAGGGAAGGCCAACGTAGAGGCCATTACAGTAGTCTAATCTCGAGATGACCGTCGCTTGGATTACCGTGGCCAGGTCGTCCCTGGACAGGTAGGGTGCCAGTTGCCTAGCCTGTCGGAGGTGATAGAATGACGTCCTGCTGACCACAGAGACCTGGGCCTCCATGGTCAGCGAGGAGTCCAACACAACCCCCAAGTTTAACTGACGGCGATGGGTTGCCGCTCGCCGTCCAGGGTAGGCAACCGGCACCCACCCAGTCCAGGCCGACCAGGCCACAGGATCTCCGTCTTCGATGGATTCACCTTCAGCCGGCTGGCACGCAGCCAACCAGTCACGGCTTCGAGGCATAGATGGAAACAATCGGGTACGGAGTCCGGCCTGCCGTCCATTCTCAGCAAAAGCTGGGTGTCATCAGCGTACTGATAACACTCCAGACCAAAGTAACGGGCCAGCTGGGCCAGGGGGCGCATGTAAACATTGAATAATAAGGGGGAGAGTATGGCCAGACATCAAAAACAATAAACACAATAAAACAGTAAACACAGTAAAATGAATACATCTAACAAAAACACAATAACAAATGCGTCTAAAACAGAAGGAAAAAGGAAGACGAGAGGGCGAGCCACATGTACATATAAGATGTTTAAAAACTGGGGGAGATAAATGGAGTAGGGCCAAAACGTGAAGAGTCGCAAAGGGGAAGGAAATCCAAAAAAACCGGGCGTTGAAGGATCTAGTCTCCAAAGGCTAGGCGGAAAAACCAGGTTTTCAGTTGTCCCTTAAAGGCTTCCAGTGAAGGGGTGTTCCTGATCTCTCCCGGGAGGGAATTCCAAAGCCTGGATATATAGTCTGGATTAAATGTCCATGTAGCAAGGGTCCATCCAATGTTGGAGTAGAGATACACTAGGAATCCCAAAAGGAAATTGTAATCCAAAGAGTGGTATAGAAGACTCCAAAGCTCCGTGCTTCTTATTTGTGCAGGTTGCTTTATAAACAAAAGTTATACAGTAGTTCAGTGTGGACGCCTGACGATATTACATGGAGCTCAACCATTTCACAGGGAGTTCCAAAGCTTCCTCAGAGACAATCCATGGGAGTATTGTACTCTATTTTGTGAATTGCAGGCAATTATTTATCATAGCATTATATACGATTTGAATCATAGAAAGGTGCAGGCTCTATTGACCTTCACTCCCATGGGTTGCCTATGGCCTTGGTTAGACCGATTAATATTTTTAAGAGAAAGAGAAACTAGCAAAACTAAGGTGCATTTTTTTATCACATAATAGCCGCCCCATCCCCCCTAATTTTGCCAGAAAAGCATAAAATGCTTTTACACATTTTACACAAATAAATATGGTACTTTGCCAGATGGTATTGTAGTTTAAAACGTTATCACAATCCAACACAAATTAAGTGTGTTTAATCCAATTAATATGAGTGTTCTCCTTAAACTCACTTAAGGACTAGCTGAGGAACCGGCGGAGCCCGGGTTATTTGAGGAAGGCATTGTGTGCTAAGGTTGGTTCCTATTAGATGTTTATGTGGCTTGCAGTGGTCTGAAGAACTTAGTGAACGTACTGTGAGTCCCGGGGGCCTAGTCAAGAAAATCAAGTTGAGGAAGCCTTGCTGTCAATTTTGGGCCTGGTCTGTGATGTATAGGGGCTACAGTGTTGTTTTGGAAGTGAATGATGTGAAGGTACTGCAAATCCCATCATTCGTAGCCCATCCTGCCTTAAACCACACCAGGTAGTGAAGTGGGCCATTGGGCCCCTGTGTGCCAATTTTTGTCGTGATCCGTCATTGCTGTGGCCCACAGTGGTTGACTGCCTGAGGCCTTTCCTTTTCCCACTGCGTCACCTTAGAATGTTGGAGTGTGGGTGGCCAATTGGAGTCCGTTATGCAAATACCATTTCAGTGGCAACCAATCCCCTCTGTCGGGGGCCGTAGAAGGTTGGAGTTCTGAGGCTGGCCAATCAGCGCCCTTTATGCAAATAATCCCACAGGGGCAGCCAATCGAAATGCTGGCACATATTCCTCCCACCGCACCACCGCAAACACTGAGTTTTATTATATAGATAGATAGATAGATAGATAGATAGATAGATAGATAGTAGGCATGGTTTAGAACCCAAAAATCGGGATTCGAAAATCTAATGGGGGGGTTATTAGTAATAGAAAGACTTACAAAAAAAATTCCAAAAAGTTCTAAAATGTAACGTAATTACGAACGAAATTCTTAATTAATTCTAAAGTAGGCAAAGCAGGGAAACAGTTAAAAGCACAGGCAAATCAAGGGGGGAACATTCCCCTTCACCTCTGGAGTGCAATTCACTGGAGCTGTAGATGTATAACATAAATATAAGAGGTAGTAGCTAGCTACTAGCTCTCAGGACAATTGTGAAAGTGAACTACGATTCTCTCCCCAACCCCTTTATTTTTCCCCTTCCCTCCTTTCTTCCTTCTCTACCCTCTTCTTTCATTCCTTCCTTTGCTCTTTGGTTCGGTTCCACATTCCTTCTTTTCTCTTTCCTTCCTTCCCTCCCACTTTCTCTACTTCCTTTGTCTCCTTCCTTCCTTTGTTCACGTTTTATTTCCCTAATAGCAATTAAACAGAAAGATATATGTATTAATGCAGTGGTTCCTCATGTTGTGGTGACCCCCATCCATATTTTCGTTGCTACTTCATAATTTTGCTACTCTTATGAATTCTAATGCAAATATCTAATATGCAGGATGTATTTTCATTGTTACAAATTGACCAAAGTTAAAGCATAGGGATTAATCACAAAAACAATAAGTTTGGGGGAGTATGGACAATGGATGATGGGATTCGCAGTAGCTTTGACCAATTCAGCTCTGACTTCCACAGCTGAGACCCCATGAATGACAGACCTGGACCAAACTTGGCACACAGAACCCCCATGACTCACAGAAAATACTGGAGGGGTTTTGGAGGAATTGACAGTGATTTAGGGGAGATATAAGCACTCTGAACCCAAACAATCCTGGATCAGGACCAAACTTGGCATGAATACTCAATATGCTTAAATGTGAACACAGATGGAGTTTGGGGAAAATAGACCTTGACATTTGGGAGTTGTAGTTGCTGGGATTTATAGTTCACCTTGAATCAAAGAGCATTCTGAACTCCACCAATGACAGAATTGGGCCAAGTTTCCCACACAGAACCGCCATGGCCAACAGAAAATCCTGTGTTTTCTAATGGTCTTTGGCAATCCCACGCAACTCCCTCATGACCCTCCCAGGGGTCCTGATGCCCAGGTCAAGAAATGCTGGCCTACCTGCTGTTAGGAATTGTGTGACTTGAAGTCCAAAACACCTGGAGGGCTGAAGTTGGCCCGTGCGGTGGGGCAAGACAGAGCAACGGGGAAGAGAAGGGAGGGGGGGAGAAGCCACCAGGAAAGAGAAGGAGGGGGCAGAGGAGAAGCATGTGAGAGAGTGCAGGGAGAGAAAGGAGGAGAAGCGTGTGTTTGAGGGGGGGAGGCAGGGAGAAAGCAGGAGCGGGGAGAGGGGGAGTGAGTTGGCGCCCAAAACACCTGGAGGGCTGAAGTTGGCCCATGCGGTGGGGCAAGACAGAGAGTCCCCACAGAAGACAAGAGCCCGAAAGCCAAGCCCAAGCTGGCCAAGAGCACCAAGGCCAAGACGACCAAGGCGGCGCCCAGAAGGAAGTGAGTCAGCCCGCTCTTCCTCAAGACCCCAAACCACCGCTGCCATGAGGAAGACAGAGCAGGGGGGGAGAGGGAAGAGAAGCGTGGAGGACTACACTTCCCAGAATGCCTAGTAGCAGCGTCACTTCCAGTTCCCCATAGAAATGCGGGAAAAAGAAGAAGATGAAAGAAGGCGGGAAGGAAATGAGGGGGAGAAGACAGGGAGAAGTGAGTAGTACAATAATTAAGAATTAATTACGATCATTACGCAAATTGTCGGCCTCAAGGACCGTAAAAGAAAGTCTACTTCCTGGTTAGCTGCCATGATGCGTATAAACTAGAAAGTCCCATTATATACGAATCCCTTCCGATTTCATTTAATTTTCATAACTTTTTTCATCATAGATAGATAATAGATAGATAGATAGATAGATAGATAGATAGATAGACTGGCTAAACTGTAGGAAACAAAGGGTGGTAATAAACGGACACTTCTCTGGGTGGAAAGAGGTGAGAAGTGGCGTACCCCAAGGTTCAGTTTTGGGTCCGTTACTTTTTAATTTATTCATTAATGATCTGGATGTAGAAGTAAAGTGTGAGGTAGCAAAGTTTGCAGATGACACTAAACTGTTCAGGGTAGTTAAAAATGAAACTGACTGTAAAGAGCTCCAGAAAGATCTCTCGAAATTGAGTGAATGGGCAACAAAGTGGCAAATGCATTTTAACCTAAACAAGTGTAAAGTCATGCACATCGGGGCAAGAACCCCAAATACACTTACCAACTGATGGGGTCAAAGCTTTCTGAGACAAACCAGGAAAGGGATCTTGGGGTTTTGGTGGACAGCTCAATGAAGATGTCAACCCAGTGCGCAGCAGCAGTGAAAAAGCAAATTCTATGCTTGGCATGATCAGGAAGGAATCGAAAATAGGTCGGCAAATGTTGTATTGCCTCTCTACAAATCTATGGTAAGGCCACATCTGGAGTACTGTGTACAATTCTGGTCTCCGCACCTCAAGAAGGATATAACGGAACTGGAAAAGGTACAGAAAGGGCAACAAGAATGATCCAAGGGATGGAGCAGCTCCCTTATGAAACCAGGTTGCAACGCCTTGGTCTTTTCAGCCTTGAAAGACGGCGTTTAAGAGGTGACTTGATCGAAGTGTATAAAATCATGCATGGGATAGAAAAGGTGAATAAAGAAAAAAATATTTTCTCTGTCACACAACACTAGGACTAGAGGGCACTCCCTGAAGCTCCAAGGTAGGAAAGTTAGGACTAATAAAGGAAATATTTCTTCACCCAGAGGGTCATTGGGTTATGGAACTCACTTCCAGAGGAGGTTGTGACAGCGGTCAGCCTGGACAGCTTCAAGGCAGGATGAGACAGATTCATGGATACCAAGGAATCAGTAGTTACTGAAATGGACATCCAAGTGCCACCTCTGTGTTGATGGAGGCAGGCAGGATTTTCCCTGGGTACTGGTTGTGGGGGGTCGGGAGCAGACCAGGGTTTTGCCCTCCTTTCTGCTAGAGATCCCCGTGTACAACTGGTCGGCCACTGTGTGACACAGGATGCTGGACTAGATGGGCTGAGGCCCGATTCAGCATGGCTCTTCTTATGTTCTTATGTTCTTATGTAGATAGATAGACAGATTATAACTTGAAATTGTCAGAGCTGGGAAATCTGAGCTTTGAGGAAGTTCAGATCCCCAGTCTGCCCTGAGGTGGTATTGACCTTTGTCCCAGTTCTGTGAGAGCTGTGCTGACCTTTGCTCTAGTTCCTGAGAGGCTGTGCTGTGTCAGACTGGAAGTGATGCAACTTCTAGATGCCTGCTGAGTCATGGGGGAAGTGAGGTAACCTCCTCTGGACATGGACATTGGACACTGTTCTAATTATGCGGACTCAGAGCCTTATGAGGTCATATCCCCTGGACTATGGGAACTGCTGACTCACCCGGATATGGTGCAACCCTCCTTGGACATTGCGTGGGCAAGGGGAGGTTGGGGTATAAAAAGGTGTGTTTGGGTGGCGGGACTTTGCTTTAGCTTCACAAGTTTTGTACCTGCAATAAAATCGTGTTGGACCGTGCTACTATCTACGCTTGTTTCCTGACCGAGATTGGAGAGTCATTACAGAAATGTTACCTGCCAAGTACATATTCTTCAATTCTTTCAAAACTCTGTACATTTGAAAAAGTAAATTACATTCTATGTCTGAGATAAGGATTTTTTTTTAAAAAAATGCTAATAATGATATATTATAATCCAATTTTTTGCACAGCTCTTCCTAAGCTTCTGCCATGCCTCCCTTCTGTTTCACCCACAGAAACAAACCATAGAACATTCAAAACAACATACATTTTAACACATGTCACACAACATTTACACACAAATAATCAACATCATTACATCATCTTTTTTAAAAAAAAAGGAAAGAAAAAGAAAAACGTAAATTATCCACCAGAAAGTTGCTCAAACCTCTGACTGAAAGAAAAACACCCAAGTGAAATGAGAATGAGATAAAAGGATTCCCAGTTTCAATTTCTTTGTAATTAATACTGGCATTGTTTGAAATCTAAAAAGCCATTTCATCATTAGCAATGAGCTCTGTCCTCTTTCTCATTTCTTTCGGAAGTTTTAGATAATACAGAAATAATAAAATCATCATGCTATCTCTGGCAGATGAAAGGGGGCTTCTGAGAAAATACGACTTTTTTTTACAAGACAATACTTTGCTAAACGGGAAATGCCTTCCGTACTCCAAGCCTTATTAGATGGGATGTCAGTAATATCAGGATAGAGATGTGTGGGTATGCCCAAGTCAATTCCTTGTTTGACTTTCTTTTGAAAGACCTTCTGTTCTTCTTTTTTTTAAATTTATTCATACACTCGTGGATTTGGGAGAGCTTTTTTTTTTGTAAAAAAATCAAAATCAATCAAAAATTTTAACCATTTACACCAACGCGAAACAATTAAGTACAGCTATTCCTACTATGTAGAGATTGTGCTTTATTGTACAGCCAAGTAGTTTTAAAATATTAGATTGCCTTGAAGAAGAAGAAGAAGAGACGAGAGCAGAGAAACATGAGTGAAGGATTTAAAGACAGTTTTTAAGAGATAAGACTCCAAAGCCTTCTGCCTAGAGCAGGGGCGGACCTACAGGTAGGCCAAGGACGCGGCCGTGCGGGGCGCCACCTGGGAAGGGGTGAATTCCCCCGCCCGCCGGGCGCCGGCGCCAAACAGCGTCCTGGCCCTGCCGATGTTCCTCAGGCAGCACCGCGGCTGCCTGCTTTTGGGCCCTGGCCTTGTGCACTCCGATGCTGCTTCTGGGCACGCGAGTAGGTTTTCGCACAGGCGCAGTTGCTCCAGAGCTGAAGTTGAGCGCAGAAGCAACTGCGCATGCACGAAAACCTCCTTGCATGCCCAGTAGCTCCTGTGCGCAGAAGCCTGTAAGCAAAGCACTCCCTATCGAGCAGGCAGGGAGTGCTTCCCCTCTCCCTTTGTCTCCGCCCTGCCGCCGAATACGGTGACCCAATTGGGCAGGCAGGGGGTGGAGTCAAAGGGAGAGGGGAGTGGAGCCAAAGGGGTATTGGCGACGTATTGCCTCCTGACAGCCACCACCGGAAGTAGCTGCCGTGCGCTGATGCGAACTCCCTCACCAGGCCCAATCACGTGTGAACCCTACCACACCCACCCACCTCCCGCCCACCTCCCACAACCTATAAAGGAGGTGACATGATTTCAGAAGATTTACTCAAAACCTAATGAAGCAAAATTCCCACCTACCTTATCCCATTATTTCCTTATCTGTGGAAATAATTTGTGATAAAATGTTCAAATGCAGACAAAATTTGAATCGGCGCTCTTGTTCATTCTAGTCAGAGCCTTGAGTGATTAATTGTTAAAGTTCTGACTTTTATTCCTTGTGCGTTCTCCCATTTTAATGCTGAAATGAATAATACCTTAGAATAGTGCAGATGGGAGATACTTTTGTCTCAATGAATTTTCAATATAATTTAGAAAAATTCATACATTTCATAAAATGTGGAAGCGACGTCGCAACAAGAAGAACTGCCAAGAGTGGACTTCCGGCCCCACTGAGGAGCACCGGAAGTCCTCCCAGGCTAGCCAGCCTGGGAGCAGGCTGGTATCTCATAGACTGACTTCCAAGGCTCTTAGAGCCCCGAGGACCACTGGGTCCGCCACCAGACCCCCAGAATGGGAGAAGTCTAGGACCTTCAAGCCTAGGACATTCAAGAGGTTCCCTTCCAGGACCTTCTGGAACGCCAATTACAGGCGCCGGGAATACTACTTAGCGAGCACCCAGCCCAGGAAATTGGACACCCCGGCGATCAAGAGACCTGTGCCAGAATCTCTGGGCCCAGAGGCTAGCAACGACCATCTTCCCTCGGGCTAAGGACTCTAAGGACTCTATTTGACTTGCTGGATCCCCCAAAACTTCCCCCTTTCGATGGTCGAGTTAATACCATCTTTAATTCGACCCCTTGACAGCTTACTGACCTATGTGGTCCTCCCCTCTGTCTTTAACTGTCGATACCCTTGCCCCTTATTGTTTTATTCTGTATTTACTGTGTTTATTATATGGCAAACTATGTAAACTGCTCCGAGCCTTCGGGGAGTGGCGGTATAGAAGTTTGAAATAATAAATAAATAAAATAAATATATCTTTGAATTAAGACGGACTTGAGATTTTAAATAAAAATTGAATTGTAGGAGAAAGCAACACTGGCTGACTTCCCTAGGCCCGTGTATCAGAATATTCCATTTACTTACTCAAGCTATTCCCATGTTGATAGCAAACGATGCTCACTGCACAGGAGAAATTGACTAGTTCAGTGCTGTCCAACTTCTACCAGACCTAGGGCCGGACTTCCAGTCACTGATGACCTGGGGGGCCGCTCCGCGCTACTCCGCCCCGCCCCAGGCACCACCCCTGGCCACGCCCCCGGCCCCTCCTCCTAAAGTGTCACGCCACCCTCAGAAGCGGCGATTTTGCTTCTGAGGCTGGCGTGACCCTTTGAGAGGAGGGCAAAAGCCAAGGGAGCCCTCCATGGCTTCGCCCTCCCTCCTAAAGTGTCACGCCAGCCTCCTCCTCTGTTCTGCCTCTCCCACCGGCGCACCGATCAGGGCGTTGGTGGGAGAGGCAGAACGGAGAAGGCGTGCCTAAAGAGGAGGAAGGGAAGTGCTTGCCTTCTTCCTATTTAGGCACGCCCCCTCCCTCCCCCCCGGCGTTCCCGATTGGTGCGCCGGGGGAGGTGGGACGGAGGAGGAGGAAGGGAGCTGGCGGGGCTGGGTGACGTCAGGCTCGGCGCCGGCGCCGCGCCTGACGTCACCCAGCCTTGCCCCCTGGAGATCGAATTTTTTAAAAAAAATATATTATTTTTTGCAGGGTAGGCGGGGGCTGTAGGGAAGGGGCTGGGGGGCCATATACGGCCCCCGGGCTGCCAGTTGGGCAGCCCTGGACTGGTTCATCCCACACATGCTCCCATTATTGTAAGCCACTTTGAGTCCCACATCAGGAAAAAGTCAGAATATTAAGCATATACATATATAGACACATCTTAAGTTTCTCTGAGCCATTTCTTTGTAGGAAGCCCATGGTTTTAAAGCAGTGTTGTTTTCACAACAACCATATAAACCTGCTACCTAACTTCCTACATGGTGTATTAAATTTGAAAGTGTTCCTTATCTCATCTGAGAATATGTGTCATATATTTTTGTTTGGATCCCTTTAACATGCTAGGCTTATTTATGCGTTTGATCATAAATGTAGGATTAATCCCTGATCAGCTTTTTTCTGGAATGCCCTCAAGGTAGCCGAGTAATGTAACAACTGGGCTAAATAGCTTCCCTTTGAAATCATATGCTTACATTTATCCCATGTGCATGGCTGTCACTTTGACCTAACTGGGGATTTTTGAATTTCATTTCTCTATTGAGATCACAATATGTACTGTGTATAGGAGGGTGGCTTCTTTTCTTGGTTTCATCAATATGTTTGACAAATGACATGGTTCCGCCAGCGATGGAGGGACATTCGGATAACAATTCTAAACCACTGCTTGGACACTCACTTGGAAAATAGAGGCAGGAAAGTGAAGTGGGTAAATTAGAGCTGCCTTTTCTCACTCTTTTTCTTCATTACTGATTCCTTGGATCTCACCATTATCTGTACCATGGATCAGGGCCGTAGCCAGGATTTTGATTCGGGGGGGCTGAGTTTGGTTCGGGGATCACAAGGTTGGGAAGGAGAAGGAGATCATCTCCGACCCTTGGGCCCTGTGTTCTCAAAGGCTGTCTCAGTACAAGTCCAGCGACCTGACTCGAGGGCTGGCAGCTCTCCGAAGGACGTTTCGAAGCTCCAAAGTTTGAACCCCAGAATGTCCTCGAATAGTGTACGTAGTGTAATTAGGAGATAAAAGTCCCAAGTACAAGATCTGTAGTCAGATGAAGCATCATTTGAAATCAGGTCAAGACCTCTTTCCTGTTTCTTGGAAAACTTGCTTTGGCTAGATTCATGTGTTAAGTGCCTTTGATTCATGTTTCCAGTTCTTGAGTTTTACTATAGAAATTTCTGCCTTTGTTTTTCATGAACTTTGATGGACTAATTTCCTGGACTATTTGTTCAGGTTTATCTTCTTACCTAATTGAATTTTACCTATTTTTAAAGAGGTTTTTTTTACTGCTACTGTTTTTAAAAATATTTTCAATAAATGGATTGCATTTCTACTCAGCTGCGTGGTGTTTAAAGTCAGAGGGCTTTCCTGGTCTGGAGTGCAACAGTCCTGGAGAATTCCCGCCAAACCCCTGCGTACATCATCCCATTGCCCCACCCCCCTTTACTGGCTACATTTCCAAGGCTAACCTAGAGTTTCTATTCTCCCCAGTTCAGATGGCCCTTATCTCAGATGTGCCTCTCTTCTTCTCCTCTCCTCCTTCCTTCTAAACCTTCATGTCATGGGGTGGACAGAGCACCTCGTTTTAAGCTGGTACAGACATCATCCCAACAGAGCAAACACACTAAGGAAATTGTGATAAGTATCTATATATTCATGCACATATAATCAATCAATATCATAGAAGTATACAGTATATTTCAAATAACAACACAAATAATCCTGCAAGCTTGCGCACAGTACCCCGAGCTGGGGTTCCTACCGGTAGTGTGACGTCCAAATAAATAGTAAAAGGCGAAAGATTCATACGATCTGAAGAGAAACCAGAGTATGTGACCGTAATAAAGTTTTGATTGATTGATTGTTGACAATCTGAAATGTGACCAGAGGAATAAGAAAAAAAATAGTGAATATAATCCCAGTGGGATATAATAGTTCTGTCCAGGGGAAATCCAAAATGTGGAGAAATTAATGTTGGTCAAAGGACCATTTGTAATCCATCCCAGATGGGAAGCTTTCAGTGTGTATCCATGATGGATGGTGATGGCAAAAAGCCGCTATATTGTTGTCAAGTCACTCTGATGGCGCTCAGCCCGGAATGGGTCGCTGTGTAAAGTATCCACACTATGGGTGAGTTTACTCAAATCAGAAGACGGTCAAAGGTATATTTGTAATCCAAGCACGGTAGGAAGCCCTCTAAATAAAGCCCCAATGGGCGGGGATGGTGACACAAGCCTCAGTTTGAAGCCCCAATGGGCAGAAAAGCCGCCGCAACAAAGACAGGCTGCTCTGATAGTGTTCAAGCAGAGTCAGTCGGCGTTGCTGAGTTTCCACGTTTCAAAGTGGATCTACAAGCCTCAGTTTGAAGCCCCAATAGGCGGAAAAACCGCTGCAACTTAGCGGGCTGCTCCGGGAGTGTTCAAGCGGAGTCAATCGATGTTGCTAAGTATCCACATTTCAAAGAGGGCCGACAAGGGAGTGGATACCCCGGAATTCCTCACGGTCTTTATCAAGGCCAGGTGAAAATCATGAGATAGTGTGCTCAACTACACATATTGGCGGCAAATACATCAGTCTTCAGTCTATGGCTCAATTGAACAAATGTGAATGAGTCATAGTGGTTGGAGCAGACAGAGACATTATGAGATGGGCAGTGTGCCTATTTGTTTTGCTAGATTTACAGTGAAGCATGCTACGATGCTTAGAAAGATCCACCCTGATGCGGTTGTTAGACTTACTCAACCTGTTGTACTTCCCCTGAATTATTTCCCTTAGGTGCATTTATGTTCATTAATGTACTGAAGGAAAAATCAACTATTAAAGTTCACTTATGAACATGTTATGCATGTATTTGCTCATTTCCCCAGGCAACTAAATGTTTTAAACCAGACCTTGAGGAGCCTGACCATAGCTGGTTTCATAGCAGAGCTACCCAGCTTTCTTTCCCCTCTTTCCTTTGTTTTTACATGCTTACCTTTTTGCTGTTAATGCTTAATGTTTCTATTAGCCATTTCTCATTTTCATTCTTTCCTTCTTTTATCTTCTGTCGAGCTGTTTCCATTTCACATAAGGTATCTGCGGAGACATTATTTACCAGGAAGCTATCTGAACGCAGCAATTATGGAGTTGGTTGCTTAGATTATTGTCTGCTGTCTGCAGCGGCATTCAAAGTATTATGGAAATGTTCAATGATTAAAACAGATAAATGAAAGAAAGGTGACGAGAGACAACAAAGGAAGGTTGCAAAATGTAATGAGAGGAAAATGTGAATAAACCCCCTTCTGTACATGTCTCCTATTTTTACTGAGCAGTGTTGCTCAGGAAAAAAAGGACAATTGGCTATGCGATGTTTCTCTCATCTTTACTTCGGGGGAAAGATTCCCCCTGGCATCTGGTGAGAGAAGAAACATCACCATTGAGGAAAGGCAGCTGAGTCCTCCGTACCCTGAAAAAAGATTGGTTAAGGAGACCACATAGAATGGCTAAGAAATTACTCAGGAAAAGTGGAAGAAGAAATATGGAATATATTTTTTAAACAATTCACGAGGAAAGAAATTAGGGAAATTAGAAATCCAATGTTGAGTAATATATTAGAAGTATGGAATAAATACAGGAGAATGTTAACAACGGATGGATCAGTAATAACCCCAATTGTAATGGAAAAGAAATTTCCAAAGAATTTAAAACAAATAATGGATAAAAAGTTAAGGGAATTTTTTTAGATAAAATGGGGGATTGGATGAAGAAGGACATGATTATGGAAGAATTTAGAGAAATAAAATTGGCATGGTTCCATTGTATACAATTAGAACAATGGTTTAAAAATTGGCTAAAAATAATAAGAAAGGAAGTAAGGTCAACCAATTTGAACAAATAATACAAAATGGGAGGGATGTAGAAGAGCACGAAAACTTGAAAGGAATAACTAGTAAAATATATAAGATAATAATTGAAATAAAGGAAGGAAAAACAAAAAACAACACCCTTAAGGAGGTCTGGGAAGAAGACTTGGGGATAAAAATAAAGGAAACAGAGTGGCAACAATTGTGGAGACAAAGACATCTTAAAAATTTATCAATAAGGATTAAAGAAAACTATTATAAATTAATATGGAAATGGTACCTTACACCAGTAAGAATGGCAAATATAAATAAAAACTACTCGAAAAACTGTTGGAGAGGATGCCAAGAAACAGGAACATACATACATCTGTGGTGGCAATGTAAATATGTAAGCAAATTTGGGGCGAAAGTATTTAAAGAAATAGAAGATATAATGAATATTAAAATAGAAAGAAGTCCTAGTAAAGCTTTATTATCATTATATAATAGTATACAATTGGAAAAAAAGGATAAAGATGCGATAACAAACCTATTAACAATAGCAAGACTGCTTATAGCAAGGAATTGGAAAAAAAGAAATAAATATACAAATAGAGGAATGGTACAAGGAAGTCTGGAAACTGGCCAAAAATGACAAGTTAACATGTATATTAAAAGTAAAAAGAGGTATATGGAAACAAAGTGATTTCTATGAGGTATGGAGAAAATTTATTGAAAAAGGATTAGGAAAGGAAGAAGGAAGGTTACCTCCACAAGAAGAAATGAAATTTCGGACGAATGATATGTAAAAGCAATGGCTTGGGGAGGGGGGAGGGGAGCACAGCGGTGAGGGAGACAAAAATGTATAAGAGAAACATAATGTTAGATGCCAAAGATTGAAGTATTGTAGCTAGAAATGAATAACATGAATCTGCTGTAAATAGACATTGTATAATATTGTGTTGACAATGATAAAACAATAAAATATTTTTTTAAAAAGAGCTTATGCTGGAGTTTTGAATAGCTATCAAAATATGCTCTATATCCATAATGGCAGTATGTCAGTTATTTGGCGTGTTTTTTCCGCGAACATCCTCTCTGGCCCGTGAGAATAAACATTTGTGTTTGTGTTTAAGAAAAGGAGACCACATGGGCAGATCTTCATACGGAGCAGCTCTGGGCAGCTTATGGAACAAGAGGCTAGACCAAGTTTACATAAACTGAATCTTCACTGCCCTACATACCAGGATCTGATCCCATTATATCCAGGCCCGGATTACCCATAAGGCCACCCTAGGCCATGGGAGGACAGCAGGTCCAGATCCCCCCAATTTTTTTAAAAAAATTCAAACAAAATTCAAAAAAGGGTGCATGTGCGCGGCCACCCCACCCCCCCCATTTGCTCTGCTCCCTCAGGTCTGCCCCTGCCCCTGGCTCCACCCCACCCCCAGCTCCGCGCCCACCCTCGCCATCATGCCAGCCTCAGAAGTGGCCGAAATCGCCCTTTCCAGGCCGGCATGGAGGCTTAAGGAGGGAGGGAGGAGCCACAGGGAGGCTCCCCACGGCTCCTCCCCCCCTCCTAAAGCCATCATGCAGGCCGGAAAAGGGCGATTTTGGCCGCTTCTAGGCTGGCATGGTGGTTTTAGGAGGGAGGGAGGAGCCGTGGGGAGGCCCCGCCCTTGGGGCCACTGCCGCGCATGCATGGCATTGGCTCCGGGGGTGGGGCTTTCCTTCCTCCTCCTCCTCGTGCCGGCGAGGAGGCAGGGGCGGTGCCGGGGTGGGGCGGAGCTGGGGGCGCCAGGCAGAGCCTTTGGCCTAGGGCGCCAAAAGGCCATGATCCAGGCCTGATTATATCTGCCTTGAACTGAGTCTACACTGCCAGTTATTCTGGGATCCAGCCTTATTGGGGTGGGCTTGGAATCAAGTGGGGGCAGGGGGAACAGAAATCATGTAGGAGGAAAAACTATACAGCTAAGTTTGGATCAGGACCATTTTTACATCATATGCCCCCATTTCTGGCGAGACCTTTCCCCCCTGCGTAACCCTGTATGTTTTGACACCACTCCAGTTATCTCCCCCGAGTGTTTAAATATTTTATATGTACATGTGGCCCGCCCTGTCGTTTTTGTTTTAGATTCACCTGTGCTGTTGTGTTTTCACAGATGTATTTTATTGTGTTTATTGCTTTTATTGTGTTTACTTTTTATCGATGTTGTTGATATTTTGTGATGTGTTGTTCGGGCACGGCCCCATGTAAGCCGCTCCGAGTCCCCTCCGGGGAGATGGATGCGGGTTAGAAGTAAATTATTATTATTATTATTATTATATGCTTTGAAATAAATCTCAAATTGTTAGTACAATCAACTTGTTGCAGCAATCAGATACTGTAATGTAGCTATTTTCAGTTTTCACTCAATTTACTATAGAAATGACAGTGTGAAGTTGAGCAACGTAACACAATGCTAAAGCCAACAAATAAGAGGGCTGGACTGGAATGTGACACAAATGAAATACTATAGGATTGCAAAAATATCAAAATATATTCTGTGCATCATATCTAAATGCCCGGGAGGACATTTGTATTATTGATGTTATTGAAGTGCGGAAACGTAAATACCCCCCTGTCAAGACTGTGCTCGGTAGTTATTATACTACAAACCTGGGGAGGAGCGGTTTGAAGTGAAAGCGCCCTGAGGAAGCGTTTTATCGCGAAACGGCCATTGTGGCATCGTCATCATCCTTCCAGCCCTAGGCGCCTGCCTAGCCGGTGTTGTGCCAGCTCTTCCACCCATCCAGGCTCCCCCAAGGACTCAATCTTTGGTCCGTGAGTTATTTGGCTCCGGACCACTCATAGTGTTTACTTGGACTCTATGTTTGCACCACTTTAGCCCTAGTTTATGTTCTGGGCTCATTGTTTTGAATTGTGTATGCTCATTGTTTTGAATTGTGTATGCTTGATTACTGAGAAACATATAGTTTGTATAAATCCAATATATTGTGATATAGATATGATGCTCATTGTACTGTGTTTAGTGTGACACTAATTGTTATGACTGCACACCAGAATATATTTTGATACTTTTGCAATCCTATAGTATTTCATTTGCGTCGCATTCCAGTCCAGCCCTCTTATTTGTTGGCTTTAGCATTGTGTTACGTTGCTTGTTCCCAGTGAACATATTGTGCGTTGTGTATTGGAGTGTGAAGTTGAGGCCTAAGAAATTTTGCAATTCGGGGTCATGTGACAAGAAGAGTAAGGACTGCATTAGACAGGCAAAATTTCTTGTCCTAGAATGCTTGGACTTCAGTTGAGGCATGAAACCCACGGACACCTATCACGCAATGTAGATCAACTTCTGTAGGGGCTCCATGGCTTAACGGAAGTCTAAACGTTGCAGGAGGCAGTGGTGGCAAAATGGGAGGCTTCCCGTGTTGCAGAAGAAAGAAGGGGGAAGCCGGGCAGCTACACTTCCCTCTTGCAGGGCCGTAGCCAGGATTTTGATTCGGGAGGCGCTGAGTTTAAATCAGGAGGGGCTGAGTTTGATTGGGGGGGGGGGGGGGTCATCTGAGTCAGGCCCGGATTATCACCTTTTTGTGTCCTAGGCCACACTTTGGAATTACGCCCCCTTTACCGCACCCCCCATCACTCAGACTCCCAAGATTGAGTCAAGGAAGGAGGGCGTGAGGAGGAGGCGGAGTGAAGCCCCCGGGGCTGCTGCCGGGCATGTGCGACACCCCTTGTCAAGGAAGGAGGGCGCGAGCGCCTCTGCCACCTCCACCATGTTCCTGGGTGCCGCGCATGCCCGGCAGCGGCCCCGGGGGCTTCCCTTCCTCCTCCTCCTCGTGCCCTCCTTCCTTGACAAGGGGCCAGGGCGAGGGCGAGGGAGGGGGAGCCATTCCCTCCTCCCCCACCCTTCTCGCAGCGCTCTCCCCTTGCCCTCCTTAGGGAGAGAGAGAGAGAGAGAGAGTCATCTCCTGAGTCCATGCGCGTTGCGTTTTTGTTTCAACATTTTTTTTGGTCCGTGATCTGCGCCCCCCTCACCTTGTGCCCCTAGGCCACGGCCTAGGTTGGCCTTATGGGTAATCCAGGCCTGATCCGAGTGAGAGAGGGTCTACCCTAGCAAACCTTTTGTATCATTATCCCAATACCCCCATGCATATGGGATATACTGAGCATGGTGATCAGATCATGATATGAATATATTTAATGTACCAGTAAAGCCTTCTCACGGACCACCCTGAGAATTGGGGGGGGGGGTGAATCCCCTCAAGCCCCCTCCCCCCAGCTACATACCTGCCCTCGTGGAATATACAGTAGGTGAGTTGCAAGACAGGCAGTGCAGGGCACAGGGCTACGGTGGTCCACGCTCTGGTCACATCCCGAATAGATTACTGCAACGCACTCTACGTGGGGCTGCCTTTGAAGACAGTTCGGAAATTACAACTAGTCCAATGGGCGGCAGCCAGACTACTAACTGGAACTACATACAAGGAGTATACCACCCCCTGTTGTGTCAGCTCCACTGGCTGCCTGTCCGATTCGAGCTCAATTCAAAGTGCTGGTTTTGACCTTTAAAGCTCTATACGGTTCTGGCCCAGCTTACTTGTCCGAACGCATCTGCCGCTACGTCCCACCTCGTAGTTTGAGATCTTCCGGGGAGGCCCTGCTCTCGCTCCCGCCAACTTCTCAAATGCGGTTGGTGGGAATGAGGGAGAGGGCCTTCTCGGTGGTGGCTCCCGGTGTGTGGAATGCGCTCCCTAGCGATATGCGATCAATTCCATCCCTCCTGGCATTCAGGAAAAAAGTAAAGGCCTGGCTATGGGACCAGGCGTTTGCACAATAGCACAAGGCAGTATTTTAGATTGGATTTTGATGGAAAGTTGTTGAATAGGGCTCAATTGCTTTATATGGACGGAACACTGACTTTAACATAAATGAATGCATAGGGTGTATTAATGTAATTGTATTTTAATGTATTTTATTGTTGAATGTTGGGGTTTTATACTGTGTTTTACTGTGTGGGCATCGGTGTGCCATTTTGGAGCCGCTCTGAGTCCCCTCGGGGTTGAGAAGAGCGGGGTAAAATGCCAGAAATAAATAAATTCCTCACACCCCATGTTGGGCCCTGTTAAGTTCGACATGATCTGTGGTGAATTGAGGTTGTAAATTTCTAGCAGTGTTGTCTGCTGTTGTGAATGCTTGGGACAGCAGTCCTATTAGATATGAAAGATGGATGTTGTTGAGTCCCATTCATCAAACAGAAACAAGCTCAGAAATCAAGAAATTGATCTCAAAGGTCATTTGACTGTTTTGACTTTGAAGGTTGATACGCCATAATTGGTCGGCCAATGTAATAGACAAGATTCATCATGAGCTCAAGGCAGCCATGAGATCACTGACAAAGTCAGGGTGAAAAGTACAGATAAATGAAGTGGGGAAAAGCAAGACTATTCGTTTCTCCCCATTGCCTTTACTGCTAGGGCTTCTGGCAATCATTAAAGCGCCGGCTTTGTAGATAGGATATTGATATCTAATCTTCCATTCTCATTTCTTCCGTATGTATTTCACTATAATGCTTGAAAATATTTTAAAATCACCATTAAATGATCATCATTCATTCTATGCTATGTGTCGTCAACACGCATGCTGATATCAATCTTATTTTTTGTATTTGACCAGTAGCAATAAGTAGACATTATAGTAACTTACTCCAGAGACAGTTACTGTGCTGCTCTGTTCATCTTTTGCCTCCGAGTGACATGTAGGAAGGAAGGACAAAGGATGTGTGTTTACTGGTTGGAATTGCTCATTTTGGTTTTATTCACTGTGATGAAACCAGGAATAAATAACATGCATCAGTCACTGATGCAGACTTAATGAATTTATTTATATCTGTTTTTCCTCATTATTATGAAATGAACAATTCCCACCGGTCTTTCTCCTTCCTATGGGTCACTCAGAGGCAGAAGGCTAACAGAAATAGTTCATAGAAAATAATTTGACATAGCTATTGGAGTCCAAGGAGTGGCCCTCAAATGGTTTGAGTCACTCATCAGGGGACGTAGCCCAAAAGTAGAATGGGAAGGCCAGGTATCCGAGACATCTCCCCTCCAATGCGGAGTACCTCAAGGAGCTATCCTCTCCCCAGTACTATTTAACATCTATGTACAACCACTGGCTGAGTTGGTGAGGAGTTTCGGCTTAGAATGTTACCAGTACGCCAACAATACTCAGCTCCTTTTGCACCTAGAACCTGGGAGAACAACAATTCCTGATAACTTCTCCTTGTGTTTGGAAGCCGTGACAGGCATGGACAGATTCAATGTGAACCTTGCCAAAACTGAAATCCTATGGCCTGGTCGGCCCCTAGAACTGGCCTGCCCTCTGTCCACCTTTGAAGGTGAACCATTAACCCCATCTGCCACGGTGAAGACCCTCGGTGTCCTGCTGGATTCCCAGTTGACTATGGAAGCTCAGATCTCTACCATCAGTAAGCAGGCCTTTTTCCTTCTCCGCCAGGCGAGGCAGCTGGCCTCTTACCAGGGGCGGCCTCACCTCTCCCCTTATTTTTGCGCCCCCATTGGCTCCTGGACGGCCTCGCGCATGCGCGCTGGCGTCCCCGCGCTCCCCAAGTGCGCCCGAGCGGTGGCGCGCACACGCGGCGACGTCCCGGCCGGCCGCGCATGCACAGTGGCATCCTGTCCAGCCGCGCGAGGGTGTCCCGCGCCGGCTGCGCGCACGCCGGTGGCAGCGGGCGTGGCTGGCTGCGGAGGTGCAGCGGTGGGGCAGGGTGGCCGGCGCGGCGGCGCCCCTCCCAGTTCGCAACGCCCCTCCCAGGTACCATCGCCCTACGTGACCGCGTAGGCCGCAGAATGGGCGGGGCCGGCCCTGCATCCTACCTTCCAACAAAAGCCCTTGCAATGGTCTTGGAGTGGAACGGTCTTGGAGTGGAACAGTCTTGGAGTGGAACAGTCTTGGAGTGGAACAGTCTTGGAGTGGAACAGTCTTGGGGTGGAACAGTCTTGGAGTGGAATAGTCTTGGAGTGGAACGGTCTTGGAGTGGAACAGTCTTGGAGTGGAACGGTCTTGGAGTGGAATAGTCTTGGAGTGGAACGGTCTTGGAGTGGAATAGTCTTGGGGTGGAACAGTCTTGGGGTGGAACAGTCTTGGAGTGGAAAAGTCTTGGAGTGGAACAGTCTTGGAGTGGAATAGTCTTGGAGTGGAACAGTCTTGGGGTGGAACAGTCTTGGAGTGGAATAGTCTTGGAGTGGAACGGTCTTGGAGTGGAACAGTCTTGGAGTGGAACGGTCTTGGAGTGGAATAGTCTTGGAGTGGAACAGTCTTGGGGTGGAACAGTCTTGGGGTGGAACAGTCTTGGAGTGGAACAGTCTTGGAGTGGAACGGTCTTGGAGTGGAACAATCTTGGGGTGGAACAGTCTTGGAATGGAACAGTCTTGGAGTGGAACAGTCTTGGAGTGGAACAGTCTTGGAGTGAAACAGTCTTGGAGTGGAATAGTCTTGGAGTGGAACGGTCTTGGAGTGGAACAGTCTTGGAGTGGAACGGTCTTGGAGTGGAATAGTCTTGGAGTGGAACGGTCTTGGAGTGGAACAGTCTTGGGGTGGAACAGTCTTGGAGTGGAACAGTCTTGGAGTGGAACAGTCTTGGAGTGGAATAGTCTTGGAGTGGAACAGTCTTGGGGTGGAACAGTCTTGGAGTGGAATAGTCTTGGAGTGGAACGGTCTTGGAGTGGAACAGTCTTGGAGTGGAACGGTCTTGGAGTGGAATAGTCTTGGAGTGGAACAGTCTTGGGGTGGAACAGTCTTGGGGTGGAACAGTCTTGGAGTGGAATAGTCTTGGAGTGGAACAGTCTTGGAGTGGAACAGTCTTGGGGTGGAACAGTCTTGGAATGGAACAGTCTTGGAGTGGAACAGTCTTGGAGTGGAATAGTCTTGGAGTGGAACAGTCTTGGAGTGGAACAGTCTTGGAATGGAACAGTCTTGGAGTGGAACAGTCTTGGAGTGGAAAAGTCTTGGAGTGGAACAGTCTTGGAGTGGAACAGTCTTGGAGTGGAATAGTCTTGGAGTGGAACAGTCTTGGGGTGGAACAGTCTTGGAATGGAACAGTCTTGGAGTGGAACAGTCTTGGAGTGGAATAGTCTTGGAATGGAACAGTCTTGGAGTGGAACAGTCTTGGGGTGGAATAGTCTTGGAGTGGAACAGTCTTGGAGTGGAACAGTCTTGGAGTGGAACAGTCTTGGGGTGGAACAGTCTTGGAGTGGAACAGTCTTGGAGTGGAACAGTCTTGGAGTGGAACAGTCTTGGAGTGGAACAGTCTTGGGGTGGAACAGTCTTGGAATGGAATAGTCTTGGAGTGGAACAGTCTTGGAGTGGAATAGTCTTGGAATGGAACAGTCTTGGAGTGGAACAGTCTTGGAGTGGAATAGTCTTGGAGTGGAACAGTCTTGGGGTGGAACAGTCTTGGAATGGAACAGTCTTGGAGTGGAACAGTCTTGGAGCCTTCCTGCTTTATGAGAGGAATTCTAGACCAAACAGAATCTCTATACTGCAAGATTTATTCTCAAAAAAATCAAATGTTTGTTTTGTACACAAAACAGCAGGATTGTTCCATACAGAAACAGCACATCTACATTCAACTGTGGCCTTATGTTGCATAATATTTTCACATGACTGAGTTGCAAATAGAAAAAAAAAATAGTACTTTAGACATGCCAGTTATCTTGATTTTCAAATTTTTTCAGGTATATCAAATATCATCATCTGCCAACGAATGAATGCTCAATACTATTGTATTTCATTGAGGTAATACTGTTGGACTCTAAATCCTGTTATACGACAGTGTCATGATCCTGTCATGTCAACTCTTAGACAGCTAATATTGTTGTTAAATATTGTCAGAGAACAAAACAGACATCTATAGAATATTTTATCAATATAAGCATCTGTTAAGTATTTCTGAGAACATTCAACATCTGTTCTGGAATTTATGGGGAAAAGCTCAATTCAACTCTAAGACGAAAATGAAATTGATTTATATTTGCATTTCTATGGTGAAAACTGTTGAAGAAGAAAAAATGACTGAGCCCTGTGATCCCTTAAAGATTTCCAAAGTGTTTTACAGCATGAACAGTTATGGACTCGAAGACATTTACAAATCTATAAAGATTTACACATTTGCTTGAAGGTTTAGAAATGTATTGTATTGTGGCATGAACGCTTATTCATTTCACAAATGTGTGAGATAAATGAAATGAAATCTGTATTAGCCTATTGCATAAAAGTGGGAGGGGCAAAGGGCAGTTCTGAGATATCGTGTAGACCAGTGTTTCCCAACCTTTTTTGAGCTGCGGCACACTTTTTACATTTACAAAATCTGGGGCACACCACCAACCAAAATGACACAAAATGACACTCTAACACAGTCATACATATAGTTCATATGTTTTTAAATGTATTTCTACACTCGGTGTGAAACCTGGGCTTGTTTCGATGAACATATATATGACTTCCTCTCACATATTTATACATGGCTATCATGTCTTCTCTCAGCCTTCTCTTCTTCAGGCTAAACATGCCCAGCTCTTCAAGCCGCTCCTCATAGGGCTTGTTCTCCAGACCCTTGTGAAATTTCACCCTGAGTGGAACTTGCTTCCAGTTAACTATGGATGTCATGAAGCTGTAGCAGAGAGGCTCAATTTGTTTCTTGGAAACCTGTGAATGCTTCAGCCTCCCGATGCTCCCAGGTTCACTCACTGCCCAATTCACCGACGTGGAGCTTCCGGCTTTGTTCTCGCGAGAAATCCAAGCCTATGCGAAAACGCTGACTAAATCACTTCCGCCCAGTGCTCTGCTTTTGCGGAGGGAGGAGGGAGGCAGCAAAAGAGGCCACACAGATCTATGAAACGTATCGGGAGGCTGAAGCAGCCCTGAGCGGGAGCTGGAGCCATATTGAGTCGAGGCTCCTGAAGGCTTCCTCAAGGCGGACCTGGCCTTGGCATTTGGCGGAGCCCTTCCTTTGCCTCGGGGAGGATCTTTGTGGAGGGAAAGAGGGAGAAAGAGCTGCTAGGAGGGGGAAGAGTGCCAATTTCCCACGGCACACCTGATGATTGCTCACGGCACACTAGAGTGCCACGGCACACTGGTTGGGAAACACTGGTGTAGACCTTCAGACTCTTCGTGTACCTTCTTACCCCTCTAGACATCCCACACTGACCTTTTTCTAACAGCAACTTCAATACCATTCGTTGGTTCCAGTGTAGCTTTTTTTTAATAAAAAAAAGGTCCACCAGTGCCGTAAATATTATTTAGCCCCACATCTCAATAACATTCGTTACACACATGTTGTGCAGTAGCAATCTTATATTATACATATAGAGGTAAGGTACTGAGAAACAATGATTTTCCAGGATTCATTGGATGCATTAAAGGTCAAGATAAAAAAGAGGAATTTTATGCCCTGATATTGTACCAAAAATGCCCAATGTAGAATTTTGGAGAAATTACTTTTTATTTCTTTCCATGGTTGACAATTGTTTTCTAATAACACCCCTTCTATGTCAGCAGTAATAAATTGTTATTTTCCTATATCAGCTTGATACTGTATTTCTGGCAAGAATATGCGTAGATAGATATCATGTTGATATTCTATCAGTTCCCAGAGCTACTTTCATTTCGCCAGCTTTTCTCAACGGCTTTGGTTTTGGAACCATCAGTAGCCCATTGAGAATTATTTGTAAATTACTTTGTGGATAAAATCAATCAGAACTATTTTTTCCCATATGAATCATAATTCAGAACTGAAGGCCTTAAGACCAGTATTAGCTGTCTTAGCTTTGGTGAATCAACTTGGCTGTTTTAGAGCAGAATGCAGACAAGGTGGTCTGAAAGGTGTGGCACAGCTTACCTTTTCATCCTCTGCCACCCTGATTCTCATCCCATATTTAAGTGACTGATCTGTTTTTGCTGCCGGGGAATGGTAGAGTACATTGGGTCATTTTGGAGAAAGCATGAGAATCTTACATTTGGAATGAAAACTCATAGAAAGAATGCATTCACTCACTCACTCACTCACCCATACATTCAATGTGCTCCCTGCTTTTCTCCCAACACATGATTATAGTGTTATTTAAAACAAAATTTCGACAACAATATGTAATGCAATCGTTATAAAAAGCATTCAACAATAAATCCAATTAAAATATTATTTTTAAGGTTGAAACACATTAAAAGTATATTACATTTTCAGAAACTGTGCATCTTTTTATATCAACCAACTAAAAGCTAAAGACCTAAGATTTTTTTTCAGCTGGTAAAAAGAGAGCATAGGTGGGCCTAATTGTCTCCCATTTGCCTGCTATGAGGACTCACCCATTGTAATGCTGGGCTGAGACCAGCATAGCAGTTTGGCATCCAGGAGAAATCAGGAAAGCCAGGAAAAGGGGGAGTGGCTTGGAGCCTTCTCTGGGGGGGGGAGTTAGAGAGAGAGAGAGAGAGAGAGAGAGAGAGAGAGAGAGAGCTGCCTGGGAGGAGCCCAGAGCTGAGGGGAGGAGCCGAGCTACTTGAGTGGGAAAGAGTGTAGCTTGTGAGTCAGTCTCTTGTCAGGACTCAAAGAGAGAAGAGCTTCTTGTCAGAGCTCAGAGAGAGAGAGAGAGAGAGAGAGAGAGAGAGAGAGAGAGCAGTCTGTGGTCAGAGCTGTGAGGTTAAAGCAGTCTCTTGACACAGCTGTGTGTGAGCTGGCAGGGAAGGCTCTGTGTGATAGCTGGCAGGTAGTCAGTCACAGGCTTTCAGAAATCCCTAGGGTTTAGGGATTAGCTCACCTCTCTGAAGAAGCCAGCTATAGGAACACTCTAAGAGATAGAGTTACAGCTAGGTGGGCTTCTGGCAGACTGAGAGTTGGCTCAGGGTACTAACTAGGATAGTTAGTTAGTAGACTGCTCACCACTATTTTAAATATTAGTGTGAGGGAGTTTTAGTGAAACAAGTTTCTACACTGTCTGTTTTAAGATCTGAGATTAATCTTCTGTAGCCAACATGCTAATGAACATTAATTGATAACCATTACACTATTGTGCCTCACTTGATAACCGTAACACATTTGTGCCTCTCGAAGGTGCTTGTTAGTTTAATAAATATCCATCGTTATTAACTTTCCAAGACAGTTTCAGTGTGCCTCATTTCCATCAGTGTGTGCCCGTTCCAGCAATCTCACATTTCCCAGTCTGGATGAAGGTTTTACCTCAGAATCCTCTCAGTTATTTTTGGTGATTATAATTGGAGCCTAGATTAACTGTTATTTTTATAGAAATCCTGAAATTAATATTTAGGTTGGTGGCCGCAATCAAAGAGTCTTAAAATCCTCCAAAGTTTTATAGCCAAGTCGTCACACCTGCCCACCCCTGAAATAAAGAGACAACACAACAAATTATTGAGTTCAAATTGGGCAACATTTATTTAAATGTTACCTATTTAACTTTCCTTAACTTAACTCAAGGGGTGTCAGGAATATGATGTATCCAAGCCAGGTAGAATCCCTACCCGGCTTAATATAAGTAATTTACGGGCGAAACACCTGGATTGCCTGATTACCCAACCAGGGCAACCCTTTAAGCGAAATGAGTAAGAGGTCTATTCTCAAGATATTGATATCAGCCTCTTCCCATTCCAGGGCCATTTAACTTTACCTCACCCATCAACTTGAACTTTAAGGTGAGTGTTTAACTTAATGGCCATCACCCCTGAAGGAGGTGTCTTAGGTGCACACCAACTATAGGATTTCCCTAGTTATTTTACGCTAAGGCCTATTAACAAAATTCCATCACTTCATCTAGCCCCTAAACAGTAAAGGGGTAGGCAAAAAAAACCCCTTCACCCAAAGCGTAGGGTGAAAGGGGAAAAAAATTCCTACACGGTTCCAACAGGCAACCAAAGTCAATACTGTTAATGGGCGGGAATGCTGGGCCAACGTCCAGGCTCACACTGAGCCTGCTGGGGGCTGGCCTTCCAACAAGCAGGCCACGCCCCCAGGTTCCAGTAGGTTCTAAAAGAACCCTCCTCTTTACTCGTGGGAGGGAGGCAAATTCCTCTCCTCCCAGTTGCACTAGGAGGAAAGGGTGATATACGAGTTCCATAAGCTAGAAGCAGCCACCATGAAAATTTACCCATGTTCTTACTAGAGAAGCTGATGGAAATAAAGCTGATGGAATGAACAGAAAGCCCTTCCTCAAAGACGTAAGACTCAGGCACACTCATACAGCCTTCCTGGTAATCTGGACCTAAGCTGTACAGGGTTTTACAACGTAACTCTCATGCATCCACATACCATGAGAGAGCGCCTCAAGAGAAGGCTGGCTGGCTGGGATATGTGGTGGCATACAGTCTACAAAGTAACTTTTTCAAGCTTTGGCTTTAAATATTTCAAGTGAATAACATTTATCATTCTGCCTCAAACAGCAAAATGTCTTATGGATCCAAATTGATAACTGGGTGACAACGATAGCCTGGGAAATATTTCTTCAACTGCTGAAAAGTAGGGCGCTAACCTCTGTAAGCCACGACATAAGCACAAAGACAATCACATCCCCCACAATTGAAAGCGCACAAAAAAGGTGTAGGAAAGCACCGGGAATGTGGCACAGCTGGCTAAGTGTCAGCTGCATAAGGTCTCTCTGACCTGTAGGTCATGAGTTCGAAGGTGGGTGCTTGACCTTAAGTGTAGCCTGCTGTCGACCTTTGCAGCCCGAAAGACAGATGCATCTGTCAAGTAGGAGATAAAGGTACCACATTAAGTTGGGAGGCAAAATTTATGGGGCCATTAAAAACCCAGGAATGCGGAAGAACAAAGGGATGCTGGAAAACGCTGAGAGGAGTGTGTCAGCTCCCCCTGGTGGCCAGAAAGTTTGCCTCTGTATGTGTATATGTGTATGTAATATGTCAAAAATGTATGTATGTAATATGTGATATGCCAAAATGTATGCAGTGTACTGTGATAAATGTCATATGTCTATATGCCATATGTTCAACTGCAGGGATTGTCTGCAAGTATGTGTACTGTAATCCGCTCTGAGTCCCCTTCGGGGTGAGAAGAGCAGAATATAAGTAAAGTAAATAAATAAATAAATAAAGATTACTGTTAGCTCTTTGCGCACAGTTCTGAGTTTTGTTTCCTTCCATGATTTGGAGAAACAAATGTCTGCAGCAGGAAGCCTGTTCTGTTCATGAAAGTCCCATTCAAGATCATGGGTATGGCTACACATTGATTTGATGGGAAACACAAATAAGTACAGCACCACACTCAAGGAAACATTTGGAACCGAGCAGGGTTAGCAATAGGATTCTCAGAAGGGGTTCTCAGAACTCCTGCAACACTCGCTTGTATCTTTAATGCCCTCTAATGATGGGGAAGAATTCAACTCTGAAACATAAAGTGGTTCGACACTGATTACTTATCATGGGGTCAATCTGAAGTGGTGAATGGCAAATCGGCTCCAGGACAGTTGTTAGACTGTTACCCCCCTGGCTGCTGCAGAGGTGTACATAAGAACATAAGAACATAAGAAGAGCCATGCTGAATCGGACCTCAGCCCATTTAGCCCAGCATTCTGTATCACACAGTGGCCCACCAGTTGTACACGGGGATCTCGAGCAGAAGGGAGGGCAAAACCCTGACCTGCTCCCGACCCCACAACCAGTACCCAGGGAAATCCTGCCTACCTCAACCAACTCCGAGGTGGCACTTGGATGTCCTTTTCAGTAACTACTGATACACTTGGTATCCATGAATCTGTCTAATCCTGCCTTGAAGCTGTCCAGGCTGACAGCTGTCACAACCTCCTCTGGAAGTGAGTTCCATAACCCAATGACCCTCTGGGTGAAGAAATATTTCCCTTTATTAGTCCTAATTTTCCTACCTTGGAGCTTCAGGAGTGCCTCTAGTCCTAGTGTTTTGTGACAAAGAAAATAATTTTTCTTTATTCACCTTTTCTATCCCATGCATGATTTTATACACTTCGATCAAGTCACCTCTTAAACGCCGTCTTTCAAGGCTGAAAAGACCAAGGCGTTGCAACCTGATTTCGTAAGGGAGCCGCTCCATCCCTTGGATCATTCTTGTTGCCCTTTTCTGTACCTTTTCCAGTTCCGTTATATCCTTCTTAAGGTGCGGAGACCAGAATTGTACACAGTACTCCAAATGTGGCCTTACCATAGATTTGTAGAGAGGTAATACAACGTTTGCTGACCTATTTTCGATTCCCTTTCTGATCATGCCAAGCATAGAATTTGCTTTTTCACTGCTGCAGCGCACTGGGTTGACATCTTCATTGAGCTGTCCACCAAAACCCCAAGATCCCTTTCCTGGTTTGTCTCGGAAAGCTTTGACCCCATCAATTTGTAGGTGTAGTTGTGAGGGAGTCCCATTTTATTCTCCTTGTTGTGGCACAATATGGCTCATGCTGGTCACTTATTGCATGGTATGATGTAAGCTGGGGTACAAGAGTAATAAGAGAGGATGTACATTTACCCCCCTCCTCTCCCCTTTCTCTGCTTGCCTCTCATTGCTTTGGCTCACGTCATTCCAGGTGTTGAGAATTGGAAGGGGGCATGTTGAGTGCCATCCCATGTCCATGATGTGCTTGAGCCCACAGAATATGAGATGCCTGTGTAAACGGTTACAGCCAGTTCCATCTCAGAATTGGCCCAATTGTTTATATGGGCCGAAAGCTGCAGTTTTCTCCCAATTTTAAGGTAGAATTCAGAGTAAACTGTGTGTTTGGTTAATGCAATTCAAAACCTTGTTAACCATGTGTTTCTGGCCCTTCACATTAAGTGGTAAGTGTGGATGTATCCATAACCTCAGTTATTTAAAGATCAGACTGTAGCAATGCAGCATACATACGGTTCAGCGCTGCTTGTGTTATTGGACCTCACAGCAGCTTTTGATATGGTCGATTACAATCTTTTGGACCACCACCTTGCCGTTGCTGGAGTTAGGGGAACAGCCTTGAAATGGCTTATGCCTTTTCTCCACAACCGGGGACAGAGAGTGGAAAGGGGTGGTATGGTTTCCGAGAGGGCTCCACTTACCTGTGGGGTCCCTCAAGGTGCCATTCCCTCCCCTTTATTATTTAACATCTATATGTGACCACTTGCTGGTCTGGTTCGAAGCTTTGGGCTGGAATGTTATCAGGATGCTGATGGCACCCAGCTCATTCTGAAAATGGAAGGCCGACCAGACTCCGTACCTTCTTGTTTCCAACAGTGCCTTGAAGCCGTTACTGGTTGGCTGCGGGCCAATAGATTGAGGCTGATTCCAGCAAAGATGGCAATACTGTGGCTGGGCCACCTGGCTGGGGGAGTGCCTAGCTTGGATGGCGAGGCATTATGCCCGACTTCCTCAGCAAAGAGCCTTGGGGTCGTCTTAGACCCATTGCTGTCGATGGAAGCCCAGGTCTCCACTGTCAGCAAAACCGCTTTCTTCCATATGCGGCAAGCTAGGCGTCTGGCCCCCTACCTATCCAGAGACGACCTGGCCACGGTGCTCCAAGCCATGGTCATCTTGAGACTGGACTACTGTAACGCCCTTTACATTGGCTTGCCCTTGTCAGTGATCCGGAAACTAAAGCTCATCCAGAATGCCCCTGCCTGACTTCTTACTGGGACCCCAGTGAGATGTCACATAACACCTATTCTCCAGCAGTTCCATTGGCTACCGATCGAGCATCGGAACACCTTCAAGGTGATGGTGTTAGCCTTCAAGGCCTTGCATGGTTTGGGGCCGCTGCATCTGAGGGACCGTCTCTTCCCCTACCAACCCCAGAGGTCACTTCGATCTGAACAAATGAATCTCCTGGAAGGGCCAACTCTTAAAGCAATTTGCCTCACATCGACCCGGCGCAGAGCCTTTTCTGTAGTAGCGCTGTCAATCTGGAACACCCTTCCAAGTGATGTGCGGGCCTTGCGTGATCTACTCTCTTTCCACAAGGCCTGCAAGACCCACCTTTTCTGGCTAGCCTTTGATCGCTAAGCTGGAAAATCTTTATTGGTCTAGTTTAATATGTTGTTTTTACTCCTGTGATGCTGTTATATATTTGTAAGCCGCTCCGAGCCCTCAGGGAGTGGCGGCGTACAAGTCCAAATAATAATAAATAAATGTGTTTTGACACTGCAATTGATTGATAAAACGATAGCTGCCCAAGTATATTGAGTTTACTGTCATTTTAGTTTGTTATGTTTTGATTTGGGTTCCATTGGATGAAGAAAGTCATAAAATATCATCCACAGAGAGAGAGAGAGATAGCACAGTGGTAACAAAAGCTGTGCTGGCAATCTGAAGATCTGAAGATTGCAGGATCGAATCCCGGGCTGAGTTAGACGCCAGCTGTGAGCCCTGCCTACTGTTTACCCAAGCAGTTCAACAGCCCAGCTGTGGATTCACAACAAATTGGGGACCATAAAAGTGGGGAAGGACTTTTGCACAGACTTGTCTGAAATAGGCTGCCGGAGAAGGGAGAGGCGGAAGTGGTGGAAACAAGAGGCTCCTGTCATGAGGATGGAACAACAGCACCCCCTTGTGACGTGATGGCGCAATGATGCAGGGACATAACAACAATGATGTAATGGAGCATTCACACCCGATGACGCCCACCTGTATGACGCAGCCAGGAAAGAAGAAGTCCTTCTAAAAACTGCACTGTATTTGACTTTCCGACAGGGACTGTCTGTCGTATGTGTATTGTAATCCGCACTGAGTCCCTTTCAGGGTGAGAAGAGCGGAGGAGAATTAAACAGTATTATTATTATTATTATTATTATTATAAGGGGCCCCATATTTATTTATTTATTTGCAGCATTTCTACCCTGGTCTTCTCACCCTCGCAGAGCGGCTAACAATGATTTGATGCCGCAATAAATTACAATTATAATTATAATTATTTATGAGCTAGAATCAAACCCCAGTCCACTGTATTTCAGTTATTTCAGTAATATTTCATTTATTCATTTTTAAAAAGAAAGAAAGAAATTTACTAAAAATAATTTCCAGGAACTGCATAGAGGATTTTCTTTGTGTGACAGATTTTAGCAGAAGTTCAGGATTATTTCGATATTAAGGACTTTCCTTCTGAGGTTGGTGTCAAAATAATGATTGAAAGTTGACTCAAGCCTTCACCCGTTTTATCAGTCAAGAAATTAAATTCATTTTGTGCCGCAAGGATGCCAAACAGCGAGCAAACGGGTCTGTGTCAGCCAGACTCTGTGTCAAAGGGATTTCACTTGAGTAGGAATCAAATAAATGTTATGCATTTCCTGGAATGATTTTTGAAATGTTTTACTCTTCTAAGCACAGCTTCTGTACCCAACATGGCACCCGGCCCTTCTATGTTGCCGTTACTCTCTCCATTTCCCTTGAACTCATTAATAACACATGGCCTCTTCTGCAAAGCCAATTCCAATTTCTCTGGCATTGACATAAGAATGTGTCCTATGTGTCCAGGGTCCAGATATCCTACGATGCCAGCAACGTTCGCACAAAAAAGAACATAAGGCGTATATGAACTGATGAGATTATTTCTCATCCAGCATGTAAATATTTACTTGTTTTTGTATGCGAAAACAAGAAAACAATTTTAGTGATATAATGCTCTAACTATTCCATCTTTGGATGCAAGGTTGAATGATTAGTTTTGTCTCAATTGTAGCATAAAATGTATTCTTCCTGTTCTTAGAAATTATGAAATGTCACAAAAATATTATTCTGTGGAGAAAAATGCATTTTCTGCAGATACACAGTAATTCATTTCTAGTGTCATCTTTGTATCAAGACCATTTTATACATAGGAAAATGATATTTCTATGCAGGAAGTCCATTTTTCATACAGAAAACAGATTTATTTTGCTTACAAAAACATATTTCCTTTCCTGCAGAATAATACAACGGCAACTGCCTCATTACACTGATTTTCTTTTTAAATAGAAGCTTGAGATGCGTTGTTGCATCCCTCTCGACAACCAGCTATCCCATTTGCATGAATTGGATACACCAATTTCCTGACACCCCTTGAGTTAAGGTTAAGGACAATTAAATAGGTAACAATTTGAATAAATGTTGCCCAATTTGAACCCAACCACTGTTGTCTTGTCTCTTATTTCGGGGGGTGGGCAGGCAAGGCCACCTTCCCCCAGTGCATACTGGGAGGAAGGAGTTTTGCCTCCCTCCCACGACATCAGGAGGTTCCGCATGGAACCCTCTGGGCAACTGGGGTGTGGCCTTCTCCCACCGGAAGGCAGCCCCAGTTGCTCTGTCAGCGCCAGGACGTCGACCCACCACTCCCGCCCGTTAACAGTATCGGTCCGGTTGCCTGTTGGAGCCGGGGAGGAATTTTCCCCCCATTTGGGACAGGGTTTTTTTCCGCCTACCTCCCTTTACTGTTTAGGGGCTAACAGGGAGGGTGAGGATATAAGTAGGACTAGTGGAAAATAGATAGGGAAATTCCCATATCTTGGTGTTGTCACACCTCAAGGGCCTCAGGCGTCACTTTTGCTTGAGCGCAGTTCCAGCCAAGGTAACCAGAATATAGTTTCCAAACCAGCTTGCTTTGCTCTGCAACCCTGCTTGGGCCTCCCGTGCCTTTCCCGTGAGAAGACTAGGGATGCAAGCATAACATAGGCCTTTCAAGGTTGTACCATCTTTACCTCCCTGATAATGGAAGCGGGCCGCGGGAGTAGAAAGCCTGACTCCCCGGCCCAGATGGCGCTCACTAATGAGCTCCACATTCCAAGAGGACTGAGTTCACAAAACATACGAGGGATCATCAATCTTGGCGTTTGACGTGTGACGCAACTAAAGAACACTATAACTGCCTTGCAGACCCCCATGTCGGTGTCTTGTACCAACAACACATTTGGGAGAAGATCTTGTGGGTAAGGCCAGTCGGGCCTTCCACCAAGCCTCGCCAGCCAGCCTGCTTCAGGCTGACTTGTTCCAGTGTTGCCTAGTTCCAGTTCATCGTCGAGACCCAGTGATTGATCCTGAAAGACTCTTTTACCTTTTGAACTCTTTGCATTTTAAACAACGCGTCCCAGCCTCACTTGATTCGGCTGGGATTCCTAGAGACTTTTGCATCCGGCTTGTGTTCCTGTTTTCCCGCTTGTGCTCCTTTTTACTGCGGAGCACCCATGCCCTGCTGATTCCTGTTTGCTGCTAGTTGGGGGCACTATAAGGATTGCCCCTAACCTTTTTCCTATATTTACCTATTATCAATAAAACCCGTTGTACCTCAGCTGCTGCGTGGTTTATCCAGGAGGGTCAGGTTGCCAAGGCCTCAGAGGGCAATAGGTGTGCACCTAAGGCACCCTACCCTTTTGAGGGGTGAAGGCCATTATGTCAATACTCACCTGAAGTTCAAGTTCATGGGTGAAGTGCAGTTAAAAGGCCTGGAATCGGAGGAGGCTGGTCTCAATATCTTGGGACCAGACCTCGCACTCATTTCCCTTAACGGGTTGCCCTGGTTGGTTAGCCAGGAAATCCAGGTGTTTCGCCCGAAAATTAATATTGAAGCCGGGTAGGTGGGCTACTCGAATTGGATACACCAATTTCCTGACACCCCTTGAGTTAAGGTTAAGGACAATTAAATAGGTAACAATTTGAATAAATGTTGCCCAATTTGAACCCAACCACTGTTGTCTTGTCTCTTGTTTCGGGGGTGGGGAGGCAAATTTCCTTTCCTGCAGAATAATACAACGGCAACTGCCTCATTACACTGATTTTCTTTTTAAATTGAAACTTGAGATGTATTGTTGCATCCCTCTCGACAACCAGCTAGTCTATTTGCACTTGTCCTGCCTGCCTCTGTGTTAACATGAAAGATTTATTTAGCAAAGGGAAAAGCATTTTGAGAAACTGCCAAACTTTCAGTGGAAAAAGAAATGTTTCCTTACTTCTTTCACTGAAATAGGGAAATCTCATAGGCAGTTGCCTTTACCTCTCAAGTCTGCTGATCTTATTGAAAAAAAAGGAACAAAATTAGTCCCCAATCCTGCTTTCTATGCCAAGAGTACCAAGCAGAACCCCCTACTAACATTTGGGACTACTGTACCTATCCGACTCAACAAGTATTGCAAGGGGTTCAGACCTGTTTCATTGTTGTCTCATCTTAGAAACTTTCAGTGGTGTTGTAAGGACCACAGGTGACATATGCCCACCAGTTATAACAGGTATGACATTAAGCTAGTGTTTTACAGTTTATGGCCATAGGATTTATCTTTTGTTTTACATGTCCATACCCAGACACTGTGATAGCCATCCTGAGTCCCCCTCCAGAGGTTGTGTTGTGATTGAGCCTTCAGCTACTACAGCTAGTAGCATTGGAGAATATGCTGAGTCAATAGCATCAAACAGTAGCATGGCTTTGGGTGAGGCCCTGGATGATCAGGCTCCTGCAGCTGGGATCAAAAGAGCCACTAGTGACTCAAGCCTGGAAGGCAGTGAACAGAGGAGAGAGATCCAGCACATACTTAGGGATCCTACTGATTCAGACACCTTTGAAGGGTTTCCTGGGGATGCAGAACTACAGTCAGAAGAGAGTGATACGGACTTAGATCCATCATTAGTTCAGGAAGTGAGAGATGTATGTAATGCAGACTCTGGTGATAGTACTTTCCTGGGGTTTGAGACGGATCAGGATTGGCCTTTTACACATTCGGAAGCTGAGTGGGACACTTTAAGCCAGCAAGATCGTTGGACAGCTTGGAGGTCTGTGCATAGTTCAGCAGCTGCAAGGAATGAAGCAGCTGTTGCTCTGGAGCAGGGCGGGTCTTCAGATGATTCTGATGTTTAGTGTTATAAAAGAAGTGGGCATTTGACTTGGCCCTTACAGTGGTCAAAGAGTTGCTATTCTGGTTTGTGATCCTGTGTACCTGACTTCGTGTACCTTTGATCCTGGTTCCAGTTACTTGTGAGTTATGGGTTACTTCTCCACTTTGTTCCTTGGGTGAGCTGCTGTGGCAGCTCTAGCTGATGTTGGGAAAAGGTGGGGGGTTTGGGATTCAATGTCTGCTTCTCTGTTTAGTTGCCGTGCACTTCTTGACCTTCGCTGTGACTGCTGTGAGTTCCTGCTGCAGAGTGTTGGTATCGTATCACATGGAGGGAGGTAGACGCTGTGTTTAATGGGGGCTGTGAATTATGTGCTTTCTATATACTCAGCTCCTGATGACCCTGGAAAGTCTCCTCCTTTTCCATCTGTCTTTCTCCTACCCTACGTCTTCTGGACTGGCTTTTGGACTTCTCTTCGTGAACACCCCCTGTTGGACGACGCAGACAGACGCCTTGTGTTTGTTTTTGTTTTCTCCCCACAGCATTCTTTTTTGGGCATTCCTGGGATTTTTGTGGGTTTTAAAAGCCGGATTTTGGCTACTTTTTTTGTTAGTCCTCTTCCCATTTATTGTGCTAATAAACTTTTGTTACCTTTTTACTCCTGGACTTGGCTGCTTACGTCTCCGTTCCATAACAGGTTGAGAAGGATGGGGTATAAATGTTTTAAATAAATAGCCAGCTGAGGGCACATGTACATTAGTCATTGATAAATATGGTGCCTGGTTTGAAAGGTGTACGAATGGGGCCTAATTGGGCTGAAGACACAATTCTGAAAATATTTATTTTTTCAAATTTATTTATTAGATTTGTTAGCCGCCACTCCCAGTGGCTCGGGGCGGCTTACATCGACATAAAATCATAAACTACAATAACATTAAAACACAAATTAAAAGATTCCAGAAAAGAATACACCCTTTAAAATAACATATTATTCACAACTCGAAGGCCTGCCGGAATAAAACAGACTTGCAGGCCTTCTGAAAAGCTAGCAAGTTGCGCTAGGCCCTAACCTCCGGAGGCAGTGTGTTCCATAGGAGTGGGGCGAAGACAGATAACACCCTGCTCCGCGTAGATGTCAGATGGTAGTGTTTGACATTTGGCACAAGTAAAAGATTACTCTCTTCAGGTCTAAGTGATCTCGTGGGACAGTATGGGGTTAAGCGGTCCCGCAGGTACACTGGCCTAGAAAACAGGAACTAAAATTAAAAGGTTCTGAATTGCTGAGATTGATAAGAACTGTGGCAATGATTAACTGTTGAACAATGTGTTTACATTAGAATCATAGAATTGGAAGAGACTTCGCAAGCCATCCAGTCCAACCCCCTGTGAAGAAGTAGGAAAATCGCATTCAAAGCACCCCCTCTTTAAGTTAAGGAAATGTTTATAGGGTTCTTTCCATTAAGAAGGAAGTCAACACAAAACTCCATAAGTTTACCAACACCAATTATGAGGAGTCAATATCTGTCCAAGGAACTGATAGGATGCCAGGCTGTTTCAGGCTGGAAAAACATCTATCATTCATTTACAACTTTGGAACAACATCAGGAAAAAATGATGCAATATAAGAAACCTTATTGTAATACAAAAATTGTGACAATACAGTCCGTCGCCATGCTCTGCTCCTTGTGAAGTGGAGAGATGGTATATTTGGGGAGTTTCAGATCTGCTATGGAAAGCAGGGTTCTGGACACTTGCATCCTTTTCTCAAGGCAAGAGAAAGGTGTGCGGTTTTGGAGTCAGGTTCTTAGGGAAAGAGGATGCATTTTGGCATTTTAGGAGTTATGGAAATATGGGAAAAGTGGCAGATTTGCAAAGAAGCAGTCTGGCCTAACAGATTTCTTCTCCAGGAGACAGTGAGAGAAATGGTGATGTATGCATGAGGATGATTGAATGTAAATGGGTAATGTGAATGCTGAGAAAAAAAGGTAATTCCCCTTTGTTTGTGTTAGCCCGGGGCTGTCCAACAGGCGGCCCCAGGGCCGTACACGGCCCCCTAGCCCCTTTCCTCCGGCCCCCTCAGCATTTTAATAAAAAATAAAAATAGAAAAATAAAATAAAAAATAATAATAATAAAAATTACTCACTTCCGGGTTTTGGAGCAAGTATAGCGAGACTACGCGAGCCACACGGATTTTGCTCTCAACGCGAGATCACGCCTGCGTTGACAGCGAAACCCGTGTGGCTCGCGTAGTCTCGCGATGCTCCTCTTGTTGCCGAAATCTTGGCTACTGAATCCCTGCGGCCCACACAGACCTTCTTCGGCGCCTGGCTCGGTCGGTCGTGGCCTGTCTCGTGGATCGGCTTCTCCTGGATCCTGCGCGTTTGGGAAGGTAGGTTGAATCATGTTAATATTAAATATATGGAATTGTTTATTTATGCCCCCATGTGTTCCATTCTCTCCCTCTCCCCTTATGTTAATATTAAATATATGGAATTGTTTATTTATGCCCCCCATGTGTTCCATTCTCTCCCTCTCCCCTTATGTTAATATTAAATATATGGAATTGTTTATTTATGCCCCCATGTGTTCCATTCTCTCCCTTCCACAGCTCCGCCCCCTCACCCAAAGCATCACAATAGCTGTTGTGATGCTTTGGGGGAGGTGGTGGAGCCGCAAGGAAGCTTTTGGCGGGAGGTGTATCACCCATCCACACGCAATGCGTTCTTTTGATTTTTCCTGCTTCTTTCAAATTTTTCACCCCTCTCTTTCTTTTGCTATTGATTTCTCTTTCCTGGGTTCAATCCTTTTTACTACTTGGTCTTTTAGATGTTTTTGGACTTCAGCTCACAGAATCCCTAACCGCTCACTAAGATGGCTGAATCTTTTTGAAATCTAAAACTACCTGGTAGATGAGAATTTGAGCAGCAATTATCCCAGGTAATCAGAGTTCTATTAGTGAACCATGTTTTGCAGCTGCACTTCCCATATATATATATATATATATATATATATATATATATACCTTGAGTTAAAGACAGGAGTGTGGTGACCTTCCCTTTAAAGTATTCCAATTGTATTGTTTTGTGACATAGCTTTAATGGGATTTAAACTATGTGGTTCAACACAATTTGCTGTAAACACACCGTCTAAGAGATGCAATTTCCTGTGAGCAATCAATGTAAAGTTCTTAACCTTCTCCTATTTAAGCTGGTAAAATATATCCTTTTAGCTCTGACATCCTTTATGAGATAGAGTCATAAATGGACTTTCCAGTAATTCCATTCAGTTTGATGCCCTCATTAATATGTGGCTGGGGCTATGGATGGCACTTTGGGTGGGTGGGTGGGTGGGGGAGTGCTGCAGAAGATGGAAGCACACATCCTTACAAAACCTCTTAGCATTGAGCTTAAAGTATTGACTATAACAATGCAAGAGAGTGGGACTTGTTCTTCTATTCAGTCAATTTGTTGTCCAAAATCCATGCGTTGTGGGGGGAAACTCCCACAGTAGCCTGATGTTATGTTCTGGGATGAACATAACAATGACTACTGGTATGAGAAAGCAGTTTTATGCAGCAAAACAAATACAAAGACATTTTATATTCAAAGTAAAGAAGGATTATTTCCCCCATCAATTCAGAAAAGAAGTCATGTTACTTTTTGTTATAGTAAATGAGCAAGTGGGGATATTTCAGGGGCTCTTTTCTCCCTCATTTTTACAGCTATTGGGGTGAAACTTGCTAAAATGGTAGAAGACATTTACCACGGTTACCACATGTTTTACATATCCACAGATTTTTTTTGGGAATGTTTTTATAAGCAACTAAAAAAAATTACAAGAGCTATCTCCTTGAATTTTCTATACAATGATACAAGATAACAGGGGATCATTCCCCCCAACTTTCAGAAATATTCATACATCTACCAATTTTAGGAAATATTTTAATGGTTTGGCAAAAACTTTTTTAAAGCGACAACAGCTGTCTTGTTGAATGTCTCTCATATTAACGAACAGAACTTCCATTTGGGTCTTTCACCCCAGCCCAGCACAGAGATCTGTTTACTAGAAGTATCAATCAGTCATCCTCTTTGAGATTCAACAATTTATTAAAGGGACAGATCTCTCTCCTATTTTTATCTGAGGCTTTCTGATTCTGAGCACAATTCTGGGAAATGTAGTTTAGGGCAGGGCCTTTTCAATTATCTGGCATAGGGCTCCTTGCCTCCTCAAACTACATTTCCCAGAATTCTGTGCTGTCTCTGTCTCTTTCCCAGTGAATTCTGCTTTTTCCCTGCTGCTTCCCTCTCCTAATGGCGAGAGGCCATTAATTTAAATAGGAATTGAAGCCTTTTTGGCTTTGTTTTGCTTTGCTTGCTTGTGCTGAAAATAAAACTTATGTTATTATTATTATTATTATTTATTTCGATTTGATAAACTGCCCTTCCCTAGGCTCAGGGCGGTTTACAGCATATAAAACAGCACATACGACAGCATATAAAAACAGCATATAAAACAACATTTCTGAGATGTGAAGTCATCGTCTTTATGTTTTTTTATCCTGTTTGTATCCCTGTTTTTAATCTCCCCATTGTACCCCTATCCCCTTTCCCATCCCCCCTCCCTGATTCTGTTCAATTGTCAATTTTGTGAATAAAGCATTTTAAAAATTAAAAAAAAAACAAAAAAAAACATATAAAACAGCATATAAAACACATAGGATTAAAACACATGAGATTACATCTTAAAAACAATCGTAGCCAGACATGGCTGGTTCATGCAGAATAACAGTGGAACAGCAGAGTGGCAATATTAGACATGCGCCTTCGGGCATCACACATCAAACGCCTGCCTAAATAGCCAGGTCTTGCAGGACCTGCGGAAAGCCAACAGGTCCCGCAAGGCTCGTGTCTCCGGCAGCAGCGAGTTCCATAAAACCGGCGCGGCCACTGAAAACGCTCTCTGCCACGTGGTAGAGAGTCTGCAGAACTTCATCCCCGGAACATCAAGTAAGTTGAGCCCCTCTGAACGCAGTGATCTTCTGGGCGCATATGGGGTAAGCCGCTCCTTCAAGTACACTGGCCCCAAACCATATAAGGCCTTGAAAGTCAGAACTAACACCTTGAATGTTGGGAGGCTTCCAAGATTTATAAAATTCAAACCAAAAATAATTAGGTACATTTTGATTCTTAAGTTTTTGGTGTGGGGCCATGCCCGCATATCAGATATTACATCATATGTACGAGTTTAATGAATTTGATCCGACTTACAATGACTAACAAAAAAAATGCTTCCTGCTAGGACTAACAAATATAGAGTGACCCACAAATATTGACAAACTCTTCACATATATTATTACAGCTGCAAGAACTATCTGTGCTAGAGGATAGAGGAATGAGCACACGCCTAATAAAGAAGAGTGGATCGAGGAGATGCTGGATATCATGAATATGGATGAACCGACTTTCAGGATGGCCAAATCCCAGGGGAAAAACAAAATCAGGACCGATTGGAAGCCGTTAAACAAGTTTGTAAGGCCGCACAAATTCAAAATGGTTACGTTGTCCTCCATTTTGCCCCTCCTTAATAAATTCGTTTGGTTTGCCACTATTGATCTCCGTGACGCATACTTTCACATCAGTATAGCGCGCCGTCACAGGGGACTTCTCTCATTCAAGGTTGGCGATAAGGTGTATCAATTTAACGTTCTCCCGTTCGGTTTATGCTCAGCTCCGAGAATTTTCCGTTTAAAGACTGGATGAAAGAAAACAAGCTAAAGATATTAATTTAGTAACTTAGACAAATTGGACTGGACCACAGCAGATACACACACACACACACACACACACACACCCCTCATTATCACTCATCTCACTATAAAGAAGAAAGGTAGTCCTTATAAAGATTTTTGGTCTCATTTTTCCTCCCCCTTTTTTAAAACTATAACCAAATTTTATATTTTTTTTCCCGAGGCATTTGATTCCCCCCTTTTTTTTCTGTCTTTTTCTTTTTGCTCTCCCCTTTTTCTTTTTTCCTTTCCCTTCCCCCTTCCCCTCACTTTCTTAACCATTTTCCCTACCCTTTTATCCCTTCCCTTCTCTCCGTACCCATTTTATACTTCTCCTGAAAATTATCAATACAAACTATTCCCCAAAAAAATGCACACTCCAAGTGTCTAGCAATCTGTGGGGTTGGGAAAATTAACCGTCCTTGATGTGGGTCTCTGGGTCTCTGCCCTCTGGTCTGCCTTCCAGTTTGTGGCTGGCCTGGGAGCAACCTTGAGTCCCTAATCTGGGTTGGAGTTACTGCCCCAGCCTCTCCCACACCAGTTTCCTTCCTCTTTTTAGTTTCGCTCAGAACCAAGAAACAAATTAAAGAGATAATAATAAAATTGTCATATTTCATCCAATGACTTTTGTCTGATCTCTTCGTTCCTGTGGTAGGTCAGCAATCTTTAAAAAGTAACTCCCATAATTCCATAGTATTGAACCATGGCAGTTAAAGTGTCAAACCGCATTCATTCTACAAGACAGATACACACTCTGAAAGACGTTTCAGTCTTTGATATCCTTTCACAACTTGTGCTCTAGTCCCCCCCCCCCCAAATCTTATTCTCATAGTTGCTCACAATATATCAGACTGTGTTGGCACTCAGAAGTAATTTACGTCCCCATCTACACTGATCACTTAATGCACTTTGAAATCAGTTTCAAGCTGTAGTAACTAGACAAGAGTACTCCCATGAAAACACATGAAAGAATATTCACAATGTACATTTATGGTTTTTGATTTTACTATACAGGCTTTAAACAGGTTCCGGAGCTTCCTATCTAATTGGGGGAGGGGGCGAAGCGGCGAGGAGGCTTCCGCGGCTCTGCCCCCTCACCCAAAGCATCACAACAGCCTTGGAAGCTTCTGAGGCTGGCGTGACGCTTTGGAAGAGAGGGAGGAGCCACGGGGGGCCCCCCGCCCTCCCAAAGCGGGCAAAACCACACGCATGTGCACTTTTTTTGGATTTTTTTTAAAAAATATTTTTATTCTATTTTTATTTTTATTAAAAAGCTTAGGGGGCCGCAGGGAATGGGCTGAGGGGCTGTATACGGCCCGCGGGCCACCAGTTGGACAGCCCTGTTCTACAGCATGTATAATAATGTAGAGTAATGCTGCATCTGCAACAGTTCTAACTGTTCTAATTGCATGTGAACAATCAAGTAGGGCTTAGTCATTTTCAGCTATTGCCAACCAGAAACAAATGAGCAATTACAATCATATTGGCAATGGCGTGGTCAGTTGGGCTAGTGGCAGACTGTATGGGAGCTCAGTGGAGTTTAATTAGAGCTTGGTAAGTATAACTGACAGCTTGATTTGGGCAACTTAGACAGGTATGTATACTCTGCTTTTTGGCATCGCTCTTGTAAGTGAGCTCTGATAAAAATAAATTGCTGAAAACAAGGCATCAATAAAGTACAGGGAAGGCTTATAAGTATTTAAATTGACCTAGAATATGTAGCCAACTACATTCTTTAACGGAAGGGGGAGGAGAAAGGTGCTGGCACCAAAGATTATGTAGTGGGGATAGATAATATTTGCACAGTTCTTCATAATTGTTCAGAAAGGTTGCCTGAAAACTTTTAATACATGCGCTCAAAAAACATTTTGAATTGTACTAGACTTTTAATCTCTGAGAGGAAAACAGACCAAAATAAACCCAGTTCACAATCACCAGAAATACAAACGTGCAGGGTCAGACTAGATGACCTTCGGGTGCCCCTCTTTACAACCTAACGCAGGGTCAGACTAGATGACCTTCGGGTGCCCCTCTTTACAACCTAACGCAGGGTCAGACTAGATGACCTTCGGGTGCCCCCCTTTACAACCTAACGCAGAGTCAGACTAGATGACCTTCGGGTGCCCCCCTTTTCAACCTAACACAGGGTCAGACTAGATGACCTTCGAGTGCCCCCCTTTTCAACCTAATGCAGGGTCACACTCGATGGCCTTCGGGTGCCCCCCTTTACAACCTAACGCAGGGTCAGACTAGATGACCTTCGGGTGCCCCCCTTTACAACCTAACGCAGGGTCAGACTAGATGACCTTCGGGTGCCCCCTTTTCAACCCTAACACAGGGGTCAGACTAGATGACCTTGAGTGCCCCCTTTTCAACCTAATGCAGGGTCACACTCGATGGCCTTCGGGTGCCCCCCTTTACAACCTAACGCAGGGTCAGACTAGATGACCTTCGGGTGCCCCCCTTTACAACCTAATGCAGGGTCAGACTAGATGACCTTCGGGTGCCCCCCTTTACAACCTAACGCAGGGTCAGACTCGATGACCTTCGGGTGCCCCCCTTTACAACCTAACGCACGGTCAGACTCGATGACCTTCGGGTGCCCCCCTTTACAACCTAAAGGTTTGTTTTCTGACTTATGGCAATGCTAAAGCAAACATTTTATGAGGTTTTCTTGGCAAGATAGTTCAGGGAAGGTTTGACTTTACTTTTCTCTAAGTCAAAGGGAGTGTAACCTGCCCAGGTCACCCACATGCATGACTGATAGGCATGCGTGATCTACTAAAAAAATGGTTCTCAACTGTGATCTAAAGTAGGGATGCTGGCACTTTGTTTCTAAAGTTCCTTCCAAATTTTGGAGGTAAACATTTTGGAACTCTAATGAAACATGAATCTTCATAAGTAATGCGTTAGTGGCAAATGTGATCACGCAATAGGGAAAACATTACTGGCAGCCGACTTCTCCCTCATTTTGAGATATCTAATGAGACTTGCTACAGTGGTAGAAAACACTGAGCGCTGTTAGCACACCAAATTTCAGAACATTTGACTTATCCACAGATTTTTGGCAAATTCTCAAAGTTGTTATTTTAAAAAATGAATAATAAAGCAAATCTGTTCCTGTTTTGAAAGTGTTATTTCAAAATGGACAAAGAACGGAAAACATTCAAATCGAAAATGGAACCAAGCAAGGGTGTCCGTTATCTCCAATGTTATTTGCTCTGGCAATAGAACCCTAGCATATAAAATAAAGATGGATGAAACATGGGAAGGGTATAAGATTGGGAGGAAGGAGGAGTTGAAATTGAACTTGTATGCGGATGACGCAATAATTTTAACACAGAGGCCAAGGGAAATGATTAAATCAATTCAAATAATCTTGAGGGAGTTTAAAAAAGATTCAGGGCTATCAGTTAATATGGAAAAATCAGAGATATTATTTATCAATACACCCCAAGGGAACAATTAGAGATAAGGAAGGAATCAGGATTAAAATTGGGAATAAAAAGATGAAGTACCTGGGAATTTGGATATATAAAACATTTGATAAAATAATAGACGGAAATTACAAAATGGTATGGAAGAGAATGTTAAAACAAATGAGTGGGTGGAAGAATAAGAATTTGAGACAGATGTCTAGGATAAGGGCATTGAAAATATTGATAATTCCAAAAATGATGTACCTATTTCAGGCTCTCCCAGGAATTCCTCCGATGACAAAATTAAAGGAATGGGATAGGAAATTAAATAATTGGGTTGAAGGGGGGAAAAGACCAAGAGTAAGGAAAAAATTGATAATTGCAAAAGAAATGAAAGGAGGATGGGGATGTCCATGCCTAGAGCTATATAGTGATGCCTTCCAAATTGAAAGAGTAATAGAACTACAAGTGACTAATAAAAATGGGTGAGATTTGAAAAGGAAATGAATGGAGTAAGTTGTGAAGAAATAATTTTTAGAAAATGGGATAAAAGAAATATAGATAGGTTAATAGGACCAATGAAAGGAACTATGCAAGTGTGGAAGAAATGGCAAGGGAAAATAAGTAGCTTAAAATCCAAAATGTCAACAGTATGGATAATTAACAAGGATAAGGAATCAAATATGAATAGAAATATCCAGATATTGAAGGAAAAGGGAATAGAGAGGGTAGAACAATTATATAACAAAGAGGGAATGGTAAGGGAGAATAGAATTAAACAATGGCTTGGACAAGAAAATTGGTTACAGATAAGAGCAATTTGTGCATACTGTAGAATAAAAGATAATATTAATATGGTTAAGAGTGAAGATACCGCCTTTGAAAAGATAATAAGAGACAAATGGGAAGGAATGAAGGCACAGGCCAGCAATATATATACAATTCTATTAGAGGCAGATGGAGGTACAATACGGATTTGAAAAGTATGTGGGAAATGGAGCTACAAATTACGGAACAAGAGATGAGAAATGTGGTAGAGATTATAGGGATGAAAAGGAATACCAAAGTACGAGAAATGAGGAGGAAAATACTGCATAAATGGTATCGTACACCCTGTCAATTAGCATACTACTATAAAAGGGGAGTAGTCAGTGCTGGCACGGATGCCAACAGAAAGGGCGATTTATGCACATGATGTGGGAATGTGAATATATACAACATTTTTGGCAGACTATACAAAATCAGGCAAAACAAATTCTAGGAAATGAGTGGATTATAACAAAGGAAATTGCGGTAATAGGAAAAATGGTGAAAACGGAAAATGATAGGGAAATAAAAGAAGCAATAATAGAATGTGCACAAGCAGTAATAGTATTAGGATGGAAAGATAAATCAAAATGGACAGTAAACAAATGGTATCATTATATGGTGGAACAAATGGAATTTGAAATTATGAATGGGAAATTAAATGCTTCAAAATTAATGAAAATAAAATGAGAAAAATGGAAGAAAGATGGACAAGGGTAAAGAATCATATTATGAATCATTCTGGAGATCAAGCCATAAGAAATAGGATACAAATGTTATATAGTATATAGAATGGAAAGGTATAAAGATAAAGATATAAAAAAATGTCTCCATAAGAAATGAATATATAAAAGGGAATAATCCTCATGTTGGTGGTGGGAATTGTAAATGTTCTGTGAGTGCTTGGTATGTTTTTTGTGTGTGAGTTAAAATAAAATAAAAATTTGTTTAAAAAAAAAGAAAAGAAAGTGTTATTTCCTGTTTCAAATGTTTGGTAATTACTTTGAAAGTAGTTGTTCTGCTCCAGAAACTTTGTGGGGCACAGACAGTGTTAAATTGGTGGAGACTGTTGCATCCCAAAGACCTGGAAGACCCCTCAGTAATCCGCTTGACACTGGCCACGTGTAAATGCTTTATTTAGAATAAATGGATAGAATAAAGAGGCTAGGATATAGTCTATCGATGCTCTCACAGCAATAGATAGCAGCAATTGTCAATAAAAGCAGGATAGCAAGGCTATAGTCTTTTGGCAAACAGGAACAAAAGTAAGAGAATCTTCTTGCCCCAACGGGCTAAATCCAGAAAGGTAAATGCTTGGCACAAGGCTCGGCAAACAAAGTTCTAAGCAGGCCCAATGGCCAGGCACGGTTCCGTGAAGACTTGGAGTTCTGAATGTTGACGAAAGATGCCCATTGTCTCTGGAGCTGAACCTATTTAGGTCCCAAGGCTTTGATCCTTTCGACGTTAGTTGCGTCGAAAGTCAGTTATCAAAACAAATCCCAGCTGGGCCTTCTCGGGCCTTTTCACATGGGAACGGTATGTGATCCCAATTAGTAGCAGCACCTGGGTAAAAGGGAGTCGCTCCATCTCCGCTTATCAGGCCGAGAGGGCTCCTAGCGCTACTTGGCCTTGAATGATGACTGAACTGGAAATCTTTGCAAGAGCTGCCTTGCTGCGGCTTGTCTTTTGGCCTAGCAGGCCTGGCTGAAATATCATGGCTTTGGTCTGGTTTGACCAAGGAAACAGGTTGGGGACCAGGCTGGGGTGTGACAGAGACTCAACAAAGTAAAATGTGCTGCCATATATAAGATGATGTTCCTTGCGCAAAGACAAAGTTTTTTTTCAGTGTAATAAACTTTTGCCATTTTTATGATACAATCAATTAGGAAATGACAATTATAACCCAGGAACACAAATCATAGTACAGACACCATCAAGGGACATCTAGACTGACCTCCTTCTTCCGGGCACCATCCAAACTCTCTTGACATCAATTTACTTCCTCTATTGCAGGGCTGTCCAACTGGCGGCCCTGGGGCCGTACACGGCCCCCCAGCCTGTTGGCTCCGGCCCCAGCTATGCCCCCGGCCGCCATTTTTATTTTTTTTTTTTTTAAAAAAATTTTTAAATGGCGGCCGGGGGGGGAGGGGAGGTGGGGCAGGGAGGAGGAAGTGAGCCAGCTCCTCCTCCCTGCACCGCCCTCTTTTTCCCTCTCGCCGGCGCCGCTGCAAATCGGTTTGCATCGGCGCCGGTGATAGAGGGACAAGGGGCAGTGCAGGGAGGAGGAAGAGAGCTAGCTCCCTCCTCCTTGCACCGCCCTCTTCTTCCCTCTCTCCAGAGCCGATGCCTTGGAAGGGAGGGGGTCCCCGCGGCGCCTCCCTCCCTTCCAGGCATCACGGCAGCTTAAAACTCCCCCACCAGCCTGGATGGCTGGCGGGGGAAGCGAAAAGCGGCACTCACTTCCCCCATGAGCCTTCCAGGTTTGGGGAAGGGTTTTCACCCGGCACTCGAGGCGAGTGCTGGGCAAAACCCTTCCCCAAACCTGGAAGGCTGGCAAGCGCGGCGGCGCTTCCGCTCCCCCACCAGCCATCCAGGCTGGCAGGTTTTTTCATCCAGCTCCTGTGTCCCTCTGCTCAGAGAGACACAGGAGCCGGGCAAAAACCCTCCCGAAGCCTGGAGGCTGGCGGGGAAGCGAGTGGCGCTTCTCGCTTCCCCACCAGCCATCCAGGCTGGCAGGGAGCGCCCAACTCCGTGTCCTTTGCTCAGAGAGACACAGGAGCTGGGCAAAAACCCTCCCGAAGCCTGGAAGGCTGGCGGGAAAGCGAGCGGCGCTTCTCGCTTCCCCACCAGCCATCCAGGCTTGCGGGAGGGTTTCCTGGGTGACGTTAGGCTGGGTGGCGTCAGGCGTCACCCAGCCTAACGTCACCCAGGAAACCCTCCTGAAAATGGGCGGGCCGCGCGCAGGAGGCGGCGACGCCCGGGAGCGGCCACGCGCCGGGGAGTGGCCACACCCCCCGCTCACTGATTACCTGCGGCCCCCCAGGTGATCAGTGACACTTCTTCCAGCCCTTGGGCCGGAAGAAGTTGGACAGCACTGCTCTATTGAGTTGGAGAGGACCCTCAAGATACATCCATATAGGTCATTACTTTTTTTACAGTCCAGCACAAAGGTTGGCTTAGAGCAAATCAATTATCCCCCCAAAAGCGACAACAGCAACATACAGAATTTCTGTCTATATGACACAATGTTAACCACATAACTTGAACTTAGCATAGATTTATACTATTACTTACTTTTAGTTGTTGGTTTTTTTTGCAGATTGAAACATTTTATTTTATCATTATTGACTCTAAAGGGCTGGCTGCCCCCCCAGTGCCTTACTCATGGCAATCGGGCCGAAGTAAAAGTATGGGTTTTTAAGCATACTATGTTCTCTTGGCTTTGCAAAATTTGCTTAATGCTTGCCTAGTTTAGATCTCTTTGCAGATTCAATCATTTTGTTTATTTTATTTAGACAAACTCTAAATAGTAATTGCTGCAGCCAGCTATTTGGGCCTTTCAGCCATCATTTGGCTCCTGAGCAGCTTTGCATTCTGGAAAATATAGTTTATGGCAGGACCTTTTGCAATCTTTACTGTAGTTTGGGGGCCTGGCCTTCCCAAACTACAGTTAAGATGGCTGTGATTAGCCACACCCACAGTGCCTCCATTATGGTAGAGCTTGCAAAGATGGGGCCAAAAATTGAGATTTTTAAAAGCAATTTAAGTTAGGCTTTACCAAAATTGCTTAAAGGTTAGTGAAAATTAAACTGACCTTGGGAGACACATGAACATTACATAACACTTCCGAAAAAATGGGTAAGTGATTTAAATTCGAAAGTTCTCTCCCAATTTTCCTGCATGCCTTGAACTCCCTTCATATACATAAATTTAATGAATCAGAACAAACACACACCTCTAATTCCTGATAATTTCCAACGTTGCCTTGGATGGCTGCGAGCTAGTAGGTTGAAGGTGAATCCAGCGAAGACGGAGATCTTGTGGCTGGGCCGTCCGGGCGGTGGGGATGTCCTGCTTCCGACCCTGGACGGTGCGGCGTTATGCCCATCGCCTTCTGTAAAGAGTTTGGGAGTTCATTTGGACTCCCAACTGACCATGGAAACCCAAATCTCCATGGTCAGTAAAACAGCTTTTTTCCATCTAAGACAGGCAAGGAGGCTGGCCCCTTATCTATCCCGGAACGACCTGGCCGCGGTGATCCAAGCCTCGGTCTAGTCTCTAGTCATCTCGAGACTAGACTACTGTAACGCGCTCTACGTCAGCCTTCCTCTGTCGGTGACCTGGAAGCTCAAGCTGGTGCAGAACACTGCCGCCCGGCTCCCGTCTGGTTCCCCAGCAGGTTGCCATATTACACCTACCTTGCAGGATCTGCACTGGCTTCCAATCGAGCACCGGATCACCTTCAAAGTGCTGGTGCTTACCTTTAAGGCCTTGCACGGCCTGGGGCCAATGTACTTGAGGGACCAGCTTACCCCATATTGCCCTACGAGATCACTGCGGTCAGAGAACATCAATCTATTGGCGATTCCCCCTGTCAAGACGCTTAGGCTGACTGCGACCCGAAAGAGAGAGGTTTTAGTGATAGCGTCAACTTTATGGAACGCTCTCCCAGCCGAGACACGAGCCCTCCGAGACCTTATGTCCTTTAGGAGGTCCTGTAAGACCTTCCTCTTTCAACAGGCCTTCCTTCGGCTTATAAGACGCCACCGGTGTCCCAGTCTTGCCTGTTGATTTTATCATTTATACTGTATTATGCTGTGCGTTTCGTATTTCGTACAGCGCATTGTGTTTTTAATGTATGGATATTTTAGAGTGCTTTATGTGTCTTAATGTGTTTTATTGTGTATTGCCCTGTTGTGAGCCGCCCCGAGCCTCCCGGGAGTGGCGGCCTAGAAATTTGACAGACAAATAAATAAATAAATAAATAATGGCTGAATGTGAACTCCGATCTCCAGAATCTCAGTCCACCTCTCAAACTACTACACCTTGCTGGCCTTTAGAAACATTTTATTTATTTATTTATTTATTTATTTATTTATTTATTTATGGTATTTCTATCCTGCCTTTCTTGAACCTGAAGGTGACTCAAGTCAGCTTACAATCAAGCAGCTATTAGAACAACATTTAAACAGAATTAAAAATGCATTCAATAAACCTTTAAAACATTTTTAAAAAATCAATGCCTCCATTGTTAGTCTCATTGTCCAAAATTCATTGTCTGAGCCATTCCAATGTTCAATTTTATCTAATTCCGTGTTTGACTGTTGCATTGTATATTACGTTCTATATGTAAACATTGCATTTGAGCAAAGAAAAATACCAACAACAGCTATTGCATTTTGCACACACACACACACACACACACACACACACACACAACGCTTCACAGAAGTTGGGGAAAATATTACCAAAATGTGGGGAAAATAACCCATTGAAAATGTATAAAACTTATAACCTCACACATGGGTGGAAGAAAACTTATATGACATTTTGCACTCTCAATTTTCAGAATGAAATGAGCACATACTTTCACCCCTATGTGGACTCTTCCTTTCACAGCTTATTGCACACTGGTTAGTTAACCAGAACTGATTCTAGCAAGAAAACTCGTTTCTAAAGTAGCTAAAAGATGGTTTATGGGATGTATTCCTTATGGACTGAGGAAGAAATACAGATAAAATATGGGAAAGACATCAACTTAGTTTTGAAGAACTGTCATTTAGCAAGATGAATCCCTCTCCCAAGTATAGTGGTTTCCAATATTTTATATGCCAGGGTAAGGATTGGAGGTCAAGGAACAGATATTCCCAATTACCTAAAGGTCACAGATAATCCAGACAAATTGTAACTAAGTACTTTGCCATTGGTGAGCATTCTAAGGCAGTGTTTTTCAACCTTTTTTGAGCCGCGGCACACTTTTTACATTTGCAAAATCCTGGGGCAAACCACCAACCAAAATGACACAAAATGACACTCTAACACAGTCATACATATAGTTAATATGTTTTTAAATGTATTTATACACTCAGTGTGAAACCCGGGCCTGTTTCGATGAACACAACATGGATATCCTGGCAGGAATGGCGGAAAGACACAAACTTCCCACACAAAACTCCCATAACCAAGAGAAAATCCTATAAGAGTTTGGTGGGCATTGACCTTGAGTTTTGGAGTTGTAGTTCACCTATATCCAGAGAGCACTGTGGACTCAAACAGTGTTGGATTAGGACCAAACTTGGCATGAATACTCAATATGCCCAAATATGAACACAGATGGAATTCAGGGGAAATAGACCTTGACATTTGGGAGTTGTAGTTTCTGGGATTTATAGTTCCCCTACAACCAAAGAGCATTCTGAACCCCACCAATGATAGAACTGGGCCAAACTTCCCACAGAACCCCCAGGAGGCAAGAGGAGGTCTCTACTTGGGGAAAGGGAGGCGGGCCTTCCCAATGCATGGAGGGGGAGAGACCAAGTAGACAACGGGTGGGGAGAGGAGGGGTTGTTTGTAATTTTATGCCTTTATTGAGGTAGGTTTCTTAGGGTTTTTATACTTCAACACACTAGACTCTCCCCCCTCCCCTTCTGAAGGTTCCAATTTCCCACAGCACACCTGATGATAGCTCACGGCACACTAGTGTGTCCTGGCACACTGGTTGGGAAACACTGTTCTAAGGAACTGTTAAAATCATACCTGTCTTGTAAAATATGCCACTCAGCGCTCTGTTAGTTGGAGGATAAAAATCCATCACTAATCCTAAATAGTAGAAGTGTGCAAAATGGCAGAAATCTGTTTTCATTTCAAATTTCAGGTGCTCGCACCCTTTCCCCATTCTGTTTTTGGGAAGATTCCAGGAGATTAAGGGGGGGGGGGCATTCAAATTCGTAATTCATAAGCATGAGTTCTGTTTTCGTTTCTGTAAAATTCGGTCCATTGGCACCAATGGGAAAAATTGTGAGGGGTTTTTTTTTGGTCATCTTATGGCTATCAGGAGGAACTTGGGAAACTTGTAGGACACATTTACAACTACAAGTTTGCCAAGTTTCATGAATTTTTGCTCATCTACTTATTCTTGGGGGGGGGGGGGTTAAGTTTCTGGGATTTCTGGGATTTGAAGTCCAAAACAGTCCATGCCACAAGAGGAGAGGAGAATGGACAGAAACAGGCCTGTAATTGGCTGAGAAAAGTGTTCAGTAACATTCAGGGGAGATCGTTTTGCTATCATTTTAAGGCTATCAGACGAAACTTGCTAATCTTGTAGGTGCCGCACACCAGGGCTGGGAAGGTCCCTCTGAACCAACCTCACACTTCAGAGTTCAGTATGAGCAAAGCAGTTTGTTGAAGAATAAAAGTAGCTTCACAGAAAAAATGATAAAAATGATCAAAAGTAGTATAAGATATTGTCCATATTAATAGTCACTTAAACTTGGAAAACAGGAATCTAAACACCAAGCTCAGGCAAATAGTATGTGCAGACTTGGCACACAAGGCTCATACAGGGAAACAGGAATGTAGAAAACCATGACAAATATCCCAAAACAGGGCTGTCCAACTTCTACCGGAACAGTGGCCGGAATTCCAGTTACTGATGACCTGGGGGGCCGAAGGGTCTGCCTCCGCCCCTGGCTCTTTCTGCCATAAGGGGAAAACACAATCAAAGCATTCCTCACAGATGGCCATTCAGCCGATGATGATGATGATAATAATAATAATAATTACAATGGGTTCCTAGAATAGGAGACCTCCAAGGGCCATCCAGTCCCACCTCCTTCTGCCATAAGGGAAAACACAATCAAAGCATTCCTCAGCCATGTTGAATCAAACCTAAACTCTCACGAGCAACAGAAAGTACTGAACCTTGAGTTTGGGAGTTGTAGTTCTCCTCCATCCAGAGAGCACTGTGGACTCAAATAATGATGGATCAGGACCAAACTTGGCACGAAGCCTCAGAACAGGAGGAAGCCGGAAAGAGAATGGATGAGCACCCCCCGCGCGTGCTCTGAACTTGGCCCCGCCCCTTTTTGCTCTGGCCATGCCCCCTCTCGCTTGTGCACTCTCTCTCTCCTTCCCTCTTTCTTTCAGGTGGTGGAAGGAATGAAAGGGGGAAAGAGAGAGAGAAGGAGGGAGGGAGAGAGAGGGGGGAGGGAAGTAGGAGGAGGAGGAGGAAGGGAGCCTGCTCCTCCTCCCTGCCCCCCCCACCCCTCACCCCCCACCGCAAAAAAAAAATAAAAAATAAAAAACTTCAAAAAAAAATTCAAAAAATATTCAAAAAAACTATTAATTTTTTTAAAAAATCTGAAAAAGCAGATATCTTGCAGGAGGGTAGGGGGCCGTAGGGAAGGTGCTGGGGGGCTGTATACAGCCCACGGGCCGCCAGTTGGACAGCCCTATCCCAAAAGATACAAGAGTCTGTGATTCCAAAATAATCCAGAAACGGCAAACCAAGACACATAAAATTACAGGAACAAAAACTTGAAACATGAAATCCAAGGCACATGAAACTGGAACATGAGAAAAGAAATGCTGTCTTAAACCAAATGTTGATTCCTCTGAGGAATCAGCCTCTCAGTTACCCTCATATATATTCAAAACAAAACCCCATACCTTTTTATTTGGGAAGATTCAGGAGGATTTTTCTTGTCTATTAATCTTTGGGAGCAGTTAGTCATGAAGAAACTGAGGATTCAGGGATGGTCAAGCCTGCATTAGATGTTCCAGTACAGAAAGAGAAAGAGGCTGACAGGCTTGTGTTAGCTTTCCCAAGGGAGTCAAGGTTGGAATGTGAAAAGAACGTGTGAATTGGGGATCCAGGAAAGGATGCCTCCTTCGATAGAAAGGGTCAGATCTGCCAACAGAGACATCTGGCCAAGCGGAGACATGGCTCCCAAAGATTAATAGACAAGAAAAATCCTCCCAAATCTTCTCAAATGAAAAGGTATGGGGTTTTGTTTTGAATATTCTGGGCAAGGTGGGGCTGGACTAGATGACCCGGGGTCCAGTGAAGAAGGCTGGCCGGATGGGTATGCATCATCTAATGAGAGCCTGCAATGGGATAATGATGGGCTGGAGAGATATCAAACAGAGAGTGAGTTCACAGAGGAAAGCATGGAGGAGGACTCCAGCTCTGATTATGAATATACAGGAGGGTTAGGTTCGCAAGAAAGGATCCCTACTCCCTTCCCCGAATGAGCAATGGGAGAAAGGGAGCTGGTTGACTCTCATGCTGATAATGGTGCATCTGGCTCCGGTAATGAGCAGGTGTTTGATGGAAGGTCTTCTATCAGAAATTCCAGGAAAACATGGAGCTTGGGAAAGGGGGTGAGGTGGGTACCCCGGGACTAGCTTCTATATTGGCCTCGATTTTCAGTCTGAGATTTAGATTTGAAGCCACGTTTGGTTTCATCCACGTCTCTTTGCCGACACTCCAGGGAACCGTTGTGTTCGGTCCGGATTCAAGCCTTGTTTTGCCCAGTTGTGGTTGCCTTTCCAGAGACTGGTTTCGGTCGCCGGAGCGGCCTGCTTCATGAACTTTGGTCTTGCCTTCACGACTTTGCCTTTTGGGGACTTAAGCTTTTATGCTTGGAACTTCGAGACACTGCTTTTGAAACTTCATTTTATGGACTGACTGACTGACTGACTGACTGACTGACTGACTGACTTTATTATTTCTGAGTCGCCCTCCAGGTTAGTGCTCCGGGCGACTTAGGGGGCCACAACGGAGAACGATCTCCGTCTCGTGGTCTCCAGGTGGGCCTCTTTCAAGCCTGGTACGTGAAGAAGGTTCTTGTTTGCTGGCCGCGGGGTCCTTGAGTAAGCAGGCATCAACAGGCGGTCTTTGAGGTATGTTGGGCCCCGGCCCCGTAGGGCTTTGAAGGCTAAGGTCAAGGTCTTGTGTAAGGCTCTATACTCAACGGGCAGCCAGTGCAGGCGCTGCAGAGATGGTGTAATGTGGCATCTCATCGATGTTCCTGTGAGAAGCCTGGTGGCCGCTTGGCATGGATTACTGTAGCTAGCGCTTCCGTCGGAAGATAGGGCGCCAATTGTCTCGCTTGGCGCAGGTGGAAGAAGGCCCTTTTGCTCGTGGAGGCAACCTGGGCCTCCATCGACAATTTGGAGTCCAGGATAACACCAAGGCTTTTTACTGAGGGGGACGGGATCTGCACTTATCTTTTTGATCTATTCTATCTTTTATTCTAAATAAACTTATTGATTTTGCACCAGCCTGTGTTTTGTGTGGATCAGGGGGCCTGCCAGGTTCTGAGTTGCAACACTCGCCAAGTTTCAGAAAGATCCCTCATTCACTGATTTTTAGGACTTTAATTTTTTAAAATCTCTTACTGAGTTGAGACAACCTGCGGGAAAATACAGGAAATTCTGGCTGCACATGGCCCATCGCCCTGACGCTGCTTCAACTACGAAACACAAACCTAAAAAAAACATTTTCCTGTCATTTGGGTTGGGAGGGTGGGAGGAAGAGAGCTGTTTTGTTTTGTTTGCCCTTCCTGTATGTGGCTTCAGAGGTCCATATCTACAAATCACCAAACTACTCCAAAATCCAAATCAACTGCCCAAATTTCGCACATCCCTACTAAATAGTGCTTCAAGATCTGCCTCAATGTCTGAAGAACTATAGGTAGTGAGGGCATTCAGGGCTGCGGCCTCTCCTCCTGATTTGAGGCAAATGAGCTTTCTGAGGTGGGTCCAGGAATTACTTGCATCCTGCACAATATTATGACAATTGCAGATTATTTTACATTTAAATTAAGTGAACTTCTGGTATAAAATAACAAAATGACATCTGCTGCCTTCTGTTGTTATTCTCAGTGTTGCTTCAATATCTTAGCAGTGCCTTCAATCTGTGTTATAATTAGGCAACATTTAAGGAAAAGCTTATTATTAATTGGTCCTTTTAATTAAAAAACTCTATTTTTTCAAATATGATCAAATTTTTTTCTATTCTTCTCTTAGTTACCTTCCTTTTGGCTTGAATCATATTGGGGATAAAAAAACAGAACAATAACATGCCATTAGAGATGTTGGAAAAGCTCAAGAAGGTTTCTATCTTCTTTGTTAAATTTAAATTGAATTGACAGAGTTTTTAAAAAAACTCAGAATTGTACAGAACAAAAAAAGTATCATAAACCTTGCCAGGATGATGATTTAATCAATTGCAATAGCTTGGGTTGATCATCTTGGTTGCCCTTCTCTCGAATTGCTCCTGCTTGCCAACATGACTTTGATGTCTTCCTCTCTCCTCCTCCTCTTCATTAAGATTTGGATTTACTGTTGTTAGTACACAAGTGCTGATCATTTATTTTTAGCAGGCCTGGATCATGTCCTTTTGGCGCCCTAAGCCAAGGGCTCTCCCCCGGCCCCGCCCCTGGCTTCCCCCCCTGCCTTTTCGCTGGCGTGAGGAGGAGGAGGAAGGAAACGCCCACCCGAAGGACACGTCGGCAGCAGGGGCGCACCTGCACAGAAGAAGCGGGGCGTCTGCGGCCACGTGGTCCTGGCCAGCCCTGGCCCCGCCCTCCCAGCAGCCTGCCCAAGCCCTTCTCCTTCCCAGGTGGTGCATGCGTCCCAACAGGGTGCCCGTCCCTCCCCAAAGGGAACCCCTGCGCGGCGCTCCCTTCCTCCCACCCTGCCTGCCTTCCATTCTGCGGTGGGGTTTGGGAGTGAGCGTGGCGAGGAGGCGGAGCCGGGGATGGGGCGGAGCCGGGGGTGGGGGCAGAGCCTTTGGAGCAGAGCAAGGGGGCGGACGCGTGCACATGCGCCCTTTTTTGAATTTTTTTGAATTTTTTTGAATTTTTTTTGCATTTTTTTGAATTTTTTTTTAAAATTTTTTTTTAATTTTTTTGGATTTTAAAAAACTTTTGGGGTCCAGGCCTGCTGCCCCCCCCTTCATGACTGCTGCTCTAGGCCATGGCCTAGGGTGGCCTTATGGGTAATCCAGGCCTGATTTTTAGAATATCCATCATAGGTCATAAAATAGATTTTGTATCTCAGGCAGAACATCAGCTATAAATTCTTTTCAGTGTCCACATATATAAATAGCAGAAATTTGCCACTAATCCATTACTGAATGCCCCGGGGATAGGCCAAGGAAATAAAGGCAGGTATCCAGACATTTAGCTGTTATCAAGAAAAGATGGCACCAGGCCTGCCTCTCATCTGATGTTCCCAGTTGCTCTTCCTCTACACCTGCTATTTAGCACCTGAAAGAGCAAGCCGACTCATTTGTGTTTGAAGAAATATGAGGTGAAGTGAAAGTGCTGCCACGAATGTTAGACCTCCAGTGGCTCATTTACCATGTAAGTTATCCATTGATCTCGCTGTCGTAGAGTGTTGAGCAGGCATGGAGCTGCCCTTATGTTCGGCTTAAAATTGGATCATTCTTTTTGTATGGAGGTAATAGACATATCTGGTAGAAATATGACTGAAAATAATCTTAAAATAGCATATTAAACAATGAAACATTTCATTTTCCTCTGAATTTGTATCATCTCTTCTCTTCTCTTCTTCTGTTTTATGCTACCCACATATGGTTTCTACATCAATTGCAGTTTGGACTGCCTTTTTCCTGTTCACCTTTTCTAGATTTTTGATTGACGATCACTGCTCCCTTTATTGGGACCTGACACAACATCACATTCTAACTTTGTATACTATCTCTGCTTTAAAAGTACTTGCATTTTTTTTGCTGTCTGCCTGTGGGTCTTTGTTTTCAGTACATGTCTTAACACATAATATACTTCACTCTCCAACAAGTTGGGGGGTGGGGGGTGGAGCATTTTTGTCTCCTCCCCTTGGAGAAGAGATTGGTTAATTTCGCAGAATCTGCTGGAAGGGAGGAGGGGCCAGGCCCGGATCATGCCCTTTTGGCGCCCTAGGCCAGTGTTTCCCAACCTTTTTTGAGCTGCGGCACACTTTTAACATTAAAAAAATCCAGGGGCACACCACCAACCAAAATGACACAAAATGACACTCTAACACAGTAAAGAACAGCTGGGGGATGGTGGCCTGCTGGGAGCAGTTGCTGGGAGTGCTGAAGCTATGGAAGGGGGAGGAGCCAGGCTGTGCCATGCCCCGCCCCCTCCCACGGCTTCATTTCTCCCACAGCTTCGCCAGCCTTAAGGGGGCAGTACCAAGCCAGCATTGTGCTGGCTCTGCCACTGCTGGCTTGGCAGTGCCCCCTCAAGGCTGGCAAAGCTATGTGAGCCCCCCCCCCCCCAGCTTCAGCTCTCCCACCGAGGAGGAGCATGAGCGGGGGATGGGCTTCAGTGGGCAGGGCTCCTCCTCTGCACAGCTTCAGCGAGCGAGGGGCAAGAGTCATGGTGGGAGTCATGACGGATTGGAGGCTGGCTGGTGAAACGGCCGAAGGAGGCGGCGCCCTGGCCCTTTCTTCTTTTTCTTCGCTGCCGCCCGGCCCTTCCTCCCCCCCCCAAGCAGCAGGAGTTTGGCAGGAGGAGGGGGGAAGGAAGGGGGGGCAGAGAGCTTTCCTCGCGCCACACCTGATGATCGCTCACGGCACACTAGTGTGCCACAGCACACTGGTTGAGAAACACTGCCCTAGGCCAAGGGCTCTGCCCCCGCCCCCGGCTCCACCCCGGCTCCACTCCGCCCCCAGCTCCACCCTGCCCCCGGCTCCACCCCCTGCTCTGCCCCCGCCTCCTCGCCGGCGCAAGGAGGAGGAGGAAGGAAAGGCCCACCCAAACGACACGGCAGCAGCAGGGGCGCACGTGGGAGGCGCGCCTGTGCAGAGGGAGTGGGGCGTCCATGGCCACATGGTCCCAGCCAGCCCTGGTCCCGCCCTCCCGGCCGACCGTCCCTCCCCGAAGGGAAACCTCGCCTGCCGCTCTCCCTCCCTCCCACCCTTCCTTTCTTCCTTCCTGCGGCGGGGTTTGGGAGAGAGCTTGGTGAGGAGGCGGAGCCGAAGGCGGGGCGGAGCCAAGGACAGAGCCTTTGGTGCAGAGCAAAGGGGGGGGGGCGGCCGCGCGCGCATGCACACTTTTTTATTTATTTTATTTTTAAAAAACTTTTGGGGGGGTCCGGACCTGCTGCTCCCCCATGGCTGCCACCCTAGGCCATGGCTTAGGGTGGCCTTATGGGTAATCCAGGCCTGGGAGGGGCTGGCATAGTGTGCTGCCAGCCCCTTCTCCCTCATTCTGCAATAGGACATCGCCCACCACTCCCGCCCAAATGGCTTAACATTTGGGGTCGGATAGGAATTCGCCCGCGAGGGTTTTGCCTATCCTATACTGTTGTCTTAGGGGCTAGATGGAATGGTCGGCTTCTAAACTAGCCAAGCGTAAATAGATTAGTTATTCAAAGGTTTGTATACACTTAAGGCACCCCTTAAGGGCGTGGGGCATTATGCAAACACTCACCTAGAGGTTAATTTTAGGGGTGAGGTGATGGTGAATGCCCCAGGAGCGGGGAGAGTCTAGTCTCGAAAGTTGTGAGAGATTTCTCCTGATGTTTCCCTTACGGGTTGCCCAGGTTGAAATCTGCAGGGGACCCAGGTAGTACGCCTGAAGAGCTGAGGGGTAGACTTTAGAAGACGCTACCTCAGCTTACACACACCAAGTTGAACTGAAACCAAAAAGTTAGTTGAGTTGCCTATCCTATACTGTTGTCTTAGGGGCTAGATGGAAAAGTTAAATAGGTAACTATTTAATAAAAGTTGCCCAAATTTTGAAACCATATATATTTTGTGTCTGTCTCGTTATTTCGGGGGGGGGGGGGTGGAAGATAATTATGCTTATTCTGATATCAATAATCCCCTTGGAGTTAACATTAGGAAGCAGCTAATTTTTTATTGCTAGAAAGACGCTACAGCATGACTTCAAGGAGTTTTATAAATGGCAACACAACACAATTCAATGAAACAAACAATGGGAAAAACATACATGTAATAGTAAGTAAAACAGCAAAATATAAACGCAGCTAAAATCACAAGCTAAAATCACAAGCTTTCGAAGGCCTGTCTGAACAAGCGTGTCTTGCAGGCCCTCCAAAAGGTGACCAAGTTTCGGAGAGCCCGCATTTCCGGTGGCAACGTATTCCAAAGAGCCGGGGCGATGATTGAAAATGCCCTGCACCTTGTCAAAGTCAGGTGGAAAGACTTCACACTAGGGATGCCTAGAAGATTCTGGTCTTCTGAACGAAGTGAGCTCGGAGGGTTATATGGAATCAGGCGATCCCGTAGGTACACTGGCCCCAGACCATACAAGGCCTTAAAAGTAAGAACTAACACCTTGAAAGTTATCCGGTATTCAATTGGTAGCCAGTGCAGGTTCTGCAGTATAGGTGTTATACGGCGGCACGCGGGTTCCCCCGAAGAAGTCAGGCTGCAGCATTCTGCACTAGCTTGAGTTTCCAGATCACATTCAAGGGAAGGCCAATGTAAAGAGCATTACAGTAGTCAAGTCTTGAGATGACCGTGGCTTGGATTACTGTGACCAGATAGTTCTGTGAGAGATAGGGAGCCAGATGCTTCGCCTGTCGCAGATGGAAGAATGTGATACTGCTGACATTTGGGCCTCCATTGACAGAAGAGGGTCCAAATGGACACCCAGGCTTTTTACTGATGATGACGGGCGTAATGCCTCGCCATCCAGGGCCGGCAGTTGGATTTCCCTATCGCCCGGACGACCCAGCCAAAGGATCTCCGTCTTCGCCGGATTCACCTTCAACCTACTCACTCGCAGCCATCCAGTAACGGCTTCAAGGCATAGATGGAAATTATTGAGCTCAGAATGAGCTGAGTGTTGTCAGCATACTGGTATATTTGTTATAGACCAGTCTCCAGTCTAGAGCATGTGGTAGCCTCCCAAGACTAGGGGTTTCTGGATGAAATGGATTATCTAGCTGGTTTCAGTCTGGTTTCAGGCCTGGTTATGGGACAGAGACAACTTTGGTCACCTTGGTGAATGACCTTCACAGAGAACTGGATAAAGGGCTGGATGTTGGTTCTTTTGGACCTGTAGTCTGCTTTTGATGCCATCAACCATGGTTTCCTTTTGGGCCAACCTGCTGGGATGGAACTGAAAGACACCATTTTACATTGACACCATTTTTTCCTTGAGAAGCAAGCCCAGCGTTGAGGGACTCCTGGTTGAACCCCTGGTTCTCCCAGGGCTATATGCTGTCCTCTATGTTATTTGACATCTACATGAAACTGCCGAGAGAAGTCATCTGAAGTTTTGGAGTGTGTAGCCATCTATGTGAAGATGACACCCAACTCTACTAGTCACCTTAGCACCGATTCATTGCTTCATTGGCATCGAAGTCACCACAACACCTCTTCAGGTTAGTTTTTCCTTGCTAGACATTACAGCATGTTGTCTCAAGTGTGATCAGACTGTAGTTAAAGGAAAGGGCATTTTTGGACTATACATCTCTCAATTCTATACCTCCCTTTGTGGGGAGAAGGTGGGATAGAAATGTATGTAATAAATAAATATGCATGGTGTAAGGACTCACCCATCCTAGGTAGGCCGGGGCCTGTTTTGCAGTTTGGCTCCCTGGTGGAAATAGCTGGCATCCATCTTGGGAAGGGAGTTCAGCAGAGCAGACATTAGAGAGAGGGAGTTGCCAGAGATAGGGGGGAGTGGTCTAGCTGCTCTTCTGGATGGATACAGACTCTCCCAAGTAATTGGCTGAGAGCCATGGGGGGAGGAGTCTAGCTTTGTAGGAGGGAGGATTCCTGACAGGAATAGTTTAGTCTTGTGAGAGGCTTCAGATGAGAAGCATCTGAGCCTCGTGTGTCTTGTGCTAGGCTGTGATTGAGAAACATCTCAGCCTTAGCAGTCTTGAAGAGGCTTTTGGATAAGCAACAGCCTAGCCTCTGAGGTGAATCTGAAACAGTCTATTCTTTAGTGGATCACCTAGGAATTAGTCTGTACTAAGGGGTCAGCTAAGCTGACAGGTCTTAGGATCAGCATAGGATTCAGGGAGCCACTTAGAAGGGTAGAGCCGGTATACACCTTGGAGTCTCTTGTTAAAGAGAAAGGTGGGCTCTTAGACTGTGGGGAAGCTAGCATGAGTCTGTTAGCCCCATTCAGAAGCAAGACTCAGGGAACTGTCGTGTAGGAAGTTCCTGGTTGAAACAATCTGATCGCACTAGTTGCATTTAGTGGAACAGGGCTAATTCAGTCATGACTCAGCACTGACAGGATTTGCTGGTTTTAAGATCTAAGATAAAGAAACCTCTGGTTGTAACCATACGCTCCAGCACACTTAGATCTTTTAGAAACCATACGCTTTTTCCATTAATTGTTTAACCATATGCTCATTACCTCAAAGTGAATAACCGTACGCTCGTTGCCTCGTTAGTAGTTAACCATCAAGCTTGTGCCTCGTTTGTTTGTAAAAGTTAATAAATACTTTCTATTTTAACTTTTACCACAGTCTCCATTGTGTTTCCTCACAGTTTCCTCATAGCTGTTTATTTAATTAGGAGCCTAACTGAACATCTTGGTTAATTTTCAAAATCCTAATTAAGTTAATTAGGTTGGTGGCAGTGATTAGAATATTGGGTGCATCCGAAGTCGTCACACATGGCCTCTGCTAGAAGCTTTTTGGAGTATAATCTTAAAAAGAGACTTCTGAAAGACTAGTCTCAAATTAAAGTGTTATTTTGTTTCCAAACTTGCACTTTCACTTCAGTTTCATTGTATGTTATTCAATAACGTTATGGTTGTTTGTATTCTATTCTTCTAGTTCTAGCTTCTATACACAGAGACGAGGTTATATTCTTTGTTTCTAGATTACAATGCTATTTTGCCTACTCAGGTCTCATTTTCTCTTTCATTGAGATTCCTTCTTGTTTTTCACACACCTTTCTCTTTCTCAAGCATGTATCTCTATTAAGAAGTATCTTTCCTTTTTTTTCTTCTTCTAAGATATCTCTATAAGACTCAACACCATTATCTTTACCGGAAGGAAAAATACACTTTGTTTTCCAATTCTATCTTCATTCTGTCGAGACTTAACACATGAACGGTTTCAATAAAGCCCGAAAAGCAGGTTGTGCTTTAGATATCTAACAAAGGGAGAGACAAGGCTAAAAGAAAATTGTCAACATTTTAAAAGCAAAGTTAAGGTTCATTTTCTGTTTGTATGTTTGTGTCAAACATCTCATCTGGATGCTACTTGCTGAATTAATCCTTCAAAAATATGAAATTGCTTATCTTCAATACCCTGCAATTTCTTTTGCTTGGAAGTCTCCTCATGCTAAACAGTCTTTAACGTTGTTGAAGCTGTCTTCATAATAAAGACCTAAAAACAATATTGAACCATTATTTTTTTTTATGAAACAGTCAAATGAAAAACCATTGAAACTGAGCAATTTTCCGAAAACAGGGTACTATACTGATATTCCAAGTAAAGCAAGAGAACGTGTGTCTTGTCTACATCTCACCTTTAGCACTGTATTTTTCTGTCACAAACAGGGACTTGCTTTTTTTTAAGGCAGGTTAACCACAAGGCCTAGGGTGGCCTTATGGGTAATCCGGGCCTGTGTCCCCCTGCTCAGGAGCTTGGGGAAAGAGGGATGGTTGGGTGAACAGTGGGGTCAGTTCTGGATCAGAAGTGGCCCCTCTGTTCACACTACCTCAAAGTGCAAGGAAGCTCCAGAGCATTACTCAACCTTGCTTATGTAATACAATGGCCTTGCATCATATGGACAAGTAGGAAGAGTTCTCAGCTGCCCTGCATGTCCTTGGGCATAATTCAATTCCTCTTTTTCAGTCTGAGAAACTGAACGGCTCCCTGGAGCTATTTAGATGTTGAGCTGGTGGGTATTTAATCTTCTTCAAGGTGAATCTTCTCCTGGACAAAATAAAAATGACAAACCAGCAGTAAAAACTGTTCACTCTTCCTTTCCCAAGGAACATCCAAAAGGACACACCTCAGTCTGTCAGGTGCTTCTCAGCAACCGGATGCAAAAATTTTAACATTGGCCAATATCCTACTTTACAGCTTTAGTTGTGGGTCAAAAGACTACAAATGGTCTTCTGACCCAACCCCTACCCCCACCTTAACAGCCAGCAGCTCCACCCATTGGTAGAAGTCTGTTTTTATGGCAATAGAGGTGGTATTTCCAGATCCCTCCCACCATGAAATTCTATCAAGAAATAGGGCTCCGGCTCTTTTGGCTCTTTCTGACGACTGTAATGGCATGGGCACTACCACCATATTTTTTTTTTTCAGCTGCAACGCACCATACGGCTGCTCTCCATTGCTTCTTTTGCATTCATTTCAGAAACATGCAAATCTTGGAGAGGCAGCCACACACTCGCATGGGGTTTCCCGGTGAGCCCTGCCTGTGTAGCCAATCAGAACAGAAGAAAGCCGTGACGTGTCTTTAGCCATTCGGGTCTTTAGCCATTTGGGCAAGTGCATCATTTTTTTCTGTTGAATTGCTGGCTTCTGAGAGAGACAGGTCATGTTTCAGTCCACTGGTGGGATCTATTCTCACAGCTTTCGTCACTTTTTGCTTTGCCTTTGACTCAAAAACAAAGCAATCTCTTAGGCAATTTGATCGCAAAAAATTATGGACCCATGAAAACAAGCATTAAAAAGAGTACACGTGCTGTTTCCCCCCCTGCATTTCTGTTCATACTGTTGTACACAAAACAATTTTGTCTTTTCTAAAGTTAAATGCATATTCCGAGATAAAACATGAAATGATTAGTCTGCTAGCAAAAAATGAATTTGCAAAAATCACATGCAGGGTGTTTGGATTTGTTTTTGAAGCCCATGGAAGAAGGCAGACATTAATATCACCTTTAGCACAACTGTATAATTTGTGCATAAAATTGGTCTCACACCTGTAAAACCGATTTAAAAATTCTTACCTTCTTGCATATGTCACAAGCAACATTATTCATCTGCCCAAGAATGAAGAGTTGAGCTTCAAATGTTCCTTTCTTTAAAACTGAAATGATATACCATTTTACTTTCAAAATTTCTCAAAGAACTGCCATTATATGTGTTGTGAATGAGCCTCCAGTTACTACAGGTAGTAGCATGGAGGAAGGTGCTGAGGCAGTAACATCAAGCAGTAGCTCAGTTTGGGGCGCAGCTCTGGATGATCAGGCTCCTACAGCTGGGGTCAAGAGAGTGACTAGTGCCTCAAGCCTTGACCAAGACAGAGAACAGAGGAGGAAAATTCAGCATCTACTTAGGGATCCTTCTGAGTCTGATACATTTGAAGGGTTTCCAGGGAATGCAAAATTACAGCCAGAAGAAAGTGATACAGACCTAGATTCAGCATTGGTGCAGGAAGTGAGAGATGTATGCAATGCGAACTCGGGGGACAGCACATTTCTGGGGTTTCAGACGGATCAGGACTGGCCATCTTCTCATTCAGAAGCTGAAGGGGGCTCTTTAAGTCAACAAGAGCTTTGGCTAGCTTGGAGATCTGGGCATGGTGCAACAGCTGCAGGGAATGAGAATGCTGCTGCCCTGGAACAGGGTGGGATCTCTGATGACTCTGATTGTTAGTGCTATAAGAGAAGTGAGTATTTGGCTTGACCCTCACGGTGGTCAAGGAGTTGCTATTCTGGTTCATGTATCCTGTGTTCCTGTATCTTTGTTCCTGGTTTCCAGATTACTCGTGAGTTATTGGGTTCTTTATCCACTTTGTTCCTTGGGAGAGCTGCTATGGCAGCTCTAGCTAATATTGGGAAAAGGTGGGGGGTTTTGGGATTCATGCCTGCTTTTTTGTTTAGCTGCTGCCGTGTACCTCTTGACCTTCGCTGTGACTGCTGTGAGTTTCCTGCTACATAGTGTTTGGTATAGTATTACATGGAGGGAGGAAGATGCTGTGTTTTATGGGGGCTGTGAATTATGTGTTTTCTGTATACTCGGCTCCTGTCGACTCTGGAACGTCTCCTCCTTTTCTGTCTGCTTTTCTCCTGTCCCATGACTCCTGGATCGGTGTTGGACTTCGCTTCATGAACATTCCTTTGACTGGACGCCGCAGAAGGACATCTGCTGTTTGTTTTTGAGTTCTTTTCTTCTCAGCATTTTTGTTTTGGGTTTCCTGGGATTATTGGGGTTTTTTACAGCCAAAGTTAGGCTATTTTTTTGTTAAACCACCTTCCATTTGTTGTTCAAATAAACATTTGTTATCTTTTAACTCCTGGACTCAGCCACTGCCGTCTCTGTTCCATAACAATACCTCAAATTTCTCAAAGAACTGCCATTATATGTATAAGTCCCTCACCAAAGGCTCCTAAATAAGCTCTCCAGCCATGGAATCAGGGGACAGGTCTTGTCCTGGATTGGAACCTGGCTAAACTGTAGGAAACAAAGGGTGGTAATAAACGGACATTTCTCTGGGTGGAAAGAGGTGAGAAGTGGCGTACCCAAAGGTTCAGTTTTGGGTCCGTTACTTTTTAATTTATTCATTAATGATCTGGATGTAGGAGTGAATTCTGAGGTAGCAAAGTTTGCAGACGACACTAAATTGTTCAGGGTAGTTAAAAATGAAACTGATTGTAAAGAGCTCCAGAAAGATCTCTCGAAATTGAGTGAATGGGCAACAAAGTGGCAAATGCATTTTAACCTAAACAAGTGTAAAGTCATGCACATCGGGGCAAAGAACCCCAACTACACCTACCAATTGATGGGGTCAAAGCTTTCCGAGACAAACCAGAAAAGGGATCTCTGGGTTTTGGTGGACAGCTCAATGAAGATGTCAACCCAGTGCGCAGCAGCAGTGAAAAAGCAAATTCTATGCTTGGCATGATCAGGAAGGAATCGAAAAATAGGTCGGCAAATGTTGTATTGCCTCTCTACAAATCTATGGTGAGGCCACATCTGGAGTACTGTGTACAATTCTGGTCACCGCACCTCAAGAAGGATATAACGGAACTGGAAAAGGTACAAAGAAGGGCAACAAGAATGATCCAAGGGATGGAGCGGCTCCCTTATGAAACCAGGTTGCAACGCCTTGGTCTCTTCAGCCTTGAAAGACGGCGTCTAAGAGGTGACTTGATCGAAGTGTATAAAATCATGCATGGGATAGAAAAGGTGAATAAAGAAAAAATATTTTCTCTGTCACACAACACTAGGACTAGGGGCACTCCCTAAAGCTCCAAGGTAGGAAAGTTAGGACTAATAAAGGGAAATATTTCTTCACCCAGAGAAAGGGTCATTGGGTTATGGAACTCACTTCCAGAGGAGGTTGTGACAGCGGTCAGCCTGGACAGCTTCAAGGCAGGATTAGACAGATTCATGGATACCAAGTGTATCGGTAGTTACTGAAAAGGACATCCAAGTGCCACCTCTGTGTTGATGGAGGCAGGCAGGATTTTCCCCGGGTACTGGTTGTGGGGGGGTCGGGAGCAGGTGAGGGTTTTGCCCTCCTTTCTGCTAGAGATCCCCGTGTACAACTAGTGGGCCACTGTGTGACACAGAATGCTGGACTAGATGGGCTGAGGCCCGATTCAGCATGGCTCTTCTTATGTTCTTATGTTCTTATGTACTTTTAACACTATGGTTGGTGCTTGCTGTGTTTTTAAAAAAAAACAAAAAAAACCAGAACTTACCATATTAACCTGTGATACAAAATATACTCCTCATTGGCAGTTTATCATTTTCATAATGCAGGGAGGGTTTCATAATTTTTTTTAGGTCTTTTGCCTATTTTTTTAAAAATGTTTGTTGGACCTTGTACATAAACTTTACTTTAACTTGTATTGGGATTGGCTCCTTTAAGGCTCTCTGTTTACGACAGTTTCTTTGTTCCAATTTATGACTTGATACTGTAGGAAATAGAAAAAAGGTCCTTGTCCCAAGGGAAAAACCCCATAGCATTTACGTTTAATCTAAATGGGAACCTTATCAGCATGGGCCCCAAATCGACTGTTTTGGTCACCCTCCCTGCGTTATGAAAATGATAAACTTCTAATGAGGAGGGTTTCTTTTTTTTACATACAAGGTGTGGGGAACGAAAAGAAGGAAGAAAAGAAAGTCTAGGGAGTAGGAAAGGCTAAAAAGAAACCGGACATATTTTCAAAGATGAGCCTCGGAAGACGAACACTTGCCTTCCAAGCCTGCCAGTCATCTTCCGCCTTTGCCCTGTGAATGAAGATAAACCTAGCTCAGGAAAGAAAAGCCAAAGAAAAATTCAGCCATTTAATCTTCTTAGGCTGATTATGGCAAGCTGTGATAATTCTCCACTATGTGCTCTTAGTACTTTCATATGACAAGGCTTAGGCGGCTTCGTATTTTAGTTCAAATAAATGCTGACACTTGTAAAGCTTCCTTTTGATTGACATTGCGGTTTGCATTTCCCGTTCTACAACAGACAATTTGTAAAGATGATGGTTGGGTGAAAACTCGGGGCAAGATCTATCTCCTCTAGTCTCACATTCTGGCCACATAAAAGAATCAATAATGTCGATACCATGCATCCTTTTGTTATTAGAATATGCTGTTCCTATAGGTCAGGGCTGTCCAACAGGCGGCCCGCGGGCCACACACGGCCCGCCAGCCCCTTGGATCCGCCCCCCCCAACCCTCCTGCAACAATTTTTTTAAAATCCCAATTTTTTTAAAAAAAAATTCCCCAAAAAATCCCCAAAAAATGTTTGCATGCGCGCGCCACTTTTACTGCCCTGACGCTGTGGGAGGGGCCAAGGGGAGCCCCCCTTAGCTCTGCCCTCCCTCCTACTTCGCCGCTTCTGCCGCCCTGGCTGACGCTGTGGGAGGGAGGGAGGGGCCGAGAGGAGCCCTCCCAGCTTTGCCCTCCCTCCTACAATGTCAGCCAGGGCAGCAGAACCTGGAGAAATCGCCGCTTCTGCCGCCCTGGCTGACGCTGTGGGAGGGAGGGGCCAAGGGGAGCCCTCCTTAGCTTTGCCCTCCCTCCTACAATGTCAGCCAGGGCAGCAGAACCTGGAGAAATCGCCGCTTCTGCCGCCCTGGCTGACGCTGTGGGAGGGAGGGGCCAAGGGGAGCCCTCCTTAGCTTCGCCCTCCCTCCTAGAGTGTCACCCAGGGCGGCAGAACTGGGAGAAATCACCCCCTGCGATTGGCCCTGCCCCCGCGATCGGCCCCGCCCCGCCACCTGATCGGTCACCGAATTCCGGCCCTTGGACTGGTAGAAGTTGGACAGCCCTGCTATAGGTCATACTTTAAGGCTGTTCAGACATTTCTGCTAGTCGAGATGAAAGACTCACCACCACCAGCACCACCACCCCTGTATTTCATATTTTAAAATAATTTTATTGGAATTTCGAGCCAATTCTTGCTTACATGTGTTGATTGAGACCTCACTTGATCACACACAGCACAAGATTTCCATATGCTGAATCTCCTTTGTCTCCCCTTTCACCAGCCTAGGACTTGCCACGTCATTCTGACACTTCCTTCCCAACAGTCATTTTCCATGGCTAGTGGAGAGGCGTTGGAGAAGTAGCCTTCCCACGAAGATCAGCTGGGTATTCTCCTGAGGTCTCAGCAGCTGATGTCATTGGTTTATGTTTGGCTATAGGAACATAATCACATTTTGAAATGTCAACTGCTCACCCCGAGCCACAGAATTAATGTTGGTGTGGGTTAGGGTTCAACAAAGGGCAGTGGGAGGGTTGCACGTGCACATGTTTGGGGGCTTGGAGAGTCACCCCTAGCTTCTTTTTCTCCTTCTCAACCTCTCCTTCTGTCATGCCCCAGCCTGACTCCATAGCCAGGCCAGATAGAAGCCATGTTAAATCCCAGTCACCAACCAAGTCTGAGAAGAAACCTTTGCAGAGGTCTCTGAGTCAGCCAGCAGTCAAGGCCAGACGCAGCCTTCTTTCTTCCCAAACTGATAGGAAGCGCTGGGAAGGCAAAGCCTCGCTTCCCCCCATTTCTCCAGGTGCAGCCGCTAATGAGCTGACATATTTGCCTTCCTCGGGAGGCTTGGGAAAGTCAGGCCCACAAACTGTTCCTGATAAAGTGTTGCGCCGAAGTCAACGCCTCCGAGCCCAAAACAATGGGGGACCTATTTAAGTTGGTTCCTGTTGGTGCTCGGGATCTCGTGCCAACGTTCAGCTTTCCTTGCCAAGCTCCACGGAACTCAAGTTCAAGACCAGGCGGCAGAGCCTCCCCGTCATGGACCCAAGTATTCAGCCAAGCCATCGTTTGCCAAGGACTTATCCCGGATTTTAGCCCATTGGGGTTCAGGACTATTGCTTCAGTTTAGTAGAACTTTTGAACTCTATTAGGACTATTGCCTTGCAATACTCGGATGCTGGGAGCATCAGTGGACTATAGTTTTACCTCTTTTACTTTTCTACTTATATATATATATATATAAAGAAAGAGTAATCATGGAACGACCGTCCCAAACAGAGAAACCTTACAACGCAGAAACACCAAACTTGCCAACAGAAATAGGCCTCAAGCAAGGTACGTTTGTAGCAAAGAAATTTCCCCCCAAACCTAAAAGGCCCCCAAAACAACAAGTAAAAAACTACAATTCCCAGCATCCTCCGGGGCTGCCAACAACTCACCCAGCCTCTACATTCTGACAACATGATTGGCTGCTAATAAGGGCGGATTTGCATAACTCCTGTACTGGCCAGGCAACATGAACATTCCGACCCATAATAAACTGTCAGAGGAGGATAAGGCAAAGGGCTGAGGCACAAACACAAACACCCCATTCACTTCCCACAGAAAATTTACACCCCTACAAATCACAGACCACGCCCAAAATTGACAGTAAGGCTTCATTAACTTTATTTCCATGACTAGGCCTCACTTAATGGAATGCTGTTTACTCTCTGAATTGACAGTAAGGCTTCATTAACTTGATTCTCCCGACTAGCCCTCAGCTCATTGGACATTGTGTATGGCCTGAATTGACAGTAAGGCTTCATTAACTTGCTGTTCCTGACTAGGCCTCAGCTCATGGGACATTGTGTATGGCCTGAATTTACAGTAACCTACCTTGGCACACAGAGCCCCTATGACCCACGCTACATTCTACTACAGTTTGGAGCAGGGTGCACCATGGATTATGGGACTTGAAGTACCTCCATGGATAATGGAATTTGTAGTACTTCAAAACCCATCTTTCCCCACAGACCACTGTGTCCAAGAACCAAGACCGATAAAGACCAAACTTGGCAAACAATGCCCCCCATGACCCACACTCCATCCGACTGCAGATTAGAGGAGGACACACCATGGATAATGGGATTTCAAGTACCTCCACTCACTTCCAAAGTACCCCACCCACACACGCATCAACCTCTACATCAACACAGCAGACGGAAAGACAAAGAACATTGTATATCCACAAGCTATGCAGAACGCCAGCAACACCACACAACAACAACTCCACAGGACTCCAACATCCCACCCACCAAAACAACCCACAACAACACAGCCATGACCCCAACAACACCATAACTAACAACAACTCCAACCCTTACATACTCAGACTTCCTCGCATCTCCAAAATAGGGCACAGCAACGTGTGCCGGGTACAGTTAGTTCTAAATAAAGCATTTAATCACAGCTGCTACATGGTGGTTTACTGAGGGATCCTCCAGGTCTAGGTTGCAACACCTTCAGAAAATACTTCTAGAAGATAATAATAATTATAAATAATAGTTATCCCAGCAAACAAAAGAAACCTATCCCTCCTCTAGAGTAGAAAGTAGAAACAGCTTTAAGGAAGCAAAACCCCAAGCAGAAGGAGGTTGCAAGCAGTAGGTAAAACAGAGAGGATTATTAAGTAGTCCCGGGGGGATAATTCCACTGAGCTCTAGATCGTGACTCTGCCTTCCCTGGGCCTCCTTAAAATGCCTTGTGTGGCATGCTGCTGCCTGTGAGAGAAAGTGTGCATGCGTGCCTCTCCTCTAGAGTAGAAACAGCTTTAAGAAGCATGAAACCTGGTCTCCACTACAAACAGAAGGGAAAGGATCCAGAAAGAGTGGTATCTTAACTCTGATGCTTTTTAAATCCTTGTCTTAATGAAGGATATGAAAGGGGAGCCTGTGGGACGTCCCCCCTCCCATCATGGGCTGGATATGGTGCTTTCTTAACCCTGTTGCTGTTATGGCCGAACCAGGAAGCCCCAAATCCAGCAGAGAGTCCCCAGTATTCCTTTTGGCCCATGGCCTAAGTTGCACCAGTACCAGACCTTTTTTTTCCTTCTGCCCTAGCCAGTTCCATAGTTCACCACACCAACTTCGTCCCTCCTCCTGAGCCTAGCCACCATTGCCTCCCCTCACCCCATCTACACAACATTTGCACAGCCAATAGCACATGAAAAAAACATTTTAGCAAACATCCCACAGCATGGCAATACATCAGAAATACTTCACATAACATTGCATAAACAATAGAATATAACATTTTCCCAGCGCCCACACCATCCCATACATTCCCATAACCCACACAATCCCATAAGCCAACCCCTGCACAAAAATCACAAACTCTCTTCCATGCCACCAAGCCACAACAGACTGGCTACTCTCCACCCAGGCCTGTGCAAGGCCGCTGCAGTACCACCACCCACCACTAGGGCCGAAACGCCCGTCCCTCTAACCGCAAAAAGGAAAAATCCCAAAACAACCCAAACCCTTAACAAAAGCAAACAAAACAATACCCCGCTGTTGTCCCCTTGCACTCTGCCTCCTCCCCCATCTTGTCTCTGCCTCTTTCTTCTCCCCTTTTTCCTCCCTGGCCTGAGGGAAGCCCGGAAAAGCGGCCGCTCGCAATCAGCGGCCTGGCTCTCAGCTGAGCGCTCAGTTCACCCGAGGACGAATCGGCCCCCACCTTTTTTCTCGCATTAAGCCCCATAGCCTCTAGCCGCAATAACGAGTCCAAAACCGGCAGCGGGTCAACGGTGTTGGACGATAGGGATCCGGAAGGGGGGAATGGGACCCCAAGCCTCGTGCCGCCCGGGGAGGCACGGAGCCTAAGTACCAGAACTCTTTTCTCTCTGCTTTTTGACCACTTCTTCCTTGAACGAATGAAGGTCCCTTTGCCTGGCTGGAAACTGCCAGGGGAAACCAAAGAGAACAACCATGGACTATGGGGGGAGGAAGGATACCTTTGCCTCGGTGGATCGCCTCCAGGAGATGTGGGAAAAGGGATCCATGCGAGTAGGGGGGCCCCAAGACTCCCCACCCAGGTCTGTGCCAGATGGGACTTGAAGTTCACCAAGGACACTCCCCAGTTGAACATTCCCAGCCCTTTCCCTTCTGACCACATGGACTTTGTGACTCTTTGCCAATCTACTGCACTCCAGAAGTCATTCTGCCCCTTTGGAGAATTATAGTTTCCACAAGGACGTTCCTTCCTTTGGACATTTCCTGCTTTCCCCTTTCATCATGGACCCTCAAATGACTTTGCCTCTGCTTGGCACCCCAGCCCCAAAGGCTCTACAGTTCTCAAGGACCACGGAGGACTACAACTCCCAGGAAGTGCCTGTTTTGAAGATCATTACTCTGGGAGCAACAGCTGCATGGGAATGTATTTGGGGATGATTGTTGGGGATCCTTGTATTGTCTTGTACTTTGTACCCCTCATGTGTCCCCTTTTGTATCAATGTAACTTCTAAGCTAAAAGCCCTCAGCAGAGCGTTCCAAGGATGAACAGCACAATGATCCACTTTTCTACCCATTTTTACCTTGCACAAATAATAACCCTGGGGAAGAGACATTGGGTTTCTTCGTGGGGTAAGGCCCACACTTTATGCCCAAGGCTTCCCTGCATATATCCCTCTCATCTTCGGAGCTTGGCCAATGGGAAGGGAATATGTAAGGTCATCTAGTCAAACCCCAAAACATGGTTGATTCATGCGGGCTTCGGACCCCGCAGTCAGCCCTAATAACTATCTCTCAGGACCACTCTAAGCTAAGCAAAGCGCGCCGGTCTCCTCCTGGCCCAGCTGACTTTGACAGCCAGGCCAATCAGCTGAAGCTACACATGGAAGGGGAAGGCGCCCGATTCAAATGTAAATGACTGCCTTTGACTGCTTTTCTATATATTGGACTGCTTCTCCATTAAAGATTATGTTTTTGCCTTTGGATTCCTGGCGTGGCATTGCATCCTATTCAGCTGAATTAGATTCTTCTCTCGGTAGTGGCGTACTTCCGTCTGGGTGAGCATTGATCTGGGTTTCTATGGGATTTGTAGTTCTGGGAAGATCATCCAGATTTTGGGCCTCGATCCTCGCTTTTAGGGGTGGCCTGGGCTCTCTCCCCTTAAGGGAAGGCCCCCTAAACGTGGTTCGGTAATACTGTGACCCAGAATCCCTTGAAGGGAAGAAAGAAAAAGCTCTCAGGAGAAAGGGGAGCCTTGTGAGTTCCCCATTGCCACCAATGGGCCAAAAAGCGCCACTTTTTTCGGGGGCAGAATGAAAACACCCACTTGGCAATGCTCCGTTTTTGAGAAGCACGCAAAAACGACAATGGGGAGCTTCTGGTATCCCGAAGAAGAAATTGATAGTGATTCACCTGAAATGCATGAGTCTACTAGGCAGTCATTGGAAAATGCAGGGGGTTTCCCTTCTTAACCAGTCCACTGAGACAAACTGATGCAAATATCCATGTCCCTTCGAGATGACTCTGGTTTTGAGCCTTGCGTGTGATATCATCTGACTGGTTGCAGCACATTTTTTCTAATTTGTTCCAGATTTGCTGGTGTTTTTTTAAATACTCTGTTTCTGACTTGATGTATACTGCAGCACACATTGGGTATGTGCATTTTGTGGAAACATCGCCCTTGAGTCAGCTTTGAATTGTATTATAGTATCTGTCTAGTAGTAGTAGTAGTACCAGCAGCAGCAGCTAGTATTATTATTATTATTTGCCCACCTCTCTTTGTGGCTGGAGGGAGGAGGTGTAAAACTGTCTACAGCAGGGGTGCTCAGGACGTCGATCGCGATCGACTGGTCGATCCTGAGGCCATCTGGAGTCGATCCCAGCTGATGCGGCACTTCTAGAGGGGCGAGCCAAGCGGCACCAGGCCACGCCCCCTCCCCAGCAGCTTTAGCTGTACCACAGCTTCTCCAGGGCAGAGGGGGTATGCCAAGCCAGTGGTGGCATAGCTAACTACCACTGGCTTGGCATACCCCCTCTGCCCTGGAGGATTGTGGTAGAGCTCCAGCTAGGGGTGGAGGGGCGGAGCCAAGCGCACCAGGCCATGCCCCTCCCCAACAGCTTAGCTGTACCACAGCTTCTCCAGGGCAGAGGGTATGCCAAGACAGTGGTAGTTAGCTATGCCACCACTGGCTTGGCATACCCCCTCTGCCCTGAAGCTGTGGTACAGCTGGTTGGGAGGAGGGTGGCCTGGTGCTGTTTGCTCTGCCCCCTCCACCCCTGGCTGGGCTCTACCACAACTTCTCCACAACTTCTCCTGCCCTGGTGAAGTTAGGGTAGAGCTCCAGCCAGGGGGCGGAGGGGGCGGAGCCAAGCGGCACCAGGCCACGCCCCCTCCCCACCAGCTTAGCTGTACCACAGCTTCTCCAGGGCAGAGGGGGGTATGCCAAGCCAGTGGTGGCATAGCTAACTACCACTGGCTTGGCATACCCCCTTCTGCCCTGGAGAAGTTGTGGTAGAGCTCCAGTCAGGGGGCGGAGGGGGCGGAGCCAAGCGGCGCCAGGTCACGCCCCCATCCCAGCTCCGCCCTGCTTCTCTCAAGGTAGATCTTTCTGTCTTAGATTTATTATAAGTAGCTCGCATGCTGAAAAGTGTGGGCACCCCTGGTCTACAGCAAATCATGTTGGAAAGTTTTGTTGCCTAACATTTTTGTGTACTTATCTTTGTACCTTATCTGTGCTTGATCCACCACTCGTCTTCACCAGTTGTATATACATATTGCATGGTTATATTTTTGTATATTTTATATGGATATGGGAGGATCTGAGCTTATGTAGATGTTCACTCTATTGCATGACAGTTGATATATTTTGCTACTCTTTGTGTCTTCTCATGTAGTAGAATGTCTTTACTCTGTGTGTTTTTCAGTATTGTATACCCAGTCCAGTACTGTGTGTAGTTTTATGGTGGTTCCCTAGTTACAATTTTGGTGGTCTGCTGGAAGGGATTTAAAGGAGACGTGGGTGAGGTGGAAAGATATTCTATGAGAATTTCAGCAAAGTTGACCTTAATTCCTCTCTCAGTAATTTGAGCTTTTACAAGAGGATTGCTCATTCAATATAGTACTGAGATTGAAAGGAGGGAAGCAAGAGGAAAAATTCAGTTAAAAATGAGTGAGATA